>CM044001.1:31262238-31782238 GCA_024085815.1 Flaveria linearis | reverse complement strand
AGGACATTTCAAAGACATCGTTCAGAATTAGATATAGTCACTACGAGTTTTTGGTTATGCCATTTGGGTTGACCAACACGCCAACGGTTTTCATGAACCTTATGAACCGGGTGTGCAAACCCTATTTGGAGGAGTTTGTCATTGTCTTTATCAACGAATTCTTATTTATTCAAAGAGTAAGGAAGAACACGAGGAACACCTTAGACTGATCTTTGAGCTGCTAAAACGAGAATAAGTATATGCTAAGTTTTCAAAGTGTGACTTATGGATACGAGAAGTCCAATTCTTGGGTCATGTGGTCAATAAGAAGGGAATACATGTTAACTCGGCAAAGATAGAAACCATCAAGAACTGGGCTACGCCTAAGACTCCTACTGAGGTATGACAGTTTCTTGGATTGGCTACGTATTATCAATGATTCATCAAAAGGTTCTCAAAGATTGCTCAACCCCTCACCGCGTTAACTCATAATGGCACTACATAAAATTGGGGTGACAAACAGGAATCCGCATTTCAGGTTCTGAAGTAGAAACTCTGTACTACACCGATTCTATCACTACCTGAGGGAATAGATGATTTTGTAGTTTATTATGATGCTTCCATTCAAGGTCTTGGTTGTGTGCTAATGCAACGTAAGAAAGTGATCACATATGCTTCCCGCCAATTAAAAGTTCACAAGAAAAACTACATAACACATGACTTAGAGTAGGCAGCCATTTTGTTTGCACTCAAGATATGGAGACATTACTTATATGGTACCAAGTGCACTATATACGCCGATCATAAGAGTCTCCAACACATCTTTGAATAGAAGGAGTTAAACATGAGACAATGTCGTTGGGTCGAACTGTTGAACGACTATGATTATGCAATCAAATATCATCCGGGGTAAGGCTCATGTGGTAGCTGACACCCTAAGTCAAAAGGATACCTCTAAGCCAAAATAAGTTTGGGCATTACAGCTTACCATCCATACCAAATTTCCTGATCAGATCCGTAATGCTCAATTTGAAGCTTTGAAGGAAGAAAACCTAAAAGCAGAATTGATGCGAGGAATGGACAAACAATTAGAGGTCAAGTCTGATGGAGTTTGGTATTTCATGTAATAAATCTTGGTACCATAATATGGAAATTTACAAGAGCTAGTAATGGATGAAGCTCACAAATGAAGATACTCTATTCACCTGGGTTCGGATAAGATGTATCAAGATTTGAAGGTCCTGTACTAGTGGCCATACATGAAATCTGATATTACCACCTAAGTAAGCAGATGCCTAACTGGCTCTAAAGTTAAGGTGGAATATCAGAGACCATCCGGTTTACTTCAATAACCGGAAATTCCAGTATGGAAGTGGGAACAGATATCAATGGACTTTATCATGAAACTGCCTTGGACTCCTAGCGGATGCGATGCCGTTTGGGTGATTGTAGATTACTTGACGAAATCCGTGCACTTCCTACCAATTAGAGAGACCGATATAATGGAAAATTTGACTTGTATTTACCTAAAAGAAATAGTCTCGCGGCACGGTGTGCCAATTTCCATTATCTCTGATCGTGATGCTCGATTCACTTCACATTTTTGGCAATCCTTACAGAGATCGTTGGGGACGCGGTTGGATATGAGCACGACATATCATCCTCAAGCTGATGGTCAGAGCGAGGGTACGATCCAGACTCTAGAAGACATGTTGCATGCCTGTGTGATTGATTTTGGTAGCAGTTAGGAAACTCACTTACCATTAGTTGAGTTTTCTTACAATAATAGTTACCACATTTCAATCAAGGCCGCTCCATTTGAGGCACTGTATGGATACAAGTGTCGATCACCTATTTGTTGGGCAGAAGTTGGAAAAAGCCAACTTACGGGTCCTGAGCTTGTGCACGAGACGACTGAGAAGATTGTGCAAATTAGTAACCGTATGATAGCAGCACGTGATCGACAGAAGAGTTATGCTGATAAACGTCGTAAACCATTAGAGTTTTGGGTTGGTGATAATGTACTTTTAAAAGTCTCACCTTGGAAAGGTGTAATACGCTTTGGAATGCGTGGAAAACTAAACCCAAGATACGTTGGGCTATTTGAGATTGTCAAACGAGTTGGTCCAGTAGCTTATCAGCTAAACCTACCTGAGGAGCTCAGTGGAATATTAAGAAAGTGTCTAGCCGATGAATCACTTGTCATTCCATTATAGGAGCTCGGGATTGATGAACAACTTCGTTTCATTAAAGAACCAGTGGAGATCATGGATTGAGAAGTCAAAACCCTAAAACGCAACAAGATCTCCATTGTGCGCGTTAGATGGAACTTGAATCGTGGACCAGAATTTACTTGGGAACGCGAGGATCAAATGAAGAAAAAGTATCCACAACTGTTTAACGATCAGGCATCCACTTCTTAAGGTGTCATTTGTAAGATATCTTTTCCTTCAGTTTCGAGATAAAATTCCTTCCAACAAAGGGATGATGTCATAACGATCACGAGAACCTTACAAAATTCTTTTTCTTACTGCCTTTGTTCTAATTCGCAGAAACCCTATTCTATATGCGTACAGATCGTTGAATATGATGTTCTTGTCCTAATTTTCGGGATGAAAATTACTTCAACAAGGGGATGATGTGACAAGCTATGTTTACAGGTTAACATCGTTTTTGCTATCCAACCACTAACTCATAATTAATTAATTTCATTTACTAAGTGAAAATGGTTATTATGATGATGATGATGATGATGATGATTATTATTATTATTATTATTATTATTATTATTATTATTATTATTATTATTATTATTATTATTATTATTATTATTATTATTATTATTATTATTATTATTATTATTATTAACCATTATGTTATTATTATTATGACTATTATTATTATTAACCATTATTGTTATTGTTATTATCAAAACATAACTCAAAATCTAACCAAAACGAAGTGCAAACTTTGTGAAACTAGAGGGACTAAACCGTAAATTATCCTTAATATTGTGATTATTTAGACATCCCATCCTATAACCAAAACAAATCCAGCGATCTCCTTCAACACCCGAAACCCTAAAGTCATCGTGAAGGCTCTACCACTCGCCCTATGCCCTTCTTCTTCAGCCTTCTTCTTCGTCCCTGAACTCTCGGCTCTTGGCTTCTTATAGTCATTGCTCAAGTGGCCCTCCTCGCCACAGCTATAACACCTCAGCACCCAACAGTCTCTGGCAATATGACCAGGCTTCCCACACTTGAAGCATACATTTAATCCCAACATACACTCACCGGTATGCTCCTTTCCACATTTATCGCACTTCCTAATCCCCAAGCTTGATGTCGCCCTACAATCATCCATCTTCATCCTTTTGTTGTTTGGAGTGAAACCCCCACATCCAAACCGCTTCCTATTCCAGTTCTTATCACCACCACCTGTCTTCTTCGGCTCCACGGCAGTCTCCACTCGCTCATCATACAATCTACTCGCCAGGTCTACAGACGATCGAAAGGTACCCGGTTGGGCAACAATCAAATGCCTGCGAATGTCAGCCGGTAATCCCTGGATGTACCTCTTGATCTTCCTTGATATCGGAGTCACCTGATCAGGCACCAGCCTTGCCATCCGTTAAATTTGATGGTGTATTGTTGGTGTGTCATAGTTCCCGTTACCAACTACAGGAACTCCCTCTCAATCGTGTCCAACTCCCTATGAGGACAAAGCTCTTCAATCACTAACTTCTTCAGTTCTGGCCACCTTATCTTTCCAATGGCCCTGCTACCCTCAGCCTGAACAATATTGTCTCACTAGCATAAGGCCGAGTCCACAAACGAGTGGGTAGAAAACTTCACATTCTGATCTTCTCGACACTCGTTGATATCAAGTACTACCTCCATCTCCCTTACATATCGAGCAGCATCTGCGTTGCCGTTCCCATCGAATGTTAGGCGCTTGCATCTCTAAAATGCCCCGTAGTTACAGCCCCATGCTATTTCCAGCACCGCTTCTTCCTCTTCCTCCTCACTAGAGACAATCGGCTCTATCTGCGGTTGTTCTCTTTCTTCTCTCCTAGTGGTCCTCCTCTTCCCCTTTCTTTCATCCTCCCCCATTACCTTAATCACTTCAGTTACCACAGATGGAAAAATCATCTGCATGACTTGATGCGCCTCATCTACCACTGCCTCTTTCACTGAGGCCCTCAAATTCGCGCTCTCATCAACGCCCTCCTGCTGATGTGCCTCAGGCTCTACATATGCCGTTTCGGCAGTCTTAGTCCTATTCCTCATGACACGCGGTACAACACAACGTACACCATGTGCTCCACCTCTAGAAGCCTTACAAGATCAACCTCCAGCCATCCTATAAACACTATAAGATTCAAACACTAACACTGTCATTCAAGGGAAAAGCTCAGTTCATGCTGAGTATAGTAAGTCCCTAATTATAATGGCCAGTTGTGATTAGCCACTTACTTTACTCTTCACACCCCAAGCATTTCCCATTCTAACTACATCAGTATCTAAATCTACTAAGAATACATAATTCAAATAGCACACACACATAATGCTGGTTATCTTTAAGAAAAGAAATACCTTATAGTACGTAGCTACTCGGGCTGACATCCCCTTCCTTTAGTCCCTTTCTCAGTTTAAGATTAGGTTTTTGAAATTAATTTACCCAATTCACTTAAGCTTTAGCTCTGATACCAACTGGTAAGGTCCCGTTCCCGGGACGCTTACAGTTGGACAATCATCGCATTATTACATAAATAATACATAATTCATTAAATAAGCAGCGGCAATAAGTTAACAAAAACCATTAATTATCATTAATAAATACTGTTGTTAAACAATACAATGGGGTTTAAGTTACAAAAGATTTTTTAATTGCATTACAAAAAAACAATATCATAAGTGGTGAATGGATGTCAGTCTTGCCCCGCCGGGTAGCTTCACCCTCGTGCGATCCTCAGCAATAATTACCTGCCAACTGAAAATGTATAAAAGTCAGCGTTGCTGAGTGAGTTTTAGTTTTAAAAGCGTTAAAATGCCTTATATAATTTATATATGAAAATACTCTTTTCAATAAAATACTTTCTTTTCTTTTGTACATGAGCACGCATCATACATACATCGAGGTAAACTTTATTCATTAATCATTATCGTACGCATTTTCTCATTTCGTACTTTTATCATTATCTTTCATTTTCTTACGGACCAATGATGCACGAAGCTGATGCTGGGCCTGTGGTCTATAAATAGTCCACGAATGTTATGCACTAAGCTGACCCAGTCACCTTGGGTATGCTATAAGGGTCCTTGTCAATCTCAATGATTGACCTTGAACGCATCCTTTGGGTTAGCTAAACCGCACACAGTTGAGCTAACGACAACATGGTCATGGATCTCCATTCATTTGCTTGCAAGTCTTACATTCTTTCATTTATGTTCCACTTTTCTTCATCATTAATCTTTCACTTTCATTAATGATAATACTTTATGTTTATGATCGTAAACACACCATGTTTAGTCACACAATAATAAATAATATGGAACATAAGAACAACTCATAACCATGCATAATAATGACAATTAAGACCCTAAAGTCAAACTAGGTTCAAACCCTAATAATTATGTTTTTCCCAAAATTCCAGAGAATTTTTCTAAGTGCTGGGCGCATGAGGACTATGCAGGCACATGAGCTCTGCATAGGCGCATTTCAACTATGTGGACGCATGGCCCTTTACTTAACTGTTTTCCACAATTTCTTGGGCGCATGAACTGCTCAGGAGCATGAGTCCACACTTAGGCGCCTGAGTAAAAATGTTATGCGCATGAGCACTATTGGGGCGCCTGACCCCACACTTAGGCAATTTGGTCAAATTTTTCAGACGCATGAACTACTGTTCAGGCGCATGGACTTATACTTAGGATTTCTAAGGCAATAGTTGGGTGTATGGGAGTACTGTTTGGGCGCATGAGTCCATACTTATTGTTTTCAGGCCATGTTTTGGGCGCATGAACCCTATTTGAGCGCATAACCCCACATAGAACTTTTTTAAGGTAAATTTCAGGTGCATGAGCCTTATATAGGCGCATGAACCATCTGCTTAACATGTTTTCTGGATGTTGCCGGTCCTAAACATCATATCATCTTATTCTAAACTTATTAAAAACATTCTAAAGTATGCACATCACATAAACAACCATAAAACATCATCATTCATGCATAAGTACAAACGGTTACAAACGTAAAATTTTTAAAACCATGTTAATACAATTTCAGCCCCAAAAACATTTAAAAACATGTAAAAGAAGGGTGTAGAACTCACCTAAGCTGCTTTCAATGCTCAATTCTTCAACTTGAACTTTTCAAAGCTTCTAGCACCTATACATGTCCAAGGACACATAACGGAACGTATTTAAACACATAAGAACATGTATAACTCGGTTACATGGCCAAAAATCTTTAAAACTGAACCCAATTATGCTAAAACTTACTTACCTTCAAAGATTTTTATCTTTTTCTTCTTGAACAATCAAGAGAAACTTCAATTCCTTCTTTCTCTTCTTCTTTTTGTCGAAAAGCAGATGTGATAGGGTGATATGGGGGGCCATATCACCTGCCGCCATTGTCACCTGCCACCACAGTCACCATACCCCCGTCAGCAGCCGCCTACCGCCCCCGCACCATCAACCCACCACCCCACCACTTACGAACACCCCACCCCACCCCTTTTCGGTCATCACGAGTGCCAGCCCAACCCACCACTAAAATCACACCGACAGCATTATAAGAAAACCTTCATTTTTCTTCCATTCGAGTAAAAAAGAAAAGGGTTTCCAAGTGAAGTTTTGCTAGGAGCTCGAAGGTGTATTCAGGAGTTGGAATTCATCGTGCTAGCATTAGAGATTGGTGGATTAGTCTAAGAATTACTCAAGGTATACTTGTTTCGGGTTAGATAATCCTTATTTTTCATGCATGGGTGATCAAGATGAAAATCTTGAAGAACCCTAGTTCACCCACTTAGATATTATATAAAAGTTAATGTTCTTGATGAATATGGGTTTTGAAATGGGTATATAATCTGATTTGTATGTGAGAAATAGTTTTAGATTGATGAAAACATGTTACTTGTATGATTTGGGGTTGTATGAATGTATATATATGTATGTATATGTCACGTACGTATGTATATATGTGGAAGTTAAAAGATTGATTGATTATGGTCTTGTAAGGAATGATTAAGTAGAAATATTGGATGAATGATATTGTTGAACATAATATCATAGAAGGATGATTAAGTTAGAATATTAGATGAATAGCGTTGTCGGTTATAACCATGGTAGAAAGATGAGTAGTAGGAAAGTTGATGGATGGTAACATTGGTTACAAACCACGAAGGACAAATAGGATTAAAGGATGAAAATGATTAATCAATGCCAAAACACTTTATAAACACTACATTGAACGAGTAGATTAAGATGACAAACTAGGTGGAAAACTAGAAACCATGATTAAGACCGTGCCTAAGACAAACGGGGTGTTTGACAAGTGAACTCAATTAAAATGACGCTTAAGACTCCAAGACTTTAATAAATAAACTCATATAAAACTGAAAAATAATATGTTTTCCATGAAATTTATGACTTGTAAAATAAATATATATTTGAACAACAACTCAAGTTGACGGGTTTAAAAACGTTTGTCGATATATTCCGTCAAGTTAACCGTAAGATGGTGTCGACTCGAGCAAAAGAATGTACATTCCATTAACCAAATAATTTTGAAAACTTTAAAAACTTATTCTATAAAGGAAAAATAACAGTTTTTGGAACAAAAAGATAAAAATTAATTATTTATAAAAAGTTGGTGAAAGTCTTGAGTAAATCACTATAACCGGTAAATATTCAAATCAGGACTTCATGCTTTTATGACATTAATTATTAGATTGAGAAAATATAATATTTTTCATGAAAAATAAACATAGGGTTAATAATGGACTATTGATATCTTTAGATGCCTAGTTAGTTAAGTATTACGTGTTGAAGGTTAATATTAGTTGATATGATAAATATATTAAGTCTTATTTCCTTTAAGAAAGACATTTAGTAAATAATAAACTTTACAAAAACATCAACGAGTTTTCTTAAACTTTGGGTAATAATTTTAAAAACATTTCTACCTTTAAACTAAATAAGTTGGGTGAACAATATTTTCATGAGCATGTTTTTCACTTATTAATTAAGTCTTTCACGTTAAGGACCTTGATAGATCGGTGCGAAATGTTCTTGATCTGTTATTTAATCATGTTCAAAGGTGAGTTCTTTGACCCCATTTTAAATATTGTTTTATTTAAACTATTTTAAGGGAAAAGCATGATTTTATAGTATGATGGGTAAACGAGATTAAATATAATGTTATGATGGTATAAGTTGGGTCAATGGTATATGTGTATACTATTGAGCCCCTAAATTCACTCATAATCATTAACCTTGCGGATGCCACAGACTTATATTGGTAGATCTATCGGGTTACAAGGGCCCGTTCTCGCTACCAGTCGCACTGGTTAGGTTATAGCGAGGGAGTTTATCTGTTTGAACTGCTATAGGGTAACGACGTGTTTCTTGGTTTGATTATAGACTTATGACCTAAGTTAATCATAGTACCTATCTAGTCTATGATAATTATATTATATTTCATGTAAATCATATTGTTTTCAAAAACTAAATGTTTCCGAATGCTCACCAACTTTATGTTGACCAGTTATTTTTCATGTTTTTCAAGGTTATAGGTACACTCTATTGGAAAATAATGGAAATGTGTTTCGGAAGGTCGAACGTGTCAATTTACTACTTATTTGTGAAATTTTAATTGAAACTAGTCATTTCCATAACTAAATAAACTTGTTGTAACTAAGTTTGAATTTCACTCAATTTCAGACTAAAAGTATGTAAAATCTATTTACTAATAGTCAACTTGCTATTTGTTAACATTTGACTATGATCATTGGTATAATTCCAACTTCTGTTATAGCTAGGTCACGTGACATTCCGCTACGATTTTCGGGGTGTGACAGCTGATGCAACCAAATCAACCAAAGGCTTCCAGCATGCATGCATAAAGTGCAGAGTAATAGTTACTTTGTAAGTTTTACATAACTCAGAGAAAATATTTTAAGTGTAACATCTTCCAAAGCCAAAGACCAAATCTTCGAAGCCAAAGATGAAGTCTTCCGAAGCTTTAAAGACAAAATTTTCCTAAGCCAAAACACTGAAGACTGATTTCTTCTGAAAACAGAGAAGACATGCTTTCTCTGATCACCTTTTGACAGAAAGCTGAATAACTTTCCACTGCCACTCTAAAGACTCGCCAACTTATATAAGTTGGTAAGAAGATTCATGCTTTTGTGAACTGTAGATTATGATCATTAGTCTATAAATTTCTACTTTTTACCTTTTATCCTTTTGTAATAGATTAGGATGTGAGCTATGGCATGTCATAGTCACAAGTCAAAACACAATCTGCCTTTTGACTATACATTGATCTTGTTATCTAGATTAGTGTTTCCAGCTGACTATCAGAATATACGCGGTTGTAGAATGTAATATAAAGTATCTCATGTTCTTATATTTATTTTTATATTTTGTAATACTTGTAACAGAACTTGAGAGCAATATACAATATATTTGAAAACCATACTTATCTTGTTCTTGTTATTTGTTCTGTCTCATTACTTACTTGTATTCTTAGTATCATTTACTAAAGCCAGGTTTCATATTTGATCTGTTAAATATTCTAACACTCTCCTTATTATGAAACTAATTGTATTAACAATCCCTTAAACAATCCTGCTGTTTTGATATTTTTTTGGTTGATTTTGGTTTTTCTTTTGGGCAGTTTTGGTGTTAGAGTGTGTGTTTTTGTATTTATGGTGTTGTTTAATGCTACTGGGACGATCTAAAGATTTCGGTATTTGATTGTATGGTTTTCAACAAGCTATAGCGATAATGAACACAGTAACGCTACATAGTACGAAGAAAAACGACAAAATTTCCACCACTTGGCGCGGGGGAAAAACTAGATCTTTTTCGTTTTGGTTTTATTTTTTCTGTTTTATATTTTTTCTAATACGAGTTTCGATATTGATGGACACTGACGGTGATATGCCATTGGTGCTACGTGGTACGGTTTTTACGTCCCGCTGTAACGTGGGATGCTTAACTCTATTTTTTATGAATTTTCACTTTGTTAAATATCATGACACTTCAATCCATTTATAATGTTGACATTATCTTGCATCTTGACTTGTGTACTGTATAATAATTAAATAGGTGCATACACTTTGACTTTTTGATCTACCAGAAAATCATATAAACAGGTTATATTCAATAATTATTGTAGCAGACATTGAAAATTCACTCAAGGAATAATGTTTCTACGAACTATCGCAGTTTAAATAAATTTTAAATTATGTTAAGGTTTTAAAAGTAGTGTAACCAAGGTTTATATCTTTCGGTTCTCTCCATTCAATTCAATTGGAAATGAATTATAATTATAATTATAATTATATATTATATAATATATATTAAAGACTTTGGTCGGTGGCTACAGTGCCACCGTACCAACAACACATGTGTGTGGCTATCTTCCTCTGTCATCTTCCATCTTCATCTTCAACCCAAACCCTAATCCTCCTTCATCTTCTATGGTGTTTACTGTTTACGCTCCCACCGTACCAGTGTTCAGATGCACCGTGGTCGGTTGCACCACCGTACCGGTGTTCAGATGCACCGTGGTCGGTTGCAGATTAGGGCGGTTGCTACGCTAGAGCCTGTGGCTACGGATAAGGATAACGGTAATGCGGTGCCGCCGGAGGATGATAAGGAGTTGTTGAGGAGGAAGAGGATTTCGAAGGCGAATAAGGGGAAGGAGGCTTGGAATAAGGGGATTAAGCATAGTCCAGGTGTGTAGTTAGTTGTGGATTTGATGTGTTTATTGGTTTAAGCATTTGATTATTGTTATTGTTGTTGTTGTCACATGAACAAAATTGCAGAAACTCTAGAGAAGATACGCCAGAGAACGAGGCTTGCTATGCAGTCTCCGAAGGTAATTCTGTATTTCGTTAGTTTGATTTGTGCTTGAATGTGAATGAAGAGATGTCCTTTAAGCTTGCAGTTTGAATTTTATATACATGTGAAGTTGTTTACATCTAGGGTTCATAGTGCAAAGTGTAAGTCTTGGGCCTACATGCAATCGGGCAAGGTGCTTAACAATCGAGGGCTTTCTTTAAGCAAGGTGGACGGTGTATAAAGACCATTTTAGGGGTTTTAGGCTGGTTTCAAGCCATTTTTGGACTTTTCACACTAAGTTTAGCTGTTCAGATTGGAATTTGGCCAGAATTTGCAGATTTTGGATGAGGTTCTGCAGGTATTTTGGAGCGCATGGATGTGCGCAAGGTGGTTTCCTTGCACCTTGCCTTACCTAGGGGCGTGGCTTTGGAGCCTTGACAATATAGGTTATATATGTAAACACTAAACAATGGTAGTTGGTAATGCTGACATGTTTGGACCTGCTTTAAGTTGGTAAATTTTATAAGAGTGGCCTGTTTAGACCTGCTTCAAGTTGACAAATTTTGTAAGAGTGGCCCATTTGGACATGTTTTAAAGATTGCAAGGTTTATAAGAGTGGCCTGCTTGCTGTTTAATTTCTATTGTAGTACCACAAAAGTACTTTTTTTCATGTCAATTTTGATTTTCTATTTAACATACCAATTTTATTTTTCTACGAAAGTGTAGTTTTCAGTTTAATCTTGAAATTGTATTGTTGAAAAGATAAATATTTCATTGATATTATTATTATATGTATTAATCCTTTTGGTCGGTGGCTACAGTGTCACTGACCAAGGGTATTTTAGGTATTACAGATGATAAGACACGCGTCCTTCAGTTCAAGTTCCACCGCCGCGTATTACATCTTACTCCGCCGGCGACCTATCTTTCTTTTGTTTTAGGGGTAAATATCGATTGTGGTGACTCACGCAAGAACATAACCGATTTGTTAGGGTGTAATGTGCTAATTTATGATATTCAACATCTGGTGAGTTTCTTTTATTTGCTGCTTTATCTTTTATTGATCTCCATATCATCATTTGGGTTAGGATGCGTAATAGGCATATTTAATCTATGATTGTTGCTAAAATTTTGTTTTATAATCTCTACTTTCGTTCTGGATTATGACATTTGTAGGTATTTCCGATGTATGATTAAGATTTTGATTTTCATGAGGTTTTAATTGTATGATAGTTTGTTTTTTCTGGTTTAATGAGCTTTTACTAGAATCACGTTGCATGCATAATTGAAGGGACTGGATGTTTATTTTTTATGTTTGTTGTCTTGATTTACATCTTTTGCGACATATAGGAAATTGTAGGTTTCGTGTTTTTACGACTTTTGTGGATTCCTTTTGGATTGATTATAAAGCGATAAAGTCCGATGGTCAATGTCATTACTTTGCTAGAGCTCATGGATTTGGATTTCAGGTTGTGGAGTTTTTATATATTTTGGCTAAGATCTTAATTTGCAAGTTGGTATGGTGGTTAAGCTCATTTTCTAAGTGGATACGGGCGTGGGTTGAAGCCCTAAATTGGGGGCTCTTTTGGGTTTTTTAGCCTGTGGACATGTGTATCTGATGTGTGTTTTGATTTTCGCAGTTTATAAGTGGCTTGCATATTTCGTTCATGCATATTGGCGCCTTCGGCTTATGATTACTGCTGTTATTGTGCTCCCGATGGTTGCTGCGGCTTAGGTTTGCATTCTTCTCCTGATTCTGACTTCGGGTTTGCGGTCTTCTGATGTTCATAGTTTCCAATTATGATTTTCACTGTATGTTGGTTGCTGCATTTTGCTTTGTACATTTTCTTGCTGCATGGTCTTGATTTTGTTGATTCTCAGTTGTTGATTGCTTGGGCTATTTGAGTTTTGGTTATGGATGTGAGTTTTAGTTACTGGCTGCTTATTGTTGTATCTGATAGATTTTGATAATGTGAGTTTGGTTTGGTCTCTAAATTAGTCTGTTTAGTAGTGATCTTTTAAATAATTTCTTGTAATAATCATTACTTACTTTCATTAGCTGATGTATGCTATCAATTGATGCCTAAAGATGAGACAACGTATTATCAATAGCTTTCTGATTTATTTAAATTGGGCTCGGTACTTATCTCCCCATCAAAATGCAAATGTTCGGTTTAGAGCAGTGCTTGATCCCAGCCTTAAAATTCACCACTAAAAGTTTCTTTAGAACAATGATAATTATGTAGGATTTTTTAGCTATGGTTACGAAGGTGTATCTTTAAAACTATTATTGTATGAACATGTAAAGTTTAGCTAGGATTTTTTAGCTATGGTTACAAAAGTGTGCTGATTAGCAAGCTCTGTCAACTTACCACATGCCTACCTGCAAAGATGGATTAAATAACTTTAATTTTTGGTTGTATTAATACTCTTACATCAATTTAATACATATTAACAACATGCATAATTCAACTTTGATATGATTCATCCATATAGAATCATTTAAGGTGAAATGTAACACAAGCTTACTAGGAAGTTATGATCACATTCTGCTTGTGATGTTATCCCAGTCATCGACCTTTATCCATACTTTTTTGGTTAAATGACCACAAACCATTTATTAACATAAAATAAATAATATGTTTTAGCATTTATTAACTTTTAGTATATATGTTTAGCCATTTATCTTCTCATGAGTATAGTATTGCATCTTATCGCAAAGCTCATTCAGAAAGTCAATCACTCTCAATTTACTTAATCTACATAATATATAGAAGTTAATAAAAGAAATTTGAATCATCTGATCATTACAAAGTTTTATAGCTTTGAATCTTTAACTCGCGCATGCACCAAGATGTAAAACAAGCCTACCCACCAGACCAAATGGACAGGCAAGAAGAAAGTTGATGATAACAAAAACCAAACATATGATTATAAGGTTGACCCTCATATAGAATTATTTATGAAATCTAACATCTTTTCTTCATGCTGGTACTAAAACAATGCTTGTATGGATTTTTTTTCTTAATTTCTTGGTTCTTTTTCCTTTTTAGTTATCTTTCTTGTGCAGTTTAGAGTTTATATTTGTGTAGTTTTATCGTTTGGAATGGAGTTAATGTTTGGTCCACCAACAACCAAGTAAGCAAGACCCTAACCTGTGGTCAATTTCAATTTGTATTTGCCATATGAGTCCATCTATCATGGAATTTCTTGATTTCATGTCAAATTTGATATGTTGCATGCTATTTATCTCTTATTTGTTTTTTGATTTAAATCTCTTTTGTTGGTGTATGATTTCTAGCTTTTATCCAACGTGTAACTTTGTTGTTTAAATTAACTGCCTTGATTTATTTGTTTTAGGATTTAACACAATCACAAGTGCATCAAGATTGAAAGGTTGAGGTGGACCAAAACATTTTGAGATATTCAGTAACTAATGATTACAAAAACTTTCTACTGGGTCAAATTGATAGAGTAAGACTGGTTCGACTAAAACTTAGACCTATACAGACGCCGTTTTCAACCTTATAGCCGCAGTAAAGCGCGGCGTCAACACCTAGTTCTTATTAAAGACCTTGGTCGGTGGGTTTTTTTTTTTGCTTTTTTTAATTTTTTTGTTTTTGTTTTGTATGTGTTTGTGTAGGTTTGTTTTGGAGGTGAGTTTTTTTTTGTGCGTTGTTGTCGGTTTTCTATTTTGGACTGTGTCGTATTTCTGCGATTTTGATGTTTGTCTGTTTTGTGTATGGTGTTGGGCTTTGATTTAGTTTTTTAGTTTTGTATGTTTTGATGTGTTATGGATTTAAGGTTTTGATGTGTTTTACTTTGTGTATTTTGCTGACTTTTTGGTTTTGAACATTCATTTTTATTTTGGTCTAGGGTTACATTAAAACTCGCATATACGCGACAACGCGCCGACGCCAAAACTTAGTTCCTATTAATCTCTTATGTCGGTGGCGTTTTTTATTTTTTTATTCTATCTAAATTGTTGTTATATAACCTTGGTCGTTGGTTTTTTTTTTCTTTTTTTTTTCTTTTTTTTTGTTTTTGTTTTTGTTTTTGTTTTGTATGTGTTTTTATAGGTTTGTTTGGAGGTGGTTTTTTTTGTGGGTTGTTGTCGGTTTTCTATTTTGGACTGTGTCGTATTTCTACGATTTTGATGTTCGTCTGTTTTGTGTATGGTGTTGGGCTTTGATTTAGTTTTTTAGTTCTGTATGTTCTGATGTGTTATGGATTTGGGGTTTTGATGTGTTTTACTTTGTGTATTTTACTGACTTTTTGGTTTTGAACATTTATTTTGATTTTAGTTTAGGGTTACATTAAAACTCGCATAGACGCGACAACGATCCCGGCGCCAAAACTTAGTTCCTATTAGTCTCTTATGTCGGTGGTGTTTTTTTTTTTTTTTATTCTATCTAAATTTTTGTTATATAGATTACTTTCCAACATTGTATTATATGCTCTTCTCGGTTTGTTGGTTTGTTTCATCATCTTCTAAACAAGTGGTCTTGGGTTCGAACCACAGGTGGAACGAAAAGCTTTTTTTTTCTTCTTTTTTTCTTTTTTCATACTTTTTTTTTCATTTTTGTCAAATACAATTCTTTACAAATATAAAACATAATTTGATCCAATTCTTTATAAATATAAAATATAATTTGACCCTTACGTTTTCATTTCTCTTACGCTTAGAGATAAAATGATCCAATTCTTTACAAATATAAAACATAATTTTACGCTTATGTTTTTATTTCTCTTACGCTTAGAGATAAAATGAACCAATTCTTTACAAATATAAAACATAATTTTAGCCTTACGTTTTCATTTCTCTTACGCTTAGAGATAAATTTAGTTTGAAACGAGTAGAAACGACTGTAAGTCTATGTTTCGACATAATTTTTTTTTTGTGAACAAATCAGGTCAATTATAATATGTTTTCATTCAATTGTATAAATTCGAGTCACTCTACGTAATGAAGTAAATTTAATTTGAAAACGACCTAGATCGATTGTAGTCTATAATTCATCACGCCGCGTACGCACGTAAGATGCCGCGGCAACGCGCGGCGGCTAAAAAATCTAGTTATTTAAAATTTAAACATAATTTTGATATTTAATAATATCTAAGTCGAAATATACTGTTTCGTTTAGTCATGTTTCTTTGTTTTGATATTAACGTTATTCAAAATTGTGTAATATTTAAGATAAATTATGTACGCTATCTCACAGATCGGTGGCGTTTTTTATCTTTTTATTCTATCTAAATTGTTGTTATATAACTTTGTCCGGTGGGGTTTTTTTTTTTCTTTTTTTTCTTTCTTTTTTGTTTTTGTTTTTGTTTTTGTTTTGTATGTGTTTTTATAGGTTTGTTTTGGAGGTGGGTTTTTTTTTGTGGGTTGTTGTCGGTTTTCTATTTTGGACTGTGTCGTATTTCTGCGATTTTGATGTTCGTCTGTTTTGTGTATGGTGTTGGGCTTTGATTTAGTTTTTTAGTTCTGTATGTACTGATGTGTTATGGATTTGGGGTTTTGATTTGTTTTACTTTGTGTATTTTGCTGACTTTTTGGTTTTGAATATTCATTTTGATTTTGGTTTATGGTTACATTAAAACTCGCATAGACGCGGCAACGAGCCGGCGCCAAAACTTAGTTCCTACTAATCTCTTATGTCGGTGGCGTTTTTTATTTTTTTATTCTATCTAATTTGTTGTTATATAGATTACTTTCCAATATTGTATTATATGCTCTTCTCGGTTTGATAGTTTGTTTCATCATCTTTTAAACAAGTGGTCTTGGGTTCGAACCACAGGTGGAACGAAAAGCTTTTTTTTCTTCTTTT
Source organism: Flaveria linearis (assembly GCA_024085815.1). Lineage (NCBI taxonomy): Eukaryota > Viridiplantae > Streptophyta > Magnoliopsida > Asterales > Asteraceae > Flaveria > Flaveria linearis. The sequence continues at coordinate 31,765,353 of CM044001.1, read as the reverse complement.
TTTCTTTTTTCATACTTTTTTTTTTCATTTTTGTCAAATACAATTCTTTACAAATATAAAACATAATTTGACCCAATTCTTTATAAATATAAAATATAATTTGACCCTTACGTTTTCATTTCTCTTACGCTTAGAGATAAAATGAGCCAATTCTTTACAAATATAAAACATAATTTTACCCTTATGTTTTCATTTCTCTTACGCTTAGAGATAAAATGAACCAATTCTTTACAAATATAAAACATAATTTTAGCCTTACGTTTTCATTTCTCTTACGTTTAGAGATAAATTTAGTTTGAAACGAGTAGAAACGACTGTAACTCTATGTTTCGACATAATTTTTTTTTGTGAGCAAATCAGGTTAATTATAATATGTTTTCATTCAATTGTATAAATTCGAGTCACTCTACGTAATGAAGTAAATTTAATTTGAAAACGACCTAGATCGATTGTAGTCTATAATTTATCACGCCGCGTACGCACGTAAGATGCCGCGGATGCCGCGGCAACGCGCGGCGGCTAAAAAATCTAGTTATATTTAAAATTTAAACATAATTTTGATATTTAATAATATCTAATTCGAAATATACTGTTTCGTTTAGTCATGTTTCTTTGTTTTGATATTAATGTTATTCAAAATTGTGTAATATTTAAGATAAATTATGTACGCCATCTCATAACACTTTAAAACAAATGTTTTTTAGCGACAAATAGAACCACCAGAAGTCCTTCTATAATTCTATTAAAGAGACACTCATCGGTAATTCATTGGTGATACTCCATCGAAAAACATAGCATGACAAAAAAATTACCGACATATGTTACTGAAGGATCATCATTGAAATTCAGTGGCAGTTCACACATGCCAATATACTGATGGATCATTGATGAACGTCTGAAAAGCACAATCAATGAATGATCCGTCACAAAATTTCACTAACACAAATACTAAAAGAGCCTAGGTTTTATCTGAAATTTTAACTTTAAAAAGTAGTGATGAGTTACGCAAGAATTTTACCAGACATAAATTATACCAATCAACTAAAATATCATCTAGAATCTTAACTATGCAGATGGTCCGTCACTAAACCATCAGGAATTATCCATGCATTGTTCCTTTAATAAATATTCGATAAAGCCATTTTTTGGCGATTTAGATCGTGTGTTGGTAAACCAATGGTGATTATCAACAATCCAAAATATTACCAACGTAGGTTATGTCTTTTAGTTATTCCATCCATGATAAGTATACTGATAAACTAATCAAAATATACTTTTTCTAAGTGCAACTTAGCTTTCTATAAATAATATTCTAAAATATATATAGTATAAATAAACAAAGCTACAATGAAATTTAAATTAAATATTAAATATTAGAAGTAGAGTTAAACTTAATTATATTTTATATGAAAATAACTAAAGATTTTGTGTGGAAAATCGGGGTTATAAACCGGGTTAGGTAACATTTTTAAAAATTAAAAACTTCTGCCTTAGTTGAAAAAATATTGTTCTTAAATATTTCTACAAATAACACTAAAGTTTTAGAGTATTTAATTAAAAAGGGTAATTTTGTGATAAATTAACGTTATGTACATTACTAAGCTAGAAACTCGTGTAAAAAACATAACTCATAAATGTATAAAATTTTGTATGATTAAGTTACGGTAACAATGAAATATGAAAAGTTACATTTATGACTTATAAATATTCGAATACTTTTGTGAATAATATAATATACAATAACCATTATAAAATTAAAATCTTGTTTTCTTAAAGTCACACTAACCCAAAATATACAAATATATTTATAAATGTTTTATTTTCTTTTTATTTTTTTAAATTGAATCTTATTTGGCTATAAAATATGTATAATTCAAAACAATATGATTACATAATTTAGTTGATAATATAAAAGAAAATAAATTTAAAAAAACGAATTATTATAATTAATTTAATAAGTTTAGATGGAAAAATTGTATGAGCATAACAAAAACGTACCATATGACATTCTAAACTCAGTAACATTTTATTGGAAAATTTCGAATACATGCACACTACTATTGGCTTGAAAGAGCGGAGGGAGTGAAAGCGTGGTGGAGAATGAACAGTACTAAAGCGTGACTAAGACATGTAAGGATACAATAGCTTAAGGTTCTTGATTTGATAACAAACATTACAGAATTAACCCACTAAGACATACCATTCGCTATTTTTGGGGTCCTATAATTGATAAACTACTACCATAATCACAACACAACACGCGTAACCATTAAAAAATAAAAAAAAACAGAAATGAAAAAACATGCACGCTTTATTTCAATTGTATAATCTTGTTCCTAGTAACATATAGTGATTGTATTAACAACTTGGTTGCATTTTCATCAATCATTCTAAAATCAAACTTGCATCCTCATCAATCAATTAATAGCAGTACAAACCCTACGAATTTCCCCTTGAGTCCCCGTTTTCACCTCAATATTCCCCATCCTAATCATCGATCTCCCGAACTCAACATTGAAGGTCAATCCAAGCAGTCCCCTAACTCCAAGAAACCGCTGCACAAACCTTTGTGTCGTCGGGTCATTCCATAAAGCAGCATCGGATTCAAGCACTCCCCGCCTGTTCCTCAAGTTTGCGTAGTATGAATTGTCGAATCTGCCTACGCTGCCCGTGTCCAAATCCACACGTCTTGAACCATCACCACCATTGGGGCATAGGTTTCGAAGTGTGGGAAGGAATGCAGGGTCAATAGTCGGGTCGGGTCCATTCGTGTTGTTGAAGTTGTATAACCTGTAGCTAAATAATGCACAAGCTGCTGTCCCAATAGTATGTGCTCCTGAAAGTCAAGATACACATGAGTTAATTATTTATTGGTATGCATTCTCCATTGGTACTTATGATGTTACTAACATGGTCATTAGGCATATATAATTCATTACTATATATACTTTTCTTTGTGTTTAACTTACCACTAAGAGCAACAAGATCTTGAGCGTTAAGACCTTTGTCACTAAACTTCCTGATTTGGACATTAACTGGGTCATTAAAAGCAGGCAAGTTAGCAGTATCAGCCGCCCGTGAAACCAAACCGTCTCTACGACCTAATGGCACTAGCCAGCCCGTTCCTCCGGTCTGCAATGTGCAAAAAGTTGTACAATACATGATTTAAATAAAAAAGGTTATGATCACGAAATAACTAAAGAGCTATGTTATATAGTTCTATATATGTATATACCTGCACCACAGAATCGCGGGCAGCGAGAGCAAGAATGTCAGCACAAGAGACCACCCCAGGGCATGCAGTCTCGAGCTGTGTCTTTGCAGCATCAATGACTTCAAAGCCTCTTAACAACGAATTAGGGGCCGCGGTCTTCTCAGAAGAAGGACCATCGATTAAGATAGAGGCGTCGCAGCCATTAACAAAGCAGTCGTGAAAGAACATTCTTAGTAAACCGGGTGCAATTGTGGGGTTGGAGCGGATGGCAGACCGGACCACAGACTGCACGATGGATTCGACCCTCAGGCATGTGGTCCGGTAGAACCCAAGCCGGGTGCCTTGGCCTGCTGCCAATGTTAATAAAGTGGCTAGTAACATAAATATTACTAACACAGATTGTTTTTTGTTATGTGAGAAAACCTCCATCACTACAAATATTTATATATATATTTGTTGTTTAAAGTGAAGTGTTGGATAATATTTTCGATGTGAAGTTGAGTATATATAGTGTAGATTGGTGATAAAAGTAAACAAAGCCGGCTGTAGAGAAGCAACGTACATACAAAAAGGAAGATAAGGAGTCAACACAAGGTATTTCATAATTGGATGGATACAGCTCACAATCACAATACCTAAACATGCAAGAATTCACGTTGATTTTATGGATAAATTTAACGAAATGGAATATTAAAACTTATGAGTGGGAAAAACTTGTTTTACACTTTTATTAGTACTAGTTGTGAAAGGAATAATTAAGTATTCTGATAATATTATATGTTAAATTAGCATTTTATGTTTTGCGCGCTTACAAAAAGATTCTATCTTTTTTAACGCGACAAAAAGATTCTATATACACTCTACTTTAGAATAGAATATAGTCAAAATTAAAATCAATAAAGTATATATTTTCATTCCTGTCTTTTTTTTATAAAGTAAAGTTTGATTTTTTAAACATACATCAAAAGAAATGTGAATTTTGCTGGCTTTACAATCTTTTTATATATTTTTTCTTATCTGTGCAAGTGTTACTACTATACTTTGATAAGATTGTATAAACTTTGAGCCAAAATGGATACAAAGAAACAACCTCGAACCATAAGAGAAGTGTAGGTGGAATCATCAACTAACTAACAAATAAAAGTTACTAGGAACCACTAATCGGTCGTAGATGGAGATCGAACACAAAAAAGTGCAGTAAGCATACGATAATTTACACACAAAAGCACTATCGTTGCCTCATCTCTCTCTCTTTCTCTCTCCACACACACACAATATATATATATATATATATATATATATATATATATATATATATACATATAAATTAAAAACATTGAAAACATAAACACATAATACTTACAGTATGATATAGCAGATAGTATATGCACAGCGGATGAGCGGATGGTAGAGTATATGCACAGCGGATGAGTAGATGATTATTTTTGGGTTTTTTGGTTTTTTTTTTTTTAATTTTTTGGATTTTTTACTAAGGATATAATATGAAGTACGGGGATAATTTACACACAAAAGCACTATCGTTGCCTCATCTCTCTCTCTTTCTCTCTCCACACACACACAATATATATATATATATATAATATATATATATATATACATATAAATTAAAAACATTGAAAACATAAACACATAATACTTACAGTATGATATAGCAGATAGTATATGCACAGCGGATGAGCGGATGGTAGAGTATATGCACAGCGGATGAGTAGATGATTATTTTTGGGTTTTTTGGTTTTTTTTTTTAATTTTTTGGATTTTTTACTAAGGATATAATATGAAGTACGGGGATATGAAGCTTGTATAAGGATTTAGGCTAAGGAGTTTGAGAGGGGGTTTAGTGTGCCATGAGAGAGTTATTTTTTGGATTTTTTACTAAGGATATAATATGAAGTACGGGGATATGAAGCTTGTATAAGGATTTAGGCTAAGGAGTTTGAGAGGGGGTTTAGTGTGCCATGAGAGAGTTTGAGAAGTTGAAGAGTTTATTGATTTCTTCGGTGTGTATTTACAAATGAATTCTTCAACCTTATAACACCACAAGCCTATGGTTTTTATGAGAAAAAGAAAAACATTAGGAAAAGTACAACATATAATAAAAATTACAAATCTAATTATAATAAAAATAAATATGTTAAAAAACCTCAAACTAGAAAATGTAGATGTTTTATATGTGGTGATGAAAAACATTTAGCAAATAAATGTCCAAATAAAAATAAAAATATAGAAAGAACTAACCTAATAGAACAGTTAAATGATTATGAAATAGAAGCTATACAAACAGATGATTCAGATAATGAATCAATTTACAGTATATTTATTGAAGATGAAAAACCAATAGCAAAAGTAACATATACATACATGAATACAGAAGAAGCATGTGAACATCAATGGATACACAATAGAGGAACAATTATATAAAATGCTATAATTGTGGATTATTCCCTAGTATAGAAAAAAGGTATCAATGCAATACGTGTTTTAAAGAAATATGTTACATTTGTATTAAAAAATTATACAATATAGAAATAAGCACATCCACAGGCAATAGGAAAATAGAAGATTTAAAGGTAACTATAGAAAAACTAGAAAAATTAGAAATAATAGTAGAATTACATACACTAAAAATTAAAGAGTTAGAAAGTAAATTAGAAAATCTAATAAAAGAAGAAACAATACAAGAAATTAGTAAAATGTCAGTAGAAAATAGTGAGTCTACATATATACAGACACAAGGTTCAATGAACATGATAAAAATACAGTGTAGAATATGGTTAGATCAAAACAAGTTTATAGATGTAACAGGATTAGTAGATACAGGAGCCACTACGAGTGTAATATCGTATAACTTAGCACCAAAAGAATATCATGAAAAATTACCATATAAAATAGAAAGTAGAACAATAGAAGACAGGTTAATATCAGTGACACATTGTTTACGACCAATTGCAATACAGTTTTTAGACTTTTCAAAAAATTACAGTATAAAATACCCTATGCCACAAATAAACATAAACCCTGAATATATAAAATCAAAAGATTTTGTTCTTGGGTTAAATTTCTTATTTAATAACCATGGAGCACTTACCTTAACAAGACATTTTATAACTTTTAGTAAAAACATTTATACTATTCCAACATTAAGGTATAATTATACATCAGAGATTGCGCAGAAGCGTGGTGGACAAGGTAATTTAGATTTTTTTAAAAACACATACACTTAGAACAGAATTTATAGAAAACGAAAGCATGAAATTGTTAACAGAATTTTTAAATCATGAGTTAGAAAAAGGAAGAGATATAACTAAAAGCTTAAATCATCCTATGATTCTACACCTTGAAAAAATAGGATTAATAGGAGAAGACATAACAAAATCTAAAGTACAATATACTTGTAAATTTAAATTAAAAAACCCAGATATTACTATAAGAACAAGTAATATAGAATACAGCCCATTAGACAAATAAGAATTTAGAAAACAAATCCCTGAGATGATATCACAAGGATTAATTAGAAAATCAGAAAGTCCTCATAGAACAGCAGCTTTTATAGTAAGAAATCGCAGTGAAATAAAAAGAGGAAAAGCTAGGATAGTTTATAATTACAAAAGATTAAATGATAATACAATAGATGATCGCGGAATTATCACTAATTGACGTTTAATTGTTTATAATGATCAATGATGAACACAACCACAGAAACACAATAAACACGAAATCTATAATAATTCAAATGTATTTCATTAACTATAATGTAATGATTACAAAAGAATAATGAATGACTATGAACTATCGAATTCTGTGTATCGAATGATGTTTGATGTTGATGTGACGGCTGCTAGGGTTGCACAATGAACTCTTGATCGCCGTAATATTGATTGATTGTGTTCTTCGAGATGTGAAACCTAGGACTCATATTTATAGATGATTTGAGTCGGTTAAGGAAACACCGGATCTCTCGGGATTTGTTATTGATTGTGTTGACTTGTTTGACTTCTAGGAGTTGTAATCGCACAAGTATAATGTTCTTCCGCAGCAATCTTCTCATCTGCAGAACATTTGTTCTTCCGTAGATGACTTAGTCTTCCGTAGCAAAGTTGTTCTTCCGTAGGAAATTCTTCTTCCGTAGGAGTCTTCACTTCATGGTATTTGATCATCCGCAGGAACATGTACTTTGTCATTTGGTCTTGTAAGAAACATATCTACGGATTAACAAAGTTGTTCATCCGTAGATGTTTCCTACACTTGGTCAATTTCAGTAAATCCATCCAAGTAAATTTGTTTTTCCTGTCAAGACACAAATCAACACACATACATATATGGGTTAACCTATAGATTAAAATCACATATATATATATTTTGACTGTTACAAATGTTAATTACAAGACTTGATTTTCAAGTACTAAGCCTATACAAAATTGATCTAGCCCTACACAATCTAGACCTAACAATAATACAATAGATGATGGGTATAATATCCCTAATAAAGACAGCCTATACAGAATAAAAAATCTTCAGTGACTTCTAATGAAGAAACAGAGAAGATTCAACAGTTATATACAGAATCGATCAAAAGTTATAGACAACTTCCAGCATCGATTACAGGTATTGGGGAAGTATCACGATACTACAACCCAATAGAAACTCGTCCAAAAAATATACAGAATATACAAAGGACGTTCACTACAGCACAGAATACACAGAATTTAAACATTGTATTTGGAGGAATATACTCTCTCCAAAAATGTATTGACACCAATAAAAAGTTTAGACCTATTGGTGGAATAACATTAACAGAAAAACAACAGTGTCTACTTGATAATCTTTGACATATTCAAACCATGCCACAAGCCTCAAATTTTAAAATACAAGTTTTGAATGCTCTTAGTATGTACTTCTCTGAACAGAGCATAACAACACCTGAAAAAAGACATAAACCAAAGTTTACACATTATGTCATTTTTTGAGGTACAAAAATCGGTATTTTCAATAAATGGGAAACTGTTGCAAAATACATACAATGCCCCAATCCAATTTATAAAGGTTTTGAGAGCTTTCAACAAGCTATCGAAACTGCAAGGGAACATTTTGGGGTTAAAGGTTTTTACATTGAACCCGAAGAGGTTAAAACATTTGCTGAAATAGCAAATACAAACCCAGAACAGTTAATCAAAGCTCAAGAGCAATTGATTACTGATCTACAAGAATAGCTCATAAAGAAAGGAAAAGATACACAGTTTATACACATAAAATTAGAGAATGAAATTCTCAAACAAAAAATTGCATTACTCGAGGCAAAAAATACACAGTTATTACAAAGACTCGAGAAGAAAAAAGAAAATACAGAGATATACATGACTTTTGAATCCTTCAGAACTAGGATTCTTGACACACCTTGGCATCAACAACTGAAGCCGGTGACAGATAGATTTCCAGAATTTGAGAGGATTGTTTCACGGAAAGTCTGTGAGCAATTCCCTTTGATTCTTTACAATCTTCAACACCAACTACTGGATCTCGCATTTCACATGGATAGTGAAAACAAAGGATTCAGTATAGTAGAAAGAACAGATGAAGACGGCAACGGTACAGGACTCCTGTTACTGCAAGTCTTTCAGCCTACACAGTTAACTGACGAACAGATAATCCAATTCTACCATCATGGTATGATTAATTACCTGGAAGTCAAGCTCAAAAAAAGAACAGAAGATCTCCTCAATCAACTTGGAGAAAAAATAATCTTAACAGCAGGGAATATAGCAGCAAGAGCCTTGTTGCCAACCATTGGATGCAAGATTATTGCATCATTCCCTTTTACAGATTCTTACACTTACAGACCCGCCAGAAAAAGGATCTTCATTGATCATAATACTACAACAAATTACTTACGAACATGTATGACAAAGACAGAAATTGATTTTGCCGCCCTAAAATGGCTTAATCAACAACCAGAACAACCTACCAGTGATTTACAGCAGTTTATTAAAGCTCATCAGGAAACTCCAGAAATTCCTGATTTCTTCTCATGGCAACAATATAATTTAGTTGGGGAAGGACACTATATACAGGTTTATGCAAAAACAAACTGGAGCATGCTATTGCCTTTTGCAGGGGAAGGCGATACACTTCAGCTTAGACACATAATCAACTTAGAAGACTACGAAGCAGATCACGGTGACTGCTCAAGCCTACAGTCAATTGACAGCACTTCAGCTTAGACACATAATCAACTTAGAAGACTACGAAGCAGATCACGGTGACTGCTCAAGCCCACAGTCAATTGACAGCACGCACAGGGACTTCTAGACAGGTTAAACAGCTAGAGGATTAGGATTAAAAAATAACGAGTTCTCTATTCAAATGACGCATGCCATGACGTTAATTACAAAGCTTCTAGAAAATGACGCAGACAATGACGAAGGACGAAAATAATTAAAGGACTCGATGATTTTTGTAATTATCTGTAATTATTGTTTAGCTTTTGTACGACTCATTCTGAGCCGTTTCTTTTTCTTTTTCTTTTCATTAATTTATTGTAAAATTGTTGAGACTTCGCCTATATAAGGCTGAAGAATTCATTTGTAAATACACACCGAAGAAATCAATAAACTCTTCAACTTCTCAAACTCTCTCATGGCACACTAAACCCCCTCTCAAACTCCTTAACCTAAATCCTTACACAAGCTTCATATCCCCGTACTTCATATTATATCCTTAGTAAAAAATCCAAAAAATTAAAAAAAAACCAAAAAACCCAAAAATAATCATCTACTCATCCGCTGTGCATATACTCTACCATCCGCTCATCCGCTGTGCATATACTATCTGCTATATCATACTGTAAGTATTATGTGTTTATGTTTTCAATGTTTTTAATTTATATGTTTGGTATTTTATTTGCTTTCCTACCAAACCTTCTTACCCCCCTCTGATGCATTTTCTTTTTAATTGCTCCTGTAATGCTACTTCTTTAAATTTTTCTTCTAGTATACCAAATGTATAGGTTATCCTAGGTCCTATTCCTAGATTTTGTGTATTACCATATGTTTGTTTCCATGATTCATGTATACTTTTTCTTAAATCTCCTGGCAGTTTTATGAAGTATTTATCACACAAATTATCATCTATTGCTTTACCTGTTTGTGATAATAACCTTGCAAAGTCTAATGTAAATTCATTTATGTATTTCATGTCTGCTATACTTAACTGTTCTAAATTTATAATAGCTGTATCCTGTATAAGAGTGTTATTTTTTGCTGGGTCAACTCCTAGAATAAGAGTTCGTATTTGTGATGTGAAATTGTAAGGGTTGTCTCCTAGAGCTTTTAGGGTATTTACTGCTGATGAATCTTGAGCTTTTTTACTTTGCCAAATTCCTAATGCTATAGGGCCTAATGTAGTTTCTAAGTATGAAAACATATCCATACTATCCTTTTTATTTGTTTCCCACATTCTTACTACTATTTGTTCCCATGTGAGTATTTCATCTCCCCATAACTGTGGTTTTTTTGTTGTTCTAATAATAACATATTTCCACTGTATAGTTGGCCTATCGGTAATCTTTTACCTGTTCCTTTATATGTAGACTGTTGTTGATAATTAACGGAAGGACTTGTCCAAGGTTCTCTTCCATATATTTCATTTGTTTCACTTGTTTCTCCGTATATAAAATTTCGTGGTCGTTTTTTATTTTCCTCTTCATCTGCCATAAATATATTTTCTTTTTTATAAAATTCTGATATCATTGTTTTTCCTTGCATAATACTTTCTACTAAGGGTAGATTATAGTATTCCTGTAAAGTTTTGTAACTTTATTCGTAAGTCATTCCTAATTCTATCATACAGTCTATTATCATATCATCTACTTCTTCTTGTATGTTTAATTCTGTAAACTTTTTGTCTATTATTTGTTCTATCGTTTTAGTAACATTTTCGCTTTTAAATCCTGTATCTATTTCTTCATCTTCCTCTATTAGAGTATAATCCATATATTCTTCTTGTTTAAATTTTAACCACTCTGTATTTATTTCTTCTATGTCCTCTGTTTCTGTATCGTATATTGGTTCATCTTCTATAATATTCATATAACTAAATTCTTTATTATCCTCATCATTTTCCTTTATATTATCGTTTTCTCTAAAATCTACAAATCTTATACTTTGTTGACCATCTTTTTTTTCATATATGACACTTTTCTTAGGTACTAATACTGTATTGTCATTTTCCTGTAGAGTATTTAAATTCCATTCTAATCCAGCTAATTGTTCTGGATCTATCTTAATTGGATCTATCATTTTTATGGACTTTGAAGCCATTGTTTGTACTATTCCTTCTATGTTTACTTTGTATTTCATACCAGAGCTATTACTAGCTTTTCCTAGTACTCCTACGCTTATTACTAAGTTGTTGCCTTCATAGTTTTCATAACCTTTTGTTTGTAGTGCTATTTTTATATTATTTATATCTTTAATATCTTTAAGTATTCCTGGTGTACAATAAAATAGCGCTGTATTTTGACTTAAATCTACTTTCATACCTGATATAATTGCTTTTTTCATTTCATTTTTCCAACTTTTATCTAATATTAAGGCTAATAGCTTTGTTCCTAAGTTTTTTCTTCCTAAAGCCTTTACTCCTATTATTATTAATCCTGTATGTATAAAATGTTTACCAGACTGTTTAATTTTTTGTATGGTTTCTGGTGACAACAAATCTATTTCTACTGTCCTATCTATTACTCGTAGACTTTCTTCCCTACTACTTCGTATTAATGTTGTGTTAATATTAAATCTTCCTGTTTGATATAATGTTTGTGGATTTAAAATATCTAACTGATGCTGATTGTATAAATCTATATTTCTGTCTACATCAATTTCATCTTCTATTTGTAGCAACTGTCTATTACTATTTGAACCTGATCCTCGTCTAATTATCCTGTTTAAAAAACTATCAGATGTTATAATATCATTTATATTACTAGTAGAATTTCTAGCCTCCTGTATAGTTCTACTACGTCCTAGAAAATTTCTTTCACTCATTTTCTTATTTGTCAATGTTTATATGGTATAGGTTTATTGGTAGTTTTTGTATTAGAATTTATATCGTCTATGTTTAATTTTTTAACTGCTTGTGTTATCTTGTCTATTTCTTCACTGAATGTATTATTTGGTATATTTTTATCAAAAGTATTGTATTTCTTTAGTAATCTTTCGTTTTGCTCTTTGATATAATCTAGATTAGTATTATATTTTTTAACTTCTTCAGTAAGCTTTTCTACTAATTGTCTATTATTGTGTAACTCTATTTGTAAGTTTTTACCTAAATTTATAACTAAATCTGTTAAGGTGTTTAAATGTGGATTTTCAGTATGTAGACTATGTTTGCAGGTTTCTTTAATGCAAAAATTTAAACTGTAATTTTCTGTACTAATTGGTCTAAAGGCAGGTTTATCAATGAACTCTAAATTTAGAAATTATGATTGTTCTCAATATTTAAATTAAATCAAACTCCTTAGTTTTAATCCTTCCTGAGCTTCCCCTTAAAGATTTTCTCATATCCTTAGAATTTTTAATATATTAACAAAATCACAAAATTAACAATATATATATTAACAGAATATGTAATATCAAACCATTTTAACCCTTTTGATACTTTAATAATCGGAGCTTAGTTTTCCCATAATCTTCACCTAAAAGAGTTCTCCAAAGAAAAGAGGCATAACACGCCATAAATATGGAGCTTGTCTTAGTCTTTTAGATTTTAAGAAAGCCTTGCTCTGATACCAATGCATCAGAGGGGGGGTAAGAAGGTTTGGTAGGAAAGCAAATAAAATACCAAACATATAAATTAAAAACATTGAAAACATAAACACATAATACTTACAGTATGATATAGCAGATAGTATATGCACAGCGGATGAGCGGATGGTAGAGTATATGCACAGCGGATGAGTAGATGATTATTTTTGGGTTTTTTGGTTTTTTTTTTTAAATTTTTGGATTTTTTACTAAGAATATAATATGAAGTACGGGGATATGAAGCTTGTATAAGGATTTAGGCTAAGGAGTTTGAGAGGGGGTTTAGTGTGCCATGAGAGAGTTTGAGAAGTTGAAGAGTTTATTGATTTCTTCGGTGTGTATTTACAAATGAATTCTTCAGCCTTATATAGGCGAAGTCTCAACAATTTTACAATAAATTAATGAAAAGAAAAAGAAAAAGAAACGGCTCAGAATGAGTCGTACAAAAGCTAAACAATAATTACAGATAATTACAAAAATCATCGAGTCCTTTAATTATTTTCGTCCTTCGTCATTGCCTGCGTCATTTTCTAGAAGCTTTGTAATTAACGTCATGGCATGCGTCATTTGAATAGAGAACTCGTTCTTGTTTAATCCTAATCCTCTAGCTGTTTAACCTGTCTAGAAGTCCCTGTGCGTGCTGTCAATTGACTGTGGGCTTGAGCAGTCACCGTGATCTGCTTCGTAGTTTTCTAAGTTGATTATGTGTCTAAGCTGAAGTGTATCGCCTTCCCCTGCAAAAGGCAATAGCATGCTCCAGTTTGTTTTTGCATAAACCTGTATATAGTGTCCTTCCCCAACTAAATTATATTGTTGCCATGGGAAGAAATCAGGAATTTCCGGAGTTTCCTGATGAGTTTAAATAAACTGCTGTAAATCACTGGTAGGTTGTTCTGGTTGTTGATTAAGCCATTTTAGGGCGGCAAAATCAATTTCTGTCTTTGTCATACATGTTCGTAAGTAATTTGTTGTAGTATTATGATCAATGAAGATCCTTTTTCTGGCGGGTCTGTAAGTGTAAGAATCTGTAAAAGGGAATGATGCAATAATCTTGCATCCAATGGTTGGCAACAAGGCTCTTGCTGCTATATTCCCTGCTGTTAAGATTATTTTTTCTCCAAGTTGATTGAGGAGATCTTCTGTTTTTTTGTTGAGCTTGACTTCCAGGTAATCAATCATACCATGATGGTAGAATTGGATTATTTGTTCGTCAGTTAACTGTGTAGGCTGAAAGACTTGTAGTAACAGGAGTCCTGTACCGTTGCCGTCTTCATCTGTTCTTTCTACTATACTGAATCCTTTGTTTTCACTATCCATGTGAAATACGAGATCCAGTAGTTGGTGTTGAAGATTGTAAAGAATCAAAGGGAATTGCTCACAGACTTTTCGTGAAACAATCCTCTCAAATTCTGGAAATCTATCTGTCACCGGCTTCAGTTATTGATGCCAAGGTGTGTCAAGAATCCTAGTTCTGAAGGATTCAAAAGTCCTGTATATCTTTGTATTTTCTTTTTTCTTCTCGAGTCTTTGTAATAACTGTGTATTTTTTGCCTCGAGTAATGCAACTTTTTGTTTGAGAATTTCATTCTCTAATTTTATGTGTATAAACTGTGTATCTTTTCCTTTCTTTATAAGCTGTTCTTGTAGATCAGTAATCAATTGCTCTTGAGCTTTGATTAACTGTTCTGGGTTTGTATTTGCTATTTCAGCAAATGTTTTAACCTCTTCGGGTTCAATGTAAAAACCTTTAACCCCAAAATGTTCCCTTGCAGTTTCGATAGCTTGTTGAAAGCTCTCAAAACCTTTATAAATTGGATTGGGGCATTGTATGTATTTTGCAACAGTTTCCCATTTATTGAAAATACCGATTTTTGTACCTCGAAAAATGACATAATGTGTAAACTTTGGTTTATGTCTTTTTTCAGGTGTTGTTATGCTCTGTTCAGAGAAGTACATACTAAGAGCATTCAAAACTTGTATTTTAAAATTTGAGGCTTGTGGCATGGTTTGAATATGCCAAAGATTATCAAGTAGACACTGTTGTGTTTCTGTTAATGTTATTCCACCAATAGGTCTAAACTTTTTATTGGTGTCAATACATTTTTGGAGAGAGTATATTCCTCCAAATACAATGTTTAAATTCTGTGTATTCTGTGCTGTAGTGAACGTCCTTTGTATATTCTGTATATTTTTTGGACGAGTTTCTATTGGGTTGTAGTATCGTGATACTTCCCCAATACCTGTAATCGATGCTGGAAGTTGTCTATAACTTTTGATCGATTCCGTATATAACTGTTGAATCTTCTCTGTTTCTTCATTAGAAGTCATTGAAGATTTTTTATTCTGTATAGGCTGTCTTTATTAGGGATATTATACCCATCATCTATTGTATTATCATTTAATCTTTTGTAATTATAAACTATCCTAGCTTTTCCTCTTTTTATTTCACTGTGATTTCTTACTATAAAAGCTGCTGTTCTATGAGGACTTTCTGATTTTCTAATTAATCCTTGTGATATCATCTTAGGGATTTGTTTTCTAAATTCTTCTTTGCCTAATGGGCTGTATTCTATATTACTTGTTCTTGTAGTAATATCTGGGTTTTTTAATTTAAATTTACAAGTATATTGTACTTTAGACTTTGTTATGTCTTCTCCTATTAATCCTATTTTTTCAAGGTGTAGAATCATAGGATGATTTAAGCTTTTAGTTTTATCTCTTCCTTTTTCTAACTCATGATTTAAAAATTCTGTTAACAATTTCATGCTTTCGTTTTCTATAAATTCTGTTCTAAGTGTATGTATTTTTAAAAAATCTAAATTACCTTGTCCACCACGCTTCTGCGCAATCTCTGATGTATAATTATACCTTAATGTTGGAATAGTATAAACCCAGAACAGTTAATCAAAGCTCCCTGAACAGTTAATCAAAGCTCAAGAGCAATTGATTACTGATCTACAAGAACAACTTATAAAGAAAGGAAAAGATACACAGTTTATACACATAAAATTAGAGAATGAAATTCTCAAACAAAAAATTGCATTACTCGAGGCAAAAAATACACAGTTATTACAAAGACTCGAGAAGAAAAAAGAAAATACAGAGATATACAGGACTTTTGAATCCTTCAGAACTAGGATTCTTGACACACCTTGGCATCAACAACTGAAGCCGGTGACAGATAGATTTCCAGAATTTGAGAGGATTGTTTCACGGAAAGTCTGTGAGCAATTCCCTTTGATTCTTTACAATCTTCAACACCAACTACTGGATCTCGCATTTCACATGGATAGTGAAAACAAAGGATTCAGTATAGTAGAAAGAACAGATGAAGACGGCAACGGTACAGGACTCCTGTTACTGCAAGTCTTTCAGCCTACACAGTTAACTGACGAACAGATAATCCAATTCTACCATCATGGTATGATTGATTACCTGGAAGTCAAGCTCAACAAAAGAACAGAAGATCTCCTCAATCAACTTGGAGAAAAAATAATCTTAACAGCAGGGAATATAGCAGCAAGAGCCTTGTTGCCAACCATTGGATGCAAGATTATTGCATCATTCCCTTTTACAGATTCTTACACTTACAGACCCGCCAGAAAAAGGATCTTCATTGATCATAATACTACAACAAATTACTTACGAACATGTATAAGAATAATAAGAAGTAATCTTAGTCTTCTAATTATCTAATTAAGGGCTAAGATCAAAGTGTAGAAAAAATAAGTAATCAAGGGTAATTTGGGTATTTTATTATATTACCCACAATTGTTGACTTTTTAAAATTTCCCCCTATTTTTTTAAATGCTAATAACTTTTTCATACGATATTATTTTTTTAAATAAATTAGACCATAAAATTAAGCATTTTTTTCTCTTTAATTTGAGTATAGTATTACTATAGTTTTTACAAAAAAAATCAAATTACATAAAATTGTGCTACATTTTTAACGTTTTTGTGCTGCATTTTATAAAACTGCACAAAGCTGTGCTGCATTTTATAAAACAGCACAAAGCTGTGCTGTATTTCATAAAACAGCACAAAGCTGTGCTGTATTTCATAAAACAGCATAAAGCTGTGGTGTATTTCATAAAACAGCACAAAGCTGTGCTGTATTTCATAAAACAGCACAAAGCTGTGGTGTATTTCATAAAACAGCACAAAGCTGTGCTGTATTTGATAAAACAGCATAAAGCTGTGCTGTATTCATAAAACAGCATAAAGCTGTGTTGTATTTCATAAAACAGAACAAAGTTGTGGTGTATTTCATAAAACAGCACAAAGCTGTGCTGTATTTCATAAAACAGCACAAAGCTGTGCTGTATTTCATAAAACAGCATAAAGCTGTGCTGTATTTCATAAAACAGCACAAAGCTGTGGTGTATTTTATAAAACAGCACAAAGCTGTGCTGTATTTCATAAAACAACACAAAGCTGTGGTGTACTGTTAGATTGACATTAGATCGAACAGTTGGTGTGCACTAACCGTGAGCTTGCGAACAGTAACGAAATCAATCCGAATCTTCTTCCTGTACTCCAAATCTGACAACAATTTCTTCAAATCAGATCGCGTTAACCTGCTAAGAACACCAGCATCATCCACCACATAAGTTTCTTTCGGAGGACCTTCATTGAGCACATCAAATTCCGACGCTAATGCAGCACCGTAACTTGCTTTTTTGGCGGAATCCTGATTACATGCGAATAGTAACGAAATCAATCTGAATCTTCTTCCTGTACTCCAAATCTGACAACAATTTCTACAAATCAGATCGCGTTACCCTGCTAAGAACACCAACATCATCCACCACATAAGTTTCTTTCGGAGGACCGTCATTGAGCTCATCAAATTCCGACGCTAATGCAGCACCGTAACTTGCTTTTTTGGCGGAATCCTGATTACATATCCATCATGATCAAGTATGATGATATGATGTATTTAATAAAACAGCACATTACATTCGAATTTGTGCTGCATTTTGATAAAATACAAAAGGGACTAATGAGTGTGTTTTAGGACCATAATGCCCTTTAACCCTAATTTGAAGAGTGCCACATGTAATCTCCTTATTCCTTCTTAGCCTACTTAGGCAACTAATTATTCTTAGTTGAACCTCTATATATATATATATATATATATATATAAATATATATATATATATATATATATATATATATATATATATATATATATATATATATATATATATATATATATATATATATATATATATGGACCCATTCATATGAAAATCAATATTTTGAAAAAAACCAAAAGAACCAACACCAACCAATCAGGATTTTTTAAAATATATTATTTTTCTTTAGTACAACAATTATACAAATGGGCAAAATGGTAATTTGTTAAATTCCATTCAGCTTAGTGGGTTGAAAAATTTAACTGTTCCCTCCATTTCAATTAATCCTCCGATCTCCACTTTCAAGTAATTCAAATTTGAACCTTTATCATGCCATTAATATTATGATTATTCATTCAAACCTAAACAACAATTAGTCTTCTATGGGTCGGTTGATTCTTGTGAAGATTATCTGCTGCATAATGGATAGTTATTGGTGTTCAATTAAGCAGGCGCCGTATGCAATTCGGGAGATTTTCGACTAGTTTAATTTATATGAATTGATCATGTTTTTCATCATAGTTATGCGATACATCCACAACATGTGAGTTATCCTAATAGCACGATTTAATGTTATTATTTGCAGACGGTGAAGGTGAACTCGGATCTGCTTCAACGGGTGTTCATGAAAGAGCGTTGATAGTAATAATAGTTTCAATTGACATCATGGTTGCAACAAGCAATGTAGATGTTTCCCAGTATGTTAATTGCACAGAAGCTAATGACCTTATGAATTATGACGTTGTGTCTCATGATAAAGATGTCGGAATGAATAGCAATATATTATATAAAGGGTTGTTGATGTTGGAATCTCCAAAGTAGATTAAAGGCAAGAAAGTAATAACTGAGCTCATTCAATAACTTGACTGCACTTATAATATGGTGGGTCGCGTTGATAATAATATGTATGAAGAACCTTTTCAAACATTATGTAATTGGGATGACGAGAGTATGTATCTTGTTTCGTGATATGAAGTTTGAGTAAGTAAACAACCTATCAACATGATTGTAATGTATGGTAATTTATATGTTAAAAGCAATGTGTTTTGTACAGAAAATGATATGGTTTTGCTTCATAATAGTTCGAATATATTTTTATGTGTTGTTATGTTAGGTGATGTGTTTTTGGGATGTAGGAGATGTGGGATATCTTGTCTATTTGAAATTGCTACTGAAAACATAAACATGATGGTGTGTAGGCGAGTATAAATTCAGATGATGTGCACATATGCATGAATGCATAATTGTAGAATGTGCGCTAATGCATTAGTGTTGTGAGGGCATTAATGCATATTTGAGAACAATAGTGTTGATGGTTTTCCCTTCTATTTTGTAATGTCTTAGGTGTATTATAACCCTTTTTAGTTTCATGTTACATTCCCAACATTTGTGAATGAAATAAACGCCTAAATCGATATTAATCAGCAGATGCATACGGGAGCGCGTGATAAGCGCATATGCAAGTTTTAATTATACATTTAGTATAATCTAGAAAGTGATTTTTGATAGCCATAGTGTCATAACATACCATTCTAAAATGTCAAGGTTGTTAACATCAAACCATGTTGCAATTAACCTAATGTGATGTTTACACTATACAAAGTAAATCAAACTATTAGGGGAGGTCATTTTAATAGAAATGTATTAATAAAAAGTCAACGTTTTAAAATACACTATTTTTCATTCTACTCTCCATTGTCGCATATAAACGCTTAAATAAATTTATTTAACCATCAATCCATGTTGTTGATAATCTAATTCTTCAACAATAAATTTAGGATTTTGAAAATATTAGAAGATATATGTTCTATCTTATGGTCATTTATGATAGAGTTACCCTATGTGCCAATTAAGTTAAAAATTTACAATTGTAGATCAAATACAACTTGTAATTCTACATATTTAAATTAGTTACATATAAAAGAATATGAGTATCCATGATGATGGGAATTGCAGTATATGCATCGATGCATAAATGTTGTCTGTGCTATGTGGCATAGTTATAGAATGTGCATTACTGCAAAACTTAAAGTGTTAATGCAAAATTATAAGCATAAGTACATGAACAAGGTGATGAACACATATATATTATTCGCAGAGTTAGAGCTATACGTAAGAATGATTCAAAATTATCAAACCACATCTTTTCATCTACATTTATATAAGTAACTTAACCAAATTTGATTAATTAAAATTGACAACCAAAATGCATAGTCAAGAATGGATCTTGAAATTCAACATAGTTTGACAGTCTAATAATGTTAAATGGGGGTGGAAATCATTCTGCATTACAAAATAATAGTGTCATTGGGTAGTTTAAATATTATCCTTGAATGTCTAGAAATTTAGCAAACAAAATGTATGAACTGCAGTTAAGAGACTTTACCAAAACCCAGCTTCACCTACCTTTTCTTTCATTTGTTTGGCTTGACAACAACCTTTGCTTTCTTCCACATCCATTTTGACATTAAAGTTGCCTCTTTACTAATTTTTGCAGATGTCTTTATAACCTGTGTTTTTTCCTATTTTTGTTCAGCATCCTTAACCACTCTCTATATATTTAACACCAGAAATTGGATGATCAATAGCAGAAACAACAACCATCAACTAAGAAAAAACCCTATTTTCATGAAGATCTGAATTTAGTATCTCAGACCTAGCATTACTAACATAAAAACACCAATAAAAGAGAAATTAACTAGTTTTGAGCCCTAGGTTTTATGAAAAGCTTGAGAGTTAATATTTCAGATCAAATACATATGACAAACCTATTGGATTATCAGATGTTTGTCTCGGAAAAGGATAAATGCAATGTTTGCTGGTCTTCTATTATTCAACAAATTCTACACAATGTTGGATGACTTTGGTTGACAAAATGATGATTGTGAGAGACGAGAGTTCTGCAAACTTTGGTCATCAATTTGATCAAGGATTGATGAAATGATTATGTTGTGATCTTCAAATGAACAGAGCATTTTGGGGATTCTTCTGATGCGAACCATATCGAACAGGGGGAGCGTTTTTTGAGGGGCGGTTTCTCAAATCAGGTGTGATATACCGATTATACCCCTGTCTTGCATTCCTCTGCCAGTTTTAAAATGTATAAATTACTAATATGCCCCTTTAAATCACAACCTTTGATCACTATGATCTATGGCTCAAAATGGTTCTTTTAGTTTTTTCCAAAAAAATAGTTTTCATTTGAAGGCCATTCTATATATATATATATATATATATATGATGTCAAAGAGATAAATTAAAATAAAAATATTATCATAATATAATAGATCAAGCAATATGTCGTTCCACAATAGTAAAATATGAAGGTAGAATGATTAAACATAATAAAAAAATATAAACTAATGTACAAATTTAATAAAATTTACAAAATATGTAATACGTAACTAAGACAAGAAACAGTTAAAATCTAAAATTAATTGTTTATAAAGATATAAATACTTCTTGTGTAATAGTATTGAAAAAATTATAAATTATTAAAAATATAAATATTGTCATGAATTTTAATATTAAACAAACAAACAAACAAACAAACAAACCCAGTATATCTCACTCAAGAGCAGGGTCTGGGGAGGGTAGGTGTAGGCGAGTCTTTCCTCTATCTTGTTAGGTAGAGAGACCGCTTCCAATGAGACCCCCGACTCGATAGCAAAAGTCGTACTGTTTAGCAAGATAACATACAATAAAACATACAGCACATAGCATACAGTATACAAAAAGCTATATCGGTAGCAGGACATCATACCATAAATCAAACAACACATATCCTACAGTACACAATAAATCATACAACACCTAGCATACATAAATCCTAGGTGCATGTAGAATCACCGTTAAAGGGCAGATATGGGCTACTTAGGCCCCGAAACTTGATGTCAAATACCCTTCATGCCTATAGGTCACACTAGAAGTCCTTAATTTTAATTCTACGCCTCCACTCAGTCCTATCCTCGATCATGTGCTCAGAGAGGTGCAGGTGTATCATATCTCGCCTAATTACCTCATCCCAAGTCAATCTAGGTCTTCCTCTACTCCTCCTACCCTCTAAGATGATGTTCTCTACTGCTCTAACTGGTGCCGCCATTGGTCTCCTCTTGACATGCCCAAACCATCTTAATCTTCCCTCTCGTATTTTATCTGTGATACAGGCCACTTCTAGCTTCTGTCGATACACTTCGTTTCTTATCCGGTCAAGTCTTGTGTGACCGCACATCCACCTCAGCATTCGCATTTCCGCTACCTCTATTTGTTTCTCGTGCGATTTCTTTATGGCCCAACAGTCTGTTCCATATAACATAGCTGGACGTACTGCCACTCGATATAGCTTTCCCTTTAGTTTTGCTGGAAACCTCTTATCACATAGGATCCCTGCTGCTGCTCTCCACTTGCACCATCCAGCTTGAACACGGTGCGCTACATCGCTGTGTATCTCTCCGTCCTCCTGCAAGTACGAGCCCAGGTATTTGAACCTAGACGTTTGTGGGACCGCCATACCCTGAATAGTGATTTGGATGTCCTCTTCCGCCTCGCCACTAAAGTTACAATGCATGTATTCTGTCTTTGAGCGGCTTATCCTTAAACCTTTGCGCTCTAGTGCTGCTCTCCACTGTTCTAGCTTGTCGTTAAACACCCTTTTAGACTCCGATATTAAGACAATATCATCCGCAAAGAGCATGCACCACGGAGCTGGCTGCTGTATAGACTTGGTCATCTCATCCAACACTACTATGAAGAGAAATGGGCTCAGTGCCGATCCTTGGTGGAGTCCCACTTCCACTGTGAATGAGTCTGTGTCTCCGATCGGGGCTCGCACACACGTTTTTGCCCCATCATACATATCCTTGATTATTTTGATATACCTCTCTTGTACCCTTCTAAGTCGTAGACTTTCCCAAATTAGTTGACGCGGAATGCTGTCATAGGCCTTTTCTAGGTCGATGAATACCATATGGAGGTCCCTTTTCTTTTCTCTGTATTTCTCCATTATCCTCCTAATGGCGTGTATTGCTTCTGTCGTAGCGCGTCCTGGCATAAATCCAAATTGATTTGACGCTATCTGCGTTTCTCGTCTAATTCTCGTGTCAATAACTCTTTCCCATAATTTCATCGTGTGACTCAATAGCTTTATTCCCCTGTAATTTTCGCAACTTTGTGCATCTCCTTTTTTCTTATATATGGGGACTATAACACTGGTTCTCCACTGGTCCGGCATCTTCCCTGTCGTAAAGATAGTGTTGAATAAATCTGTTAGCCATTTGAGCCCCTCATCTCCCAGGCATTTCCACACTTCAATCGGTATGTTGTCTGGCCCCACCGCTTTAGCCCTTCCCATTTTCTTCATAGCTCTCATAACTTCGTCTACTGTGATGCTTCTACAATAGAAATTGTTTTGTTGTGTTGTTTGGGTTGTATTATCTATCTCCGCTTGATGATTTGGGTTCTTTATGTTGTAAAGGTTATCGAAGTAAGTTTTCCATCTCCCCTTGATGTCCTTGTCGTTCACCAAAACTTTTCCATCCGCAGCCTTTATAAACTTCACAATTCTAAGGTCTTGTCTTCTGCTGTCTCTTGCTTTGGCTAACTTAAACATGTCATGCTCTCCTTCTTTCGTCTCTAGTCGTTTATACATCATCTCATACGCCGCGTTCTTTGCCTCTGACACCGATTTCTTCGCCTCTCTCTTAGCCTCCTTGTATTTATCTTTTAGCTCTGGGCGTTCTTCCTCATTGTTACAGCGTATAAGCTCTCTGAAACTTTGTTGTTTTATTCGTATTTTCTCCTGTACATTTTCGTTCCACCACCAAGATCCCTTATGGTCGACTGTCCTCTTTGTTGTAACTCCAAGCGTTTCTTTAGCTGCTTGGATGAGCGTATTTGCCATGGCCTCCCACTTTTGGTTTGCGTCTTCCTGTGGTCCAGGATGTTTCATTGGTATGACCTTATCTCTAAAAATGGTAATGTTTTCGTCCTTGAGCCGGCTCCATCTTATCGTATGTCTAATTCTCTTGTTTTGTTGTACAATTGGTCTCTTCACGCGTATATCCGCCACTAACATATGATGTTGTGTCACAACTGTCTCTCCTGGGATTGTCTTACAGTCCTTCCACGAGTTACGATCTTCCCTCCTCGTCAGCAAATTGTCTATCTGCGTGTGTCTCCCGCCGCTGCTAAACGTGATTAGATGCGATTCTCTTTTCTTAAAAAACGAATTTATGATTCCTAAGTCATGCGCTACCGCAAAGTCAAGAAGCTCCTTGCCGCCTTCATTCCTAAGGCCATACCCGAAGCCTCCATGCACCAACTGGAAGTGGTCATTGTCCTTACCGATGTGCCCATTAAAATCTCCTCCTATGTATATTTTCTCGTCTCTAGGTATGTCACCCATAACGTGATCTAAACTCTCCCAGAACTTTTTTCTTTCTGTTTCTCCTAGTCCAACATGTGGGGCATACGCACTAACTACTGCCACTACTTCATCCCCTATTACTATTCTTAACAGCATAATTCTATCATCGTATCTTCTTACCTCCACTACATTATCTTGGAGTTCCTTAGCAACTAGAAACCTTACTCCATTTTTCGTTCCGTCCGACCCTGAATACCATAGTTTGTAACTATTGTACTCTGTTGCTCTCCCACCCCTCCATCTAGTCTCTTGGAGACACGCTATCTGGACCCTACGTTTACTTAGCACATCAATTAACTCTAATAACTTACTAGTTAGGGTTCCTACATTCCACGATGCCACTCTTAATCTAAAATCCTTTTTCCTTGTATTCGCACCTCTCGTCACCGAACATGATCTCGGAGCAGCATAATGACACCTGCTGTCTATATTACCGCACTAACACCTTAAACAACCGCTAAAGACAGGGCCACAAAACAGAAGGTGAACAAACACAAGCCAAACAATGCATTAAACGGAACAAACACAGGTAATAGCGAAATAGAATCAACAGAAGCACCCAAAATTAATCCAGATTGTGAAATGCACGCACACAAGAAATATCAGTCAAATGATGCACCACTAATAATCAAAGGACAACAGAATGTAATATACTAACGGATGAAAACACACCAATTTATGAGACAGAACTATAGAAAACAGAGAACACAGTTACTGGTACTCCTAACCCAGTCAAAACAGACCTATTAGACTATGGACCAAAAACAGCAGGAAATAAGGGAGAAATAATATCCTTACAGCGGGGTTTTCCCAAGTTAGGGTTCTCCTTCCAGATCTCAAGTAACTCACAACCTTCTAGGGTTACAAGTCACACGAGATCGATAAGCTAGATCGATAAGTTAGGGTTCTTTAGCAAAGAACAAAAATTTGGTAGAAAATATGGTAGAAATTTTAATTTTCAAAAAACAAAAATTTGTAAATAGTAATATTAAAAATAATAACTCAATCATTATTTGTTACCATAATTAGCGATATCTTATAACTTCTAAAAAAATGTTAAATAATTTAAAATAATAAGCAATTATAAATATAATAGTCATTATAATTAATATGAGTTAATAAATTTCAAAATTTATTGTAACTCAAAATTAAAGGATGTAACAACATGGTTCAATACAGACGTGACGCTTAGATGGACGAACTGCTAAAGGGGTTATATACACCCATAGTTAGTATTTTATTATATGTTATAGATTAATAAAAACATTGAGATAATTAATTGGTTTAGGTTTTCTATATTTATTAAATCTAAATTCTTTTTCTATTGATGAAATTATCCCCAAGTTGCTATATATTGGATCATCATTAAGCATAAGATAATATAAACATGTGCTATTCTCTATTAATGTGCCATCATTGTAGTTTTTAATTTTTGTACGTTACTAGACTCTTCTCCTTCTTGCTGTTATGATTGTAGATTTGTAATCTATATAAACTCTTCTCCACTAATTGTGGAGCATTGAGCTTTTACAATCTATATGGTATCAGAGAGCCGCTCTCCCTTCACCTCCCTAACTTAAGACTTTCTTTATTTTCCCTCCCTTCCCCTTCCTTGTGTCTCTTCTTCTTCGTGTTCCTCCTGATCCTCATGGCCTCCTCTTCCAACAGTGATGGCTCCATAACTATGAACACCATTATTCACATGCTTACTATCAAGTTGTCTTCCTCAAATTATCTTTCATGGAAGAACCAAATTACTCCAATCCTTGCCTACCAAAATCTTCTCAGCCATGTTGATGGCACCACTTCCGCCCCTCTCCCCACTCTTCCTCCAACTGAAAAAACCCGTTGATAACCCAACCTATCTTGCATGGGTTGCGGCTTATCAAAAGACTGTGATCATCCTACATGGCTCTCTATCGGAAGAGGCTGTCTCTATTATTGTCGGTTTACCAACTGCTCGAAAAATTTGGACGGCTCTCGAAGCCGCCTATGGAAACTCCTCCATTGAGCGGGTTCATACCCTTCACGATCAACTCCGACTAATACACAAAGGTTCGAAATCTGTTGCGGACTTTGGTCGATCTTTCAAGGTGTTATGTGATCAACTTTATGCCATCGGCCATCCCGTTGATGTAACTGACCAACTGCGCTGGTTGTTGTGTGGGCTCGGTCCATCATTTGAAACATTTTCCACCGCGGTCCGCTCTACTCGCCCCACACCCACTTTGGCAGATTTAATCGCAAGGGCCGAGAGCCATGAACTGTTTCTCCAAGCCCTCCATTGATCCTCCTCTCCCACTGTTGCTTTCTCTGCTGAATCTGGTGCATCTTTAGGTCGGGGTCGTGGTGGTCGAGGCCTGCGTCCTTTTGGGCCTCTCATGGTTCGTGGACGTGGCAGACGTCCACCACACAACCGGTCACTATGCCAACGCGTGTCCCAAACTCTCTAGCTATGCTTCTCAATCATGTTCTACCGATGATGACTTAGCAAAAGCTTTTGTGGCTCATTCTCATGTCAACTCTTCCGGCCTTGATTGGCATGTCAATTCGGGTGCATCAGATCATATGGCCACATCCGCTAAAAGTGTGTCTAATCCCTCCCTTTTACCAGGTAATGATTTTGTGACTTTTGGGAATGGACAATCCCTTCCCATTGTAAGGCCCACCTTTCCCAGGGAAGCCTCACAGTTGGTCATTCACAGCAAAACATCGATTTAAAACAATCATTTACTCATATGTGTATAAATATATATTGCAGTGGATAATAATGTAAATTTCAATCTATTACAAATGAAATATAAACATTGTCTTTAATTCTAAAAATCTATTTAGAGTCCTCTTAATCTTTTCTTCATCAGGGATGCCAGTCTTCTAGTGCCAAGAAGCTTCAGTCCCATGCCTCTATTCCGTAGCTCTAACTCTTACCTGTCAACTGATATGCATACAAAAGTCAGCTTCGCTGAGTGAATTCTAGGTTTACTTTGCTAAATAACTTTTGTAAGAGGCGTTAGCTTTATCAGTTGAAAATAATTCTCATCTATCACACGTCAATACATACAGGCTATCACTTTATCGATACTTTATCATTACTTTTCATTTCTTGTTATTTATTTCTCTTCTTTATCCGTCAATTCTCTGTCACTATCGGTGCCTAGGCTCGCCTAGGACTTTACCGACACGCCAATTAAGGGCTTACAGTCGTACTCGATCGGGCCATTATTGTCATGCCAATTCGGGGCTTACAGACCTGCCTGTTCGAGCATTACTTTATCCGGGTGAGGGCACAACAAATGCAACCCTCCTTTAGCCATTCCTTGCAAGTCTTTACTTTATCCCTTGCCTGCAGGACTTTACTTGCAAGACTTTACTTTATCCAGGTACACGTTATGGGCCACATAACCTTTCTTTACGTTTCACTTTCTTATTTAAGTTATATATATATATATAACACAACACATCTCGAAGGCAATTCATCACTACAAGGTTATATCTCGATAAGGAAAAACACACTATCAATTCATTATAACACCCCATTTCTCATATAAGATAGTATGTAAAGCTTTACTTTAAAAGAACTGATCATAAAAAGTATGTATCTTAGTATGCATACCGCCCCAAAACATTTAAAGCATGTATAAAATAGGGGATCTAGAACTCACCTGAACTCGTCCAAGTAGCTTAAATTCTAAGTCACTTAGGCTATAGCCTGAATACTCTAGCTGCACGAAAGTTAACATGCAAAAACGTCATTTTCTTCATAGTTTCGCCCATAGTTTCGCTACAGCGAAACTCCAGTTTCGCCTGCAGTTTCGCTGGGCAGCACTTCTGCTAGTTTTGCTAGACAGATTCGCTACCTTGAGCGCACAACTTTCGTTGGAATTCCCTATTCTCGCAAGGTCTATAGGTCAGTCTGGGTCTTAGCGAGATTACCGGCGAAACTATAGTTTCGCCCCAGCGAAACTGTAGTTTCGCTGGAACTTCTCCTAGTCTCGCTAAACTAATGTGCAGTTTCGCTGGTTAAATGCTTAAATTCGCTGGATCGGGGCCCAGTTTCGCTGGATGAACAGAAACTCAGATCCAGCTCATTTTTAACCCAAAATCTTAACTTTTTACGTCCAAATCCTTAGTTTACCTTCCATGAAACCAAATCTAAGCTTTTTACACGTTTTCATACGTAAAAATTCGACCTTTTTGTGTTTCTTTAAACTTTTCAAAACCCCAAAACCCTAGAATCCGGGTTTGATCTACAGAGGGCCTTAGAGGTCGATTCTTACCTTGTTTTGTTGCTCTTTCCTTGTGTTTTGATGCTCCAATCCACCAGAACTTCAATCCTTCCAACCTTCAAGCTCCAAATCTTGAATTTCTTCACTTTCTCTCTCTACTTTCTCTCTTTACGAATTTGGTGGCTAGGGTTGTAATGTGATGGAATGGGACTGATTATGCATGTTTAAGGGCTGATTAGGGCCCTTAAACCCACCAAGTCTAGCCCATTAAGGCTAATTTGATCCATAGCCCACTAATTTACCCCTTTATTTCTTAAGTTAACCCTTAAAAGCCCGTTATTATTAAATGGCTTGTTTCGGGAAATTTCGGGGCGTTACAAGTCTCCCCCCCCTTATTTAGGTTTCGTCCTCGAAACCTGACTCGTCACTAAACAGATCGGGGTATTGGCGTCTCATTTCCTCCTCGGATTCCTAGGTGGCATCCGACCCTTTTCGGTGTTTCCATTGCACCTTGACTTGCTTGACTACTTCATTTCTCAATTGTTTCTCCTTCCGATCCAGTATAGCCACCGGTTGCTCTACATAGTTCAGCTTCTCGTCCACCTCGATGTCATCTATAGGTACAACTGCCTCATTTGGTGCTAAACATTTTCTTAAGTGCGACACATGAAAGGTAGGGTGAATCCCACTTAATTCTTCTGGAAGGTCTAGCCTGTAAGCTACGTCCCCAACTCGTGCTAGTACCTCGAATGGTCCGATGAACCTGGGACTCAGTTTCCCCCTCTTCCTAAATCGGATGATTCCCTTCCATGGTGACACTTTTAGCATTATCCTGTCACCCACGCTGAACTCTATTGGTCTCCTTCTATTTTCGGCGTATGACTTTTGTCTATCCTTGGCAGCCTTCATATACGCCTTGATTTTCTCCAACTTCTCCGTTGTGGCTTCCACAACTTCTAAGCTTCCTAGCTCCTTCTGTCCGACATCACCCCAACAAATAGGAGTTCTGCACCGTCGACCGTACAATAACTCATATGGGGGCATCTTAATACTGGCGTGGTAGCTGTTGTTATACGAGAACTCGGCTAGTGGCAAATGATCATCCCAGTTACCGCCAAATTCGATAACGCATGCCCGAAGCATATCCTCCAGTGTCTGGATAGTTCTCTCCGATTGCCCGTCGGTCTGCGGGTGGTATGCGGTACTAACATGCAACCTCGCACCCATCTCTTCATTGAACTTTTTCCAAAACTTTGAGGTGAACCGCGTATCCCTATCTGAAACAATCGATACGGGCATACCATGTCGCGCCACGATTTCTCGGATAAACAGTCCAGCAAGCTTTTCTGAACTAATTGCTTCCTTGATTGGAAGGAAATGCGCACTCTTAGTTAGTCTGTCAACTATCACCCATATCGCGTCGTGGCCTTTTGCCGTGCGGGGTAGTTTGGTGATGAAGTCCATGGTAACATGTTCCCACTTCCACTCTGGCACTTCTAATGGCTGAACATAACCATAAGGTCTTTGGTGCTCAGCCTTCACCTGTAGGCACGTGAGACATTTATTTACATACGCAACCACATCTCTCTTCATCCCGGGCCACCAAAAATCTTTCTTCAAATCGTGGTACATCTTATTTGCGCCTGGATGTATTGAGTAGCGGGTCTTGTGCGCTTCATCCATAATCTTTTCCCGCAAGTCACCATGCTTCGGAACCCATATCCTGCCATGGAAGGTCTTAACGCCCAAGGTGTTTTCCACCAATTCATCCATTTTTCCTACCATCCTTTCCTTATTGATTTGCTGCTCTTTTAAAGCGTCCATTTGAGTTTCGCTTATCATCCTCATAACATCTGGGGTCACTACTAGTTGGCACGCCTTCACCCGGATCGGTTCATATCCTTCCTTTCGGCTCAGGGCATCGGCTACCACGTTCGCCTTACCCGGGTGATAATGGATTTCACAGTCGTAATCCTTTATCAACTCCAACCACCTCCTCTGTCTCATATTTAGGTCCTTCTGCTCAAAGAAATATTTCAGACTTTTGTGGTCGGTAAATATGGCGCACTTAGTTCCATACAAATAGTGTCTCCAGATCTTTAATGTGAACACTACTGCGGCAAGTTCCAAATCGTGAACTGGATAGTTAACCTCCGTGTCCTTTAGCTGTCTGGATGCGTAAGCTATAACTTTCCCTCTTTGCATCAACATACAGCCTAGCCCGCAGTAAGAAGCGTCGGAGTACACCGTTAGGTCTTCATCTCCCTCTGGCAGGGTTAGCACAGGAGCTTTGGTCAGTCTATCCTTCAATTCCAGAAACGCTTCTTCCTGTTCTTTTCCCCAGTCGAACACCACGTTCTTCCTCGTTAACCTTGTTAATGGGGAAGCTATCTTCGAGAAATCTTTGATAAACCTTCTATAATAGCCAGCCAATCCCAAGAAACTACGGATTTCGGATGGCGTCTTTGGGGAATTCCATTGCGTAACTGCCTCCACCTTTGCTGGATCAACCATGACTCCTTCGGAATTTATAATGTGCCCTAAAAACTGCACCTCCCGTAGCCAGAAGGCACATTTAGAGAACTTTGCATACTGTTTCTCCCTTCGTAAAGTTTCTAACACCTCCTTGATATGACAAGCGTGATCTCCTTTGTTCTTTGAGTATATCAAAATATCATCAATGAAGACTATCACTGATCGGTCCAACATCGGGCGACACACGCGATTCATTAAGTCCATGAAGGCCGCAGGAGCATTGGTTAGCCCGAAAGACATAACCAGGAACTCATAGTGGCCATAGCGTGTTCGGAAGGCCGTCTTTGGGATATCTTGCTCCCTTACCTTCAGTTGATGATATCCGGATCGGAGATCTATTCGGGAGAACCAGCTTGCCCCTTGCAATTGATCAAACAGATCATCTATCCGGGGTAGAGGGTACCGATTCTTCACGGTCAGCTTATTCAACTCCCTGTAATCTATACACATCCTCATGCTGCCATCCTTCTTCTTCACAAATAGCACGGGAGCACCCCATGGAGAAATGCTGGGCCTAATGAACCCTTTGTCAAGGAGTTCTTGCAGTTGTGACATGAGTTCCTTCATCTCGGAGGGAGCTAGGCGGTAGGGTGCTTTGGCAATGGGTTGGGCTCCTGACAGTAAGTCGATCTGAAACTCTATCTCTCTATCTGGTGGTACTCCGGGCAGATCCTCCGGGAATACGTCAGGAAAGTCCCGCACCACTGGTACATCGGGCAACTCTTTTGCTTTATCTTTAACATCCTTGACATACGCTAGATAAGCTCCGCACCCTCGCCTCATACATTTCTCCGCCTTGATCATGGAAATGATCCTTGGAACCTTACAATCGTTATCACCGTAGATCGTACCCGAACTACCATCTGGAGCCGTTAATCGGATCATCTTCTGTTGGCATACTATGTTAGCATCGTGGGCAGCTAGCCAATCCATCCCTAGTACGACATCGAAACCTCCTAAGGGCATAACAAACAATCGTGCGGGAAAGTAATGGCCTCCTAGTTTAATGTGGCAATCCTCTATCATCTTGACTATTCTAATGGACTTACCATCGGCTATTTCTACTTCGAAGGCATCATCTATTTCCTTAGTTTGGACATCTAGTGTAGCACAGAAGGATACAGATACGAAACTCTTACTGGCACCACTATCAAATAATATGGAGGTGCAAACATCATTGACAAGGAACGTACCTGACACTACGTCCGGGTCCTTCCTTGCTTCCTTCTTATTCATGGTGAAAGCCCTTGCCTTGACCTTGGGCTTTCCATCATCCCCTTGTCATCACCCCTGCTCGTGCCCGAGCTTCCCGGCTTGGTTTTCTTGCAATCCCTGCTGTAGTGCCCCGACTCATGGCAGTTAAAGCACTCGTTTACTTCCGGGCACTCCCTAGCCATGTGACCCGTTTTCCCACACCGGTAGCACCCATGGCTACCCAATCGGCACTCTCCGGGATGCCTCCTCCCACACTTCTCATAGTTCTTAACTTCCTCGACCCCCTTCACAACCATCTGTTTTGCATCCACCCTTGCTTTCTTGTTCCCCGGTTTGTGGCCACCACTTCCATATCTCTTCCCATTGTTATTCCAAGCCTTCTTCGTCTCACCCACTATCACCGGCCTGCGATGATCGTACAACCTTCCACTGAGGTCCACCGCTGATCTAAAAGTACTAGGTCGAGCAGTGACCATATCCCTACGAATGTCTAGAGGCAACCCTTGTATGTACCTCTTGATCCTTTTGGCTTCAGGAGTTACCAAATCAGGCACCAGACGTGCCATTTCATTGAATCTTGTAGTGTACTCCTGGTGAGTCATATTTCCAGCCTCCAAACTCACAAACTCTTGCTCGACCTTGTCAAGCTCTCTTTCCGGGCAGTACTCCTCTATCACCAACCTCTTCATCTCCGGCCATTTCATCCTCTCAATGGCCTCCTCTCCGTAAGACTCAGCAATGTTATCCCACCAACACAGTGCTGGATCCAAAAGGGAATGGGAAGCAAACTTCACCTTTTGGTTTTCACGACACTCGCTGATCTTCAGTACGGCTTCCATTTCCCTAATCCAACCCTGAGCAGTGGCAGCGTTACCAGTACCATCAAATGTTGGGGGCTTACACCTCTGAAAATCCCCATAGCTGCACCCCTTCGCCCTCTCTTCCACTTCAGGGCCATCATGGTTACCCAGACGATCTCCCTCGTCGCTCAACTCCTCAGTCTTGACTGCCCCTTTCTTATCAACTTTTTCTGAAGCCGTACTCTTCTTACTGTCGCCCTTAACCTGCTCCACAAATTCCGCAAGCAGAGCGGGCATCACTCCAGACAGGACCTGATGCACCTCTTGGGCAATAGCTTCCTTTACTGTCTCTTTCAGTTTGTCCTGATCAGGGGTAGACCCCTCGGCTCCCGTTCCTAACTCAACCTCCTCCTCCTTAATCGGTTCCTCAATCGGCTTTCTGATTGACCTTTTTGTTGGCTTCACAGTTGCACTTGTGGTTTCCTTTGCCTTAGTCGGGGGCCTTCCCCTGGTGCTCCTCCGGGTGACCATGGTTGGAACTTCTTTCTTTGGTGCCATTCTTTCTACTTCCTATAAGATTCAGAATGTTAATATGGTCCTTCAAGGCAAGTTCAGTTCACGACAAGTTTTGTAAATTTTTAATAACAGTGGCCAGTTGTGATTAACTACTTACAGAACTTCTCGTGCCATAAACTTTTCCATCCTGAACCACACCAACACCAGAACCTACTATACCTAGTCTATGCACGTATAAGTCACATAAATTCAGATAGGCACCACAGATAACGTTATCCTACTCTACTTCGGCTCTAACTTAAATAAGAAGGCACTATCCACTAGAATAATACCTACAGCATATTTGTTACCTCTGGGCATGGAGCTTCTTGGACTGGCATCCTTGACACTTGGTCCCATTCTCTGTTTAAGTTTAGGTTTATAAAATAATTTTCCCAAATCTCTTAAACATTGGCTCTGATACCAACTTGTAAGGCCCACCTTTCTCAGGGAAGCCTCACAGTTGGTCATTCACAGCAAAACATCGATTTAAAACAGTCATTTACTCATATGTGTATAAATATATATTGCAGCGGATAATAATGTAAATTTCAATCTATTACAAATGAAATATAAACATTGTCTTTAATTCTAAAAATCTATTTAGAGTCCTCTTAATCTTTTCTTCATCAGGGATTCCAGTCTTCTAGTGCCAAGAAGCTTCAGTCCCATGCCTCTATTCCGTAGCTCTAACTCTTACCTGTCAACTGATATGCATACAAAAGTCAGCTTCGCTGAGTGAATTCTAGGTTTACTTTGCTAAATAACTTTTGTAAGAGGCGTTAGCTTTATCAGTTGAAAATAATTCTCATCTATCACACGTCAATACATACAGGCTATCACTTTATCGATACTTTATCATTACTTTTCATTTCTTGTTATTTATTTCTCTTCTTTATCCGTCAATTCTCTGTCACTATCGGTGCCTAGGCTCGCCTAGGACTTTACCGACACGCCAATTAAGGGCTTACAGTCGTACTCGATCGGGCCATTATTGTCATGCCAATTCGGGGCTTACAGACCTGCCTGTTCGAGCATTACTTTATCCGGGTGAGGGCACAACAAATGCAACCCTCCTTTAGCCATTGCTTGCAAGTCTTTACTTTATCCCTTGCCTGCAGGACGTTACTTGCAAGACTTTACTTTATCCAGGTACACGTTATGGGCCACATAACCTTTCTTTACGTTTCACTTTCTTATTTAAGTTATATATATATATATATAACACAACACATCTCGAAGGCAATTCATCACTACAAGGTTATATCTCGATAAGGAAAAACACACTATCAATTCATTATAACACCCCATTTCTCATATAAGATAGTATGTAAAGCTTTACTTTAAAAGAACTGATCATAAAAAGTATGTATCTTAGTATGCATACCCCCCCAAAACATTTAAAGCATGTATAAAATAGGGGATCTAGAACTCACCTGAACTCATCCAAGTAGCTTAAATTCTAAGTCACTTAGGCTATAGCCTGAATACTCTAGCTGCACGAAAGTTAACATGCAAAAACGTCATTTTCTTCATAGTTTCGCCCATAGTTTCGCTACAGTGAAACTCCAGTTTCGCCTGCAGTTTCGCTGGGCAGCACTTCTGCTAGTTTCGCTAGACAGATTCGCTACCTTGAGCGCCCAACTTTCGTTGGAATTCCCTATTCTCGCAAGGTCTATAGGTCAGTCTAGGTCTTAGCGAGATTACCGGCGAAACTATAGTTTCGCCCCAGCGAAACTGTAGGTTCGCTGGAACTTCTCCTAGTCTCGCTAAACTAATGTGCAGTTTCGCTGGTTAAATGCTTAAATTCGCTGGATCGGGGCCCAGTTTTGCTGGATGAACAGAAACTCAGATCCAGCCCATTTTTAACCCAAAATCTTAACTTTTTACGTCCAAATCCTTAGTTTACCTTCCATGAAACCAAATCTAAGCTTTTTACACGTTTTCATACGTAAAAATTCGACCTTTATGTGTTTCTTTAAACTTTTCAAAACCCCAAAACCCTAGAATCCGGGTTTGATCTACAGAGGGCCTTAGAGGTCGATTCTTACCTTGTTTTGTTGCTCTTTCCTTGTGTTTTGATGCTCCAATCCACCAGAACTTCAATCCTTCCAACCTTCAAGCTCCAAATCTTGAATTTCTTCACTTTCTCTCTCTACTTTCTCTCTCTACGAATTTGGTGGCTAGGGTTGTAATGTGATGGAATGGGACTGATTATGCATGTTTAAGGGCTGATTAGGGCCCTTAAACCCACCAAGTCTAGCCCATTAAGGCTAATTTGATCCATAGCCCACTAATTTACCCCTTTATTTCTTAAGTTAACCCTTAAAAGCCCGTTATTATTAAATGGCTTGTTTCGGGAAATTTCGGGGCGTTACACCCATCACTCACAAAGTTTCTTGTTCTCTTCCTAATAATCTTCTACTCAAAGACGTTTTAGTTGTCCCTCATCTTACAAAAAATCTTCTTTCCATAAGCAAGTTAAATAAAGATAATAATGTTGATGTTCTGCTTTCTCATCCTCATTTTTTTTGTCTAGGATCGGCTCACCAAGCAGGTTCTAGCCACAGGAAGAGTTGAAAGTGGCCTATATGTTTTGCATTCGCGCCATCATGCTTTACTTGTTTCTTATAAACGTCCTCATGCTTCTTTTGAAATTTGGCACTCTCGTTTAGGACATGTTGCTTTTCCTACTATTTTTCTGTTACAAAAATTAGGACTCATATCTATAAATGCTTTATTACCTAAACCGGGTGTTTGTTCCTCATGTGAAATGGCCAAGAGTCACAAATTACCATTCGACCTTAACCCCAACCGTGCCACCGCTCCTCTCGACCTTGTCCATTGTGATGTATGGGGACCATCACCGATTGTGTCTAATGATACTTATCGATATTATGTTGTGTTTGTTAATGATTATTCTCGCTTCTCGTGGTTGTATCCGCTAAAACTCAAATCGGAAGTTTCTCACACTTTAGAGGTGTTTGTGACATTTGTTCAAACACAATTCTCCCGTAAAATAAATGTTCTTCAAAGTGACGGAGGTACAAAATTCGTTAATAAAAGTGTTCAATCATTTTTAGAGACCAATGGAACTTTTCATCGTTTGTCTTGTCCCTACACTCCGTAACAAAATGCTCGTGCGGAACATAAACATCGACATATTGTTGAAATGGGGTTGACCATGTTGTTTACCGCTCGCTTACCCTCCTCCTTTTAGGTCGATGCGTTTACATCCGTGGTTTACACCATTAACCGGTTACCAACTCCCATACTAAATAGCAAGTCCCCGTTTGAACTTCTTTATTCACGTGTCCCGGACTACACCACATTTAGAACTTTTGGTTGTCGTGTGTTCCCGTACTTGCGTCCCTACTCAGAACACAAGTTATCACCATGAAGTCTCCCGTGTATATTCATTGGATATAGCCCCAAATACAAAGGTCTTCAGTGCTTTGACCCCAACATTTTTCTCGGGTCTATATCTCCAGGCATGCTCGGTTCGATGTGTGTGTTTTTCCTTATACTCATGCTTCACCCTCTACCAACACTCCTGATTTAGAACTTTTCACATTCTATGATGTGGACTACCCACCCATGCCATCCCCACCACCCTCTAATCCTCCTACTCAAAAAATTTCAATTGCAAACAACTCTATTCCTTGCACTTTATGCATGGATGTGCCTGTCCCATGCACGTCCTCACCATCTTAACACCACACGTCAACCCCACCCACTTCTACCAACCCCATACTCCCATTTTCCAATACTAACCCCTCCTCCTCCCCTTCACCCCCCACCTTACCCATAAATACCGAAACCCTCGACCACACGCCCTCCACTATCGACCACCATTCATTCCGGAGTCTACCATCGATCCTGCGATCGAAACTCAATCACCCTCCCCAACTACTACCGAAACCATGCCACCTCATCCCTCACCGACGTCTTCGCTTTCCACACACCCAATGGTCACTCGGTCAAAGGCTGGTGTGTTTAAGCCTCGACACATGGCCGACCTATCTCATACTGATCATAATATTCGTCACTCGGCTCTGTTCTCTTCCACAGACGCTAAATCTTTCAAGATGGCTGTCAAGGAACCCCACTGGATTTGATGCGATGCATCGAGAACTTGATGCTTTACTTAAAAACAACACGTGGTCTCTTGTCCCTCGACCGATACATAGACCTGTTGTTGGATCTAAATGGATTTTTCGCACCAAACTTCATTCTGATGGGTCTATTAACCGTTACAAAGCTAGGCTTGTAGCACAAGGATTTAGCCAAACTCCGGGCATCGACTATTTCCACATGTTTAGCCTGGTGGTCAAAGCATCGACTGTTCGTGTCGTTCTCTCTCTAGCGGTGTTGAATGATTGGAAGTTACATCAACTTGATGTTAACAATGCTTTTTTACATGGACACCTTGATGAATGTGTATATATGGAGCAACCACCGAGATTCCTTAACCCAAACTACCCCAATCATGTTTGCAAGTTATACAAAGCCCTTTATGGTCTCAAACAAGCTCCTCGAGCTTGGTTTCATCGTTTGAGCACTTTTCTTCTTGAATATGGCTTTACTGGAAGTCGGGCTGACCCATCCTTGTTCGTATTTAAAAAAGATTCTTGTGTTATGTACTTATTGGTGTATGTTGATGAGTTAATATTAACAGGGAATCAAGAAGCGGTTATTAAGGCCTTCACTGAAAGGCTACATAGCATGTTTGCTATCAAAGACTTGGGAAAATTGAACTATTTTC
This sequence comes from Flaveria linearis, assembly GCA_024085815.1. NCBI lineage: Eukaryota > Viridiplantae > Streptophyta > Magnoliopsida > Asterales > Asteraceae > Flaveria > Flaveria linearis. Next base: position 31,726,660 of record CM044001.1, on the reverse strand, counting down.
TTGGGCTTGAGGTTATGTATTCTCTGGACGGGATTTTTCTTAATCAAGCAAAGTATGCTCGGGAGATTGTTGCTCGTGCTAATCTGTCAAATGCTAAACCCACCACCACCCCTCTTTCTGTAGCTATACATCTAACTAAATAGGGTGCAATGTATTCAGATCCTAGCCATTATCGTTCGCTTGTTGGGGCGTTGCAATACTTGACCATCACTCGTCCCGACATCTCTTATGCCGTCAACCAAATCAGCCAATTCTTAAGTGCTCCAATTGTCGATCATTTTCAACAACTTAAGAGAATTATCCGTTATGTCAAAGGTACCTTCGATTTTGGACTCACATTTAGTAAACAGGCTTCATCTTCCTTACTTGGATACTCCGATGCTGATTGGGCGCGTTGCTTAGAAACAAGACGGTCTACATATGGTTACTCAATATTCTTAGGAGGTAACCTGGTGTCATGGAGTGCTAAGAAACAACCCACCGTCGCTCGATCAAGCTGTGAATCTGAGTATCGGGCCATGGCAAATACCGCTGCTGAATTAATCTGTTTCACTCATCTCTTGCAAGAACTACACGCTCTGCCTCCGAATCGCCCGACTATCCTATGCGACAATCAAAGTGCAATCTTTCTAACCAAAAATCCGATTTCTCAGAAACGGGTTAAGCATATCGAGTTGGATTACCACTTCGTTCGTGAGTTAGTTGTTTCGGGTAAACTACACACCAAATTTATTCCGACCAAGCTTCAGGTGGCGGACATATTTACCAAGAGCTTGCCTCGTCCTTAGTTTAAATTTTTTCGGTCTATGCTCCGTCTTGGTCCACCACCCTCTCGCTTGAGGGGGATATTAATGTGCCATCATTGTAGTTTTTATTCTTTGTACGGTACTAGACTCTTCTCCTTCTTGCTGTTATGATTGTAGATTTGTAATCTATATAAACTCTTCTCCACTAATTGTGGAGCATTGAGCTTTTACAATCTATATTCTCGTTAAAGAAAAGAGTTAACGGTTTTTTCTTTTTTTTTCTTTTTTTGTCTTTTTTTTGCCGGTTTTTCAAAAATTGGAATTTTTAATTAGATAAAAACCAGTAAACTAAGTTGAAGACAGGTGATAATTGACCGCATGTGGTCATCAAACCATATGAGACCGGTTCAACATATATGTCGCGCAGCTCAAGTTGCATTACAAATTGCGAGCATTTGCGTTGACCGGAGCTACCTAATGATGTTAGAAGGTATCAAACATGTACATTTTTTATGCACCGACTTTGACATTTGTATGAATACATTTATTAACGGATTTTAACATTATATATAAAAACTAAATGTTTAAATGCTGTAGTCCAACGCACAAGACTTTTTTACGTTGCTTTTAAAATTTGATTTGATACAAAATTTAAAACATATATTTTTTTCTAGCTAAGGTATGTTTTCTAAGTTAAAGATGCATCATATGACAGATCAAGATTTAGGGTTAGATCGATTCTTCACTTACAAATACTTCATTCTCATGATATACCCAATTATCCTGAATAATAATATGGTTTCGTTGTTTTTGACCTTATCATTGCATGCTTGTCAAGTGCTTGTTAATTTTGTTTCCTTAAATGGTATCGTGCATCTCCAATAAACCACGATTAGAACAAAGCATGTAATAAAGGTAAGTTACCACATCTACTAATTATAATTTGCTATATTGAATCTTGATTATCTCAAAAAATTGTCAGCGCAGTTTATGTTTCTCATATACTGTGCTCCTGAATATAATTTCCTATCGCAAGTTGTATTTTCATTAATTCAGATAATATTAGACACACGTTGGCTTGTTAATGGCCCCCATTCAATGGGCGGACCTAAACTTTAAGAAGGGGCGGCAACCACGCACCCGAAAAAAATATATCCAGTGTTATATATATGTAACTAAAGAAACAATAAAATTGTTTCAAACATATTATCATGGGTGAAAATACGATGGAGCCCGAGGGTGTTCAGTGACCTTTTGAAAGTCCGGCTAACCATATTTTCTCACTAGTTGGGGTCTATAACCGAGTAGTTTCATTCTCAAAGCATCCACATCCCACTCTTTATATATCTGTGAATGTGTTCTCTATAGTATAGAGAATGATTTTACATTTTTATAAGTAAAGAATAAATAACATTTTACTGTTCATCTCTATATTTAATAAAATACTGTTTACTCTATTAATTTTTTAATATTTTTGAAAGTGATTGTGAGTAGAGAAGACAAAAAATCTAATTGTAAAGGTATTAAAAATATTATATAATTGAAAATGAGAGCGAAAAATAGTAATTTTTGTATAATAATAGAGATAAAGATGAAGAGTGAGATGTGAATGCTTTCAAATAATCAAATAGTAAATAGAAAATAGAAAGTAAACATTTATATCGACATAAATGTTTTTGACAATAAACAAATAAAAATTATATTGATTTCAAGATATAAAGAAAAAATTACATTTATTAGCCGATAGTATTCTCAAATATATTGAACATCATCGATATTAAACAGTTTGGGAACTATTTTAATGATTAGTATAATTGTTTTAAACAAATCAAATATCACCACTTTTAATAATATAATTACTTCAAGCATCACATATCATCATTTTTATAAGCGTAGTTGTTTCAATGTGGTTCTTGATATAAATATGTAAGTATAAAAGTTTGACAACCGTCTTAGTGAATTATTCTGTGATAATCAGAAACCGATCCGTCTGACTCGAAATAGACTGAGAATATATTATATTACGATAGCCGTAACAAACATTTTCGGTTGCTACAAAAAGTTTTTAGGTCCGTCACTGCCCCATATTTGAACTGAATCCAAAATATTCAAACATCCGTATTCGAAATATCTAAAATTTCATATTTTGTAACGCCCGATTATTTATCTATTTTAAAGCCGACGAAAGAAGAAAAGAAATAAAGTCCAAAGTCGGGGGACCAAACCCGCCAATGCACGAAAGTTGGGCAAATGGGGACATATTAAGGGAGAGGGCAGTCCATTTCCCCCCCCCACACACTCATTTCAGCAACAAAGAAAGAGAGAAGAGAGAAAGGAAGAAGAGAGGAAGAAAGGGTTGATTCGGGTCGATTCGGGCTCGAAATTCATCATGTAGCAAGTCCAAACGAAGCTATTCATCTTCTTCTAGTTTGTGTGAGTTCTAGGACCCCTATTTTACTTGTTTTCAACTGATTTTGGAGCTGGAACACATAAAAACCCGTTTTTGAAAATGTGTGTGTTTGACCCATTTGGGTGTGATTGTGTATAGTGTGTTTAGAGTGCGATTTCAGGCTTGTGTGTGCTTGAATGGTGTCATAGTATGCTTTCCTAAGGATTAGGAGGGTTGATTTGGGGTTAGAATGAGTTTGGAAGGGTTTAGAGGTCGAAAATCGCGACTGCAGTTCGGGATGAACTGCAGTCTGCGCCCAGTTAGGGCTATGCGACTGGAGGGCCAATCGGCCGACTATGGGGCGATTGAGGTCTAATCGCACGACTGTGGTTCAATCGCACGACTGGGTGTCCAGTCGCATGACAGGTCATACGACTGAGAGCCCAGTCGCATAGGTGCTCAGTCGCATAGTTGTTCAATCGCACGACTAAAAGCTCAGTCACATAGGAGGCCATTCGTATAGTATCCAATCGCACGATTGAGGATTCATTTGCACGATTGGAGGTTCAGTCACATAGGAGTGCATTCGCACTTGTCTAGTCGCATGATGTTCAGTCGCATGGAGGCCATGCGACAGAAGGGTGCCCAATCGCCCAAATAGGGCTATTGTGTACGAGGAGAGGCATAGTTTAATTACTGACTTTTGGGGAAAAAAGCAGGGGTAAGTAATGATGCGGTAGTTCCCGTAAGTACATGTAAGATGGCCGTCGAGGCTTTAGAAGTCATGTTAGGCATGATGATGATAGTGTTGCATGTTATGCATGATGTATCTTATGTTAAGTATGATGTTGTCATGTGTGATGGTGATGACTGGTAAATGTCGATGTTCCTTGTTTCGATACATGTTTATCTTTCCATGGCTTTATGTGTTATGATTAATAAATGTAATGAAAGTATTATGTAACGTGAAGTGAAAATTAATGAAAGAGGAACATGATGAATGAATGCATGCATTAATAATGAATAAGAGTAATAAAGTCTTACAAGCAAATATAGATCCCTGTCTTGCGACCTCAGTAATCGTGGCTGTGTGCTACGAGGAGGGTAAAATCCTGACATTGGGATCAGCCATTGTATAGAACCATCGCTGCATATCCTAGGTACTGTGGCCAGGAGGTGCGATGCACCGTTATAGAAGGTCTATGATATAGGCCTAGGTCCAGTACCACGATACAGAAGGATATTACATGTGGCAATGGTACACTTAAACTCTACCTTAGGTGCTGTGGCCAGGAGGGTGCGGTGCGCCGATATAGAAGGTCTTTGATAGGCCTAGGTCTAGCACCACGAAACAGATAGGTATTGTATATAGTGATTGTACCCCTAAACTTTACCTTAGGAACTGTGGCCAGGAGTTGCGATGCACCGTTATAGAAGGTCTATGATAGGCCTAGGTCCAGTACCACGATACAGAAAGGTAAGGTTTATGGGTGATGGAAAGAAAAGAGATAAAGATAAAAAAAAAAGGTAAAGTAGAAAGTTAAAGACGTACAGTGAATGAAAGAAAGTTAAAGAATGAACGAATGAAAGAAACGAACGGAAGAAACATAATGATAAAGTATGAAAAGAATCCTTGTCACTCGACATCCGTAATCATGGCGGTATGTCGTGAAGAGGGTAAAGTGTGACAAGACCAATATAGAAACAAAGAAACGAATGGTGAAGATAATAACAATATTATCTATGTTTACGTATGATGTGTGATAGCATAAAAGTAAAGAAACGGTTTTAATGAAAGTAAAGTATGTTTTATTATAAAACTAGAACTTACTCAGCAACGCTGACTTTTTATGTGTTTTTTCAGTTGGCAGGTAAGGTTGCTGAGGATGGCACGGAGCAGCTACTTGGCAAATTTTGGGATGGCATCCATTTGTATAACAATGAAGTTTTGTGTGATGTAATGCAAAATTATGATACTTTGTAATAGTTAACTACATTGTATTATTTTACAAAAGATTTCATTAATATATGAAATGGTTTTGGAGTTATTCCGCTGCGATGTTATAATTAAAGGTATATTTATTTGTTGTGTGCGATGATAATCCAACTATGGGGTGCCCGGGAACGGGGCCTTACAAGTTGGTATCAGAGCCAAAATTTAAGTGAAACGGGTAAATTTTCAAAATAAAACCTAATCTTAAACTGAGAATGGGACGGAAAGGGAAGGATGCCAATCTGAGTAGCTGCGTACCATCAGGTATTTTCTTAATGTTAACCGGTATTATGTGCACATGTTATGTGGTTTATGTGTTGCTGGTAGATTTAGATACTGATATAGTCAGGATAGGTAATGTTCGGGGTACGAAGAGTAAAGTAAGTGGCTAATCACAACTGGCCACTGTAATTTAGGACTTACTATACTTGACATAAACTGAGATGTTCCCTTGAATGACTGTGTTGGTGTTTGAATCTATCAGTATGTGTTAGAGGATGGCTAGCGGTAGATCTCTTAAGGTTTTGTCGGATGGAGGTTGTGGTGAACGTGGTGCTGACCCGCGTGTCACGAGAAGCATGGCTAGGGCGGCTGAAATGGCACTCAAAGAGCCCGAGGCCCCTCACCTGGAAGGCAGCGATGATAGTGCTAGTTTGAAGACCACCCTGAAAGAGGCTGTTGTTGAGGGAGTCCAACAAGTCATGCAGGCGATTCTGCCGTCTATGGTGACTGAGGTAATTAGGGCGGTGAAGGAGACGACTGCTATTGAAGGAAGCACGAAGGGTAACGACGACAAGAACTAGAACGGAAAGCGGTTTGGACGTGGCAGGGCCACTCTCAACAAAAAGGTTACTAGGACGGAGGACCGGTGTGCAGCTTCGTCCAGTGCGGGGACGAGGAAGTGTGGTAAGTGTGCCAAAGGGCACATTGGAGAATGTATGTGGAGGCCAAACCTCTGCTCCATATGTGGACGCCAACACCCTGTGGAATGTAGACTGGGGACCAATGTTTGTTTCCGATGTGGGAGGCACGGTCATGTGTGTTGGACCAAAAGAACCAATGAGCCAAGATTAGGAAAACCTCTAAGTCCCACATGACATCACAACAACTGTTGAAAGCTTCATCAGCAGTTTGACAAAGACTGAAGACTCAACAGCTGAAGATCAAAGAACTGAAGAACAACAGCTGAAGATCTAAAGTACTGAAGACTACAAGTACTGAAGTCTGAAGTACTGAAGAATACAAGTACTGAAGACTTCAAGTACTGATGACTCAAGTGCTGAAGATCAACAACAGAAGAACTGAAGAACTGAAGATCAACAACTGATGTACAAAGTCTGAAGACAAAGACTGAAGACATTAGCTGATGACAACTACTGAAGTCATCAGCTGATGAAACATCTGAAGATCAAAGTCTGAAGACCAAGTGCTGAAGCTTCAGAGTTTGTCACAACAGCTGAAGAAGTTGTCTTCAGTTGTTGTGATGGTTTTCTCTTTCAGTATTTTGTAATTTTGCTTTTCAGTAGTTTGTACAATAGCTGAAGAGTTTGTTCTTCAGCTGTTATAGTTTAGTAGTTGTAAACGACTAAAGAGTTTGTTCTTCAGTCGTTGTACCTTTTTAGTAGTTTCTTTTCAGTACTTGTAATAGTTAGAACACAGCATTTTGTAAGAAGATGTCAGCTATTATGACATCTTCAGTAGTTTAGGTCTTCTATCAGTAGTTTGTTAATAACGGTTGATGTCATTGTCAAGTGACATCAGCATTAGGTTATTCTTCCCTATATAAGGAAGATGACCTAATTGTAGCCGCTGCTAATTACAGCCGCAGTCGAAGCATGTATTGAATGAAATATTCTCTTTTGCAGAACTTCCATCTTTCTATATAACTTACTGTTTTATTGTTAAATCTATTGTGTTCTTGCTTGTTTGTCTAATTCTTGAACTAAATCCGCTGCGAATACAACCTAATTGATCAAACAAGAGGCTAAGATCCTGTCAAATGGTATCAGAACTGGTTAATCATTGATCGATTTAACAATTGATCATTTGAAACTGCTCTTTTGACATCTACGTTTGATCAATTTAGCAATTTGCAAGAATTAGTTATAGAGATTGATTTTCTGCTGCTTCTGACTGTTAAACTTGATGTTCTCGTGGTTTTTGAGCTAGATTTGTTTTGTTTACCTTGAATTTGGCTAAAATCTGAAATGACAACACCAACGAACGATCCTCACAATACTGGCTCCTCAACAAAGCCTCCGATGCTTGTGAGGAGTGAGTATAACATATGGCAACGTCGTATGCTCCACCACTTGTCTGTCAATAGTGCTGGTTGTTGGAAGTCAGTGGTGCATGGACCATACAAGCCTATGGTGAGCGTTCCTGAATCAAATGAGCAGGTTCCGAAGAAACCTGATCAATATTCGGACGAAGATCTTAAGCTGTTCGAGATTGATGCTAAAGCTCATGGAATTTTGGCAATGGCAATTCCAAATGAGATCTATTCAGGACTTTTGCATCATGAAACTGCTCATGATCTCTGGGTTGCTCTGAAGGAACAATTCGGAGGAACCAATGAGGTCTTAGCAAATACTAGGGAAATCCTCGCCCAACAATATGAGACATTCTCTCATAGGAAGGGTGGGACACTGACTCAATAGTATGAGCGATTCTCTTGTCTTAATTCTGAGCTGAAAATGGTTAAACAAGAGTATTCCAATAGTCAGATGAACAACCGTTTCCTTAGATCCCTGCCTGAGAGATGGGACACTTATACCATTGTCCTACGCTCCAGTGCAAATCTGGACACTCTATCTCTCACCCAACTTCATGGGAAACTGCTTACATTTGAAAGAGAGATAGAACATAAAAGGAAGTTATCATCATCTGGCAAGCTCACTGATGACTTTGTCTTAGGCAATGCTGCCTTGATAGGTCAAGAGTCAGAATATGCTACATCTGAGAATGCCTATGATGAGCATATTGATTTCTCTAACAATTCTGAACATGCTTTTGTTGGTGTTGATAGTAGTTCAGGAGGTAGCAGTGATAACTTGTGCTTTCTGATGGAGGACTTAAAGAACATTCCAGATGATGATCTGGAATAGATGGATATTTTGAGTCAAATGGCTATGATAAATATCAGATCTAAAAGTTTTACAAGAGAACTGGGAGGAAATTTCCTGGTCTCTCTGGCAAAACCAAAGTTGGTTTTGACAAGAGCAAGTTGAGGTGTCACAAGTGCCAGAGGCTTGGACACTTTGCTAGAGAGTGTAGATCATCTGGATCTAACTCCTCTGCACCCTTTGTGACTTTTCCAAGCAATAGCTCACAGCACAGAGGGCAACACTCCACCAGTTCCAGTCATCCATCACCAGCACAGGCATCACCTGCATATTTTGTGCCTCAGGGTCATATGCCATACCCATACCCCTGCTACTACATGCCTCAGCCAAGTCAAGTTCTAGCACCCCCTGCTCAGCAACCACATGCTCTCCCTGAGCCTCAATCTTCCCAATCTCATCATCAACCCCAACCTCAACAACATAGCTTCTTCACCCCAGGAGTTGTTGACTGGAGTAGTTTACAAGATGATTTATCTGGCCAAGAACAACTATTCCAAGGTGCTAGTCAACATGGTGGTGATCATCCATTTAGGAATCTTGCTCTAATGGCCTTTGAGTCTGCTGATGGGTCATCCTCCAATGCTTCATCACAGGTATCCTCTGAGGCTAAGGCCAAGCTTTGTTCTGATTCATGCATAGCAGTATTTGCTTCTATTAGAGAGGCAAATGTACCTTTAATTGGTAAAAACCTTGAGATAGAGCAAACCATTTCCAAAAAGAAAGCTGAATTTGAGGCTGCACTTAATGATAAAAATGATGAGATTTATAAGCTTAAATGCCAAATAAAAGATGATAAGGCTAGGGAAGATGTACTTCTAGAGAAGTACAGAGACCTCAAGGAAACTCTTGCAACCAGCCAAGTAGAGTGTGATCGATGGGTGCAATCCTGCAAGGGTTTTGAAATGCTTCTTAGTAAGCAATCAGCTTCCAATATGAAGTTTGGCATTGGTTATAATCACACTACTCCTCCTACGAATTTCACTTCAAGAGCAGAAGTTGAATCTGATGGAGAGAGAAATAACCAATCCTTCTTATCATGTGACCTACTATCTGATACAGCATCATCAGAGGTAAAGGCCAGCATTAACTCCCAAAGCCAATCAGCTGATACTACAACAACTGATGGTTCAAATGCTGACTGTCACATGATCAAAGAGTTGATCAACTCAGGTGTTGTCTCTAGAAGTACTGAAAGTACTGGAGAGCAAGTGATAACACCTGAAGTTCAAACCCCAACTACTACCAGTACTGAAGAGAAGAAAACTGCCAGTAGAAAGGATTTGAAGACTAGTGAAGAGGATGTCAGGAAAGCAGGTACTACAAGGAAGAAAACTGCAAGTACTGACAGCAAACAGCTGAAGAACAAGTCTTCAGCAGTTTCATCCTCTTCAATAGATGATCAACATAAGATGAAGAAAAAGCCATGTGAGATATGTGGCTTGTTTAATCATCTTACTGATGATTGCTGGTATAAAAGGGGTTCCAAACTCAAACAAAAGGAGAAAATTAAAGAGCAAATGAATAAAATGAAAAATGAGTTTGAAACCATGTTTGTACTAGCAACATCAAAGCTTGAAACCCCTAAGCCCAAAAGCAAATCCAAAAAGAAGGTAGGGTTGCTCAGGCAACAACTGAGGTTGCTCAAAAGAAGATGGTGCAACATAGGAATCCATCATCAGCAAGCCCCAATATGTCTGAAGAGCTGAAAGCTTTATCACAAAGTCAGACACAACTTGTGATGATGGTTCAGTATCTAATGGGAAGAGTCAACCAATTAGATGCTCCTGTGTTGAAACCACAGAAAAGGAAATCCAATCCAAGGGGTTCCTCTTCTACACCATCTCCTTCACCTCAGGCTGTTACACATAACACACATGATAGTGTTGCACCTGTTATTGAGAACAGACCCAAAACCAAAATGGTTTGGGTCTCTAAAACTAACTAACTTGTTGTTATGATTGCAGGGTTTTTCAACATGCCAAAGAAGCATCTGGTATGTAGACAGTGGAGGATCCATGCATATGACAGGAAGCAGTTCTCTTCTTAATGACTACTCTCAAGGAAAGAAGGGATTTGTCTCCTTTGGCAATGATGCAAAGGGTTACATCATCGGAAAAGGCTTTGTTTCCAATGGGGAAATAAGGTTTGATGATGTTAACCATGTGGAGAATCTCAAGTACAATCTCTTGAGTGTCAGTCAAATGTGTGACAAAGGCCATGTTGCCCTTTTCACAAGCCAGAACTGTCGGATTCTGTCATCCAAAGTTCTAAATTTGATTGACAAGGTGTTGGATGAATATACTCTCCTGAAGGCCAACAGGACAGGAAGAGTATATGCCTTAGATCTTTCCAAAAAGATAGATCTAAAAGGCCATCCTTGCCTATTCTCCAAGACCTCTCCTCAAGAGTCTACTCTATGGCATAGAAGGCTGGGGCATGTTAATTTCAAGAACATGAATCAGCTGATAAACCATGGTTTAGTAAGAGGATTGCCTTTGAAGGAGTTCAAGTGTGAAGACAACTGCACTGCCTGCTTAAAGGGAAAACAACACAGAGTTTCATTCCCTCCAATAGAAGAACCAAAGTCTAATGCCTGCTTACAACTCTTGCACATGGATCTCTTTGGTCCTGTCAGGGTGATGAGCATGGCAAAGAAGAAATACTATCTGGTAATTGTGGATGATTACTCCAGATATGTATGGATTTTCTTCTTGCACACTAAGGATGAAGCTGCCAAGGCTATTATGAACTTTGTGTTATTTGTGGAGAAGCAGTATTCCCTACAGGTCAAGTGTGTGAGGAGTGACAATGGAACAGAGTTTAGAAACCACACACTTGATGACTTCTACCTGTCTAAGGGAATTAAAAGGCAGTTCAGTATTCCCAGAACTCCTGAACAGAATGGAGTGGTTGAGAGAAAGAACATAACTCTCATTGAAGCTGCAAGGTCAATGCTGGCTGACTCAGGATTGCCACTGACCTTTTAGGCTGAAGCTGTCAACACAGCTTGCTATGTGCAGAATAGAGCATTAGTGAATCAGAGGTTGATGAAGACTCCTTATGAAGTACTTCATCATTTGGCCCCTCTGATTTCCTTCTTTAGAGCCTTTGGGTGTCCTTGTTTCATTCTCAACACTAGCAATCCACTCCAGAAGTTTGCTAGTTAGGTGGATGCAGGGTATTTTGTTGGTTATTCATCAACTTGTAAGGCATACACAGTTTTCAACTGTAGGACAAAGATGGTTGAAGAAACTCTGCATGTCAAGTTCAATGAATCTCCAAATGACAAGATTTCATAAAACCCTGTGGAGTTGTTTGATCTGGACATACTGCGATATGTTCCTTATCAACCTCCAGCTGTTGTGCATGTCAACAGTTCTCCACCTGGTGGTACTGATGATGATGTAGACAGTACTCACCTTTTCAGGTTTAGTGACCACCTGCCTGAGTCCACTAGACCTGATGCTCCTGTAGCTTTAGCAGCCCCATCCACAACAAATGCTGATGAGATTTCTGCATGCTCTACTTCATTTCAGCTGCCATCTCCTACATGGTTTCAAGAATCTTCATCACCATCTGTTGCTGCTGAAAGTCCTACAAACACTTGCACTGATATTATAATCTATTAAGAGCTGAAGAATCACCCCACATCTCAAATCATTGGTGATATCAATGCTGGAGTTTCAACCAGGAATCAATTGTCCAATTTCTGCTTCTATGCTCTCTTCATCAGTCAGCAAGAGCCAAAGAACTATCATGTTGCATTAAGAGACAATGGATGGCTTGAAGCAATGCAGCTTGAGCTTCTTCAGTTCAGAAAACAGCAAGTGTGGGAGCTTGGTCCTTTACCCCAAGGTAAGTGTGCAATAGGCACTAAGTGGGTGTTTAGGAACAAAACAGATGAAAAGGGCCAAATTGTCAAGAACAAGGCCAGGCTGGTTGTCCAGGGGTTTGCACAAGAGGAAGGCATCGATTATGATGAAACCTTTGCTCCTGTAGCCAGACTGGAGGCAATTAGATTGTTCTTAGCTTATGTTGCCTTTCATAGTCTTAAGGTTTATCAAATGGATGTCAAAAGTGCCTTTTTATATGGTAAAATAAAAGAGGAAGTTTATGTGTGTCAACCACCAGGCTTTAAGGACAATAAACATCCTGATTGGGTGTATAAGCTTGATAAGGCTCTTTATGGTCTGAAGCAAGCTCCTAGAGCCTGGTATGAGACACTCTCAACTTTTCTTCTAGAAAATAAGTTCACTAGAGGCACTATTGATAAAACCTTATTCATCAAGACTGTGGGACAACATAAGCTCCTTGTTCAAATTTATGTAGATGACATAATTTTTGCATCCTCTGATCCATAATTGTGTGATGAATTCAAAAAGCCCATGAAGCAAAGGTTTGAAATGAGTGTTATGGGGGAATTACAGTTCTTTCTAGGTTTGCAAATCAAACAAAGGGCTGATGGAATCTTCATTCATCAGTCCAAATACACAAAAGAGTTGTTGAATAAGTTTGATTTACAAACCTGTAAGCCCTGTTCTACTCCCATGAGCAGCATCACATAACTGGATGTTGATCAGAAAGGTAAAGCGGTTAATGAAACCCTTTACGGAGGTATGATTGGGTCCTTGATGTACCTTACAGCTTCTAGACCAGACATCATGTTTGCAACATGTGCCTGTGCTAGATTTCAGGCTGCACCTAAAGAATCCCATTTGATTGCAGTCAAAAGGATCTTTAGATATCTACAGGGTATTCAACTGGGCATTCTTGCAAATTAGTTTCTTTCTCTGATAGTGACTATGCAGGATGCAAAGTCACTAGAAAATCCACTTCTGGTGGTTGCCAATTCCTAGGCAATTGTTTAGTTTTTTGGCAGAGTAAGAAACAAACATCAATTGCTACATCCACTGCTGAAGCTGAGTACATTGCTGCTGCAAGTTGTACTTCTCAGGTACTCTGGCTTCAGAACTAACTCTTGGATTATGGCATTACAGAGACTAAGACTCCATTACTAATGGATAGTGCTTCAGCTCTTTGTATTGTTAAAAATCCAGTCCAGCACTCTAGGACCAAACATATAGAGATCAGACATCATTTTTTAAGAGATTGCTATGAAAAAGGTCTGATTGATCCAATGTTTGTGCCTAGTGCTAATGAGCTTGCAGACATCTTTACTAAGCCTTTAGATAGTGCCACATTCCAAAATTTGGTACTAAGGCTTGGTATGCTGCAGCTAGAATAATTTGACTAATACTGATGCTCTCAGTTCACAAGTACTGATGAGCATTGGTATGCAAAGGTCAAATATAAGTACTGATGAATCATTTAGTCTTCAGCATTTTCACAACTACTGAAGACTAAAATGATTCAAAGTACTGAAGTACATTATTTGTTGAAAACAGTTGATGTAGTTACAACTGCTGATGTGGTTATAACTACTGATGTATAATTTTTACATAAATAAGTACTGAAGAACAAATTCTGTTCATAAGTATTGATGTGTGTACCGAAGACAATTTGTTCACCAGCTCTGAAGAATAATTTATCAGCACTTATGAACATCTGATCACAAGAGCTGAGGAATAAAATATTCACAAGAGCTGAAGGGCCAATGAAACATCTGAAAGTCAGCCAAAGAGCTGATAAGTAAATGTGGAGGTCAGAATGAAACAACTGAATTGACGGAAACAACTGATGAATAACTTTACTCTTCAGCTGATACCTACATCTGCTGTTTCATACCAAAACAACTGAAGGACAAAACCATGTCTTCAGTAGTTTCACAACTACTGATGATTAACACAAGTCCTCAGTTGTTTACAACAACTGAAGCAAACCATGTCTTTAGTAGTTCATAACTACTGATGTCAGTTGTTTATAACTACTAAAGGCTAACACCAAGTCTTCAGTTGTTACAACGTCTGAAGATGAAAACCACGTCTTCAGTAGTTTATAACTACTGATGACTAACAACAAGTCTTCAGCCGTTTACAACATCTGAAGGACAAAACCAAGGTCTCAGTAGTTTCAACTACTGAAGACTAATACCAAGTCCTCAGATGTTACAACCATTGAAGGTTCAAACCACGTCATCAGTAGTTTCAACAACTGATGACTAACACTAAAACCTTCAGTAGTTTTCTTTCAGCCTTTGCCATACCCTATAAATACCCAACCTTCAGAGCTTTTCATTCTCACTTGACCTAAAATTTCAAAAACTCTGAAAACTCCCATACACCATTAATGGCGACCATGCAACTCAAGCCTCGACACAACTGTGTCGCGTACCTCACAAAATCGCCTTTCTGGACCAAATTTCATCACGCCATCGATCTTATGATCGATTCTCCTTTCCAAACGGCATTTCTCATAAATCCGACCATCAATGCCGATTCGCTTGCCCAGTTCTGGACGAACATAACCGTTCAAACTGGAGAGAACGATGGCGAGGTCTCTCTCCGGTCGTCCGTGAACAACCACCCAGTGGTCATTACTCCAGCTACAATCCGACAAACCCTAAAGCTGGAGGATGCCACTTTCCCAACCTCTTACCCTAAAGGAACCCTTGATCTCTCTTTCACTGCCAATGACTATCAGGGTGACCTTGCTGCTTCTACTTTGTTGAAGAAACATTTCCCAGATCCTCAACGCCTTATATTTCATATGGTGAATGTTTGTCTGGCCCCGAAAACATCTTCATGGGACCAGATGTCCACAAGGTGGTAACAGGTATTGTACTCTATCTTTGAGAAACAGCCACTTAATTTTACTGAAATAATATTTTTGGAACTCAAAGACATGGCCTCAAAACCATTTGCAAACCGTTGGATTTTATATCCTCGGTTCATTATGGCCATCATAGAGAACCAGCTTAATGCTGAGGGACTTGTTGGCACTGGGGTCCCTGCCATGGCTGTTCTAGCTGAGGCATACTCCAGGCACAACACCGACCAGACACTCAAACAGGCTGCCAAGCTGCGAAAACCCACGCAGCTGGAACCCACAGCCTCCACCTCTAAGTCTAAAGTCCCCACCAAACCCAAACCCAAAAAGAAACCCACAAAGGCTACTTAGGGAGATGAGTCCCCTGAGAATGCCCCTGCAACACAAATGCAGGAAGTGACTGCTGGTCAGATTCTCCTAGCAGTCACCACGACTCCACCTACCATAACTGCACAGGTTTCCTCTCAACAGGAGCCTGATGCAACCATTTTAGGGGCTGCCACAAATCTGGAATCTTTCTCAATTGAGAAGAGTGTCATTAAAGAGCACATTCCTCCCCATGTGGACTCTGCTTCTAGCCCATCACCCACTGAAACCACCCCACAAAGCCCTACCTTAATAATCGCCAAAGTGTTGACCCATCTAAACACTCCACCCTCTCCCCAGAAACGAATTACCACTAGGGTATCTCCATCCGAAGAGAGGGTGGAAACACGTGTTAGTGGGAGCCCACAACACCGAGAATCACATATCTCATCTCCCAGTGTGGCTAGGGAGATGGGATATTCTGGTGAGGCTGCCTCTTCCCCTGCATCAACATCTGAGCAAGGAGAAGATGGTACCATCAATAAGACCTCACCAGAGGCAACTGCTGATGATGGATCAAATCCGGAGGCTGGAAGTCCCCAGTACCAAGACAAAGGGGCACATGCAACTACTGAGCCACACTCAGTGCATGTACATCCTGAACCACTCAGGAGGTCAGGTGATTCAGTGCAAACTGATAATGACCTGAGCTTCTTCTACGATGTAGTTGCTCAAAATACTATCCTAGAGGATGAGGTCAGCAGACTCAAAGAGCTGCTGGCCAAAATGTCTCAGGATGTAAGTCCATCTGCCACCATTAACCCACAGATGACACCTTCACCTGAAGGTCTCACACACACTCAGCCACTCCCACAAACTCAGCCACCTGCCTCTGCTTCTGGCACTAGTTCTTAGGAACGGAACCCTCCTGAGCAATTAGTTGCTATCTTCCAAAAATCCCTGCCTCTCATCACACCAATAATCACAGACATTGTGATGAAAACCCTTGATGAGAGGCTTCCCTCACAAATACAACCCATGGTGGAGGTTGCTGTAGCTAAAACGCTTGCTGATAGTCAAACCCTAACCAATACACCCAAAAAGGGGGAGACATCACTGCAAGCTAAGAGGAAGAGGGTAGAGGAAGAGAAAGAAGTAGGGAGAGAGGAGGAAAACGAGAGGGAGAGGACTGAGGAGACTGAGAAGGTGAAGGGGAACGAGAAGGTGAAGGGGAAGGAGAAGGTGAGGGAGGAGAAAGCTGAACAGATAGAAGTGGCTGAAATCCGAAAAGATTTCGGTGTCACTTATAAAAAGAAGAGAGGAGAGAAGGAGGGAGAGAAGGTACAGAAGGTGGATACTGATCTAGCAGTCCTAGTCAAGGAGGCTGATGCTAAGCATAGCCGATCAATGGACTCTGTCATTGATCAGCTGTTCAGGCAAGGCTTTGACAAGGACACTACCATACTAGATCAGGAAATTAGAAAGCTGGAAATAAAGGAGATAGAATACCGATGGACTAGTCATAGCCAAGAGGAGAGAAAGATACTCGATGCTATGACTAGGTTCATTTCGAAGTATCTGGGGAGACCAGTCCTAGATGTGCGAGCTTGGACCAGGGACAGAATCTTGGCTATAGCCACCAAGATCTGTTCAGCTGGTGAATTTACCAAGGGACTGGTCGCAGAAGCCCTATCTGAAGCCGGTGCTGGGAACAGGACCTTGCTAGTCAAACAGACTAAACCTGCCCTTATCTCTAGGTTGCTAGCAAAGCCTGCCCAAATTCCCACACTAACAACCCAAACACAACCCACAAAACCAACCCCTTCACCATCAAAACCTATTGCCGATGATCCACCCTTGCAGAAGAAGAGAAGGGTGTTGAGGTTGCAAGAAGAAGAAGAAGAGGAGGATGAGGAGGATAGACTGCCTCTTTCTACAGTCATATCCATGCCGCAAGACATATCTAAACCCATCACTCCCACCTCACAGATGGAAGCTGTGAGGGTTAAGATAGAAGAAGAAGAGCAGCAGAAACGTCATGATGAAGATATGCTGAAAAGCTTTGACAAAACTTATGCTGCTTCTACTTCTATAATGAACATGAAGAAGGAAGCTCTGAGACTCTTCACTTTCAAACAAACTTTCCAATATGATAAAGAGAGAGTGGGGACTTGGCTTGATCCTAGGGTGGCTCACAGGATCATTAAGAAAGACATTCCTGTGAGATACAAGAGCCTAGTAAAGAAGATCGTAGATGAAGTGATCACAGTGTCTCTTGTAATAACACCCTGGGAGATTGTAGATGAGTCCGAGAAAGCCTATAAGACTAAGAAATCACCCCAAACGATGTTGGAGAATAGGGTGGTTAGGAAAAGCTTAGTCTATAAGAGGCTTGAGAACTTCCGAAAGGATGAGCTCAACCTGCTACTAGAAGGCAGACATCCTGATGAGTTCGCCTATAGGCAGATTACAACAGTTGAGCTCAAGAATGGAAAACAGGCTAAGTTTGTCTCAGAGTTGTATGGCCGTGAAGGATTATTTGAAGGTGAGGCTGAGGACCTATCCATGGAAGAACAAATTACATTCCTCAGAGCCTACACCAGAGAATCCTACAGGCTCATACATTGGAAGTAGGTCTCATGGATGGGACAACAGCTCTGTGTCCAGTTCCCCAAGACAGGGTTCCTATCCATACTAAGCTAATCAAACCTTAGAGACCTCTTCCCAGGCCAGTGCTTATCAGGGTCAACTTCTGATCTGATCCAGAAGGAAATAGACCAACTTTTCTGCCAACAATAAGTTGGACAATAAATTGATTAGAGGTTTTGGCTGCATTGGTTCAAGGGGAGTTTGTTGGACCAAAAGAACCAATGAGCCAAGATTAGGAAAACCTCTAAGTCCCACATGACATCACAACAACTGTTGAAAGCTTCATCAGCAGTTTGACAAAGACTGAAGACTCAACAGCTGAAGATCAAAGAACTGAAGAACAATAGCTGAAGATCTAAAGTACTGAAGACCATAAGTACTGAAGTCTGAAGTACTGAAGAATACAAGTACTGAAGACTTCAAGTACTGATGACTCAAGTGCTGAAGATCAACAACTGAAGAACTGAAGAACTGAAGATCAATAACTAATGTACAAAGTCTGAAGACAAAGACTGAAGACATCAGCTGATGACAACTACTGAAGTCATCAGCTGATGAAACATCTGAAGATCAAAGTCTGAAGACCAAGTGCTGAAGCTTCAGAGTTTGTCACAACAGCTGAAGAAGTTGTCTTCAGTTGTTATGATGGTTTTCTCTTTCAGTAGTTTGTAATTTTCCTTTTCAGTAGTTTGTACAACAGCTGAAGAGTTTGTTCTTCAGCTGTTATAGTTTAGTAGTTGTAAACGACTGAAGAGTTTGTTCTTCAGTCGTTATACCTTTTCAGTAGTTTCTTTTCAGTACTTGTAATAGTTAGAACACAACATTTTGTAAGAAGATGTTAGCTATTATGACATCTTCAGTAGTTTAGGTGTTCTATCAGTAGTTTGTTAATAACGGTTGATGTCATTGTCAAGTGACATCAGCATTAGGTTATTCTTCCCTATATAAGGAAGATGACCTAATTGTAGCCGCTGCTAATTACAGCCGCAATCGAAGCATGTATTGAATGAAATATTCTCTTTAGCAGAACTTCCATCTTTCTCTATAACTTACTGTTTTATTGTTAAATCTATTGTGTTCTTGCTTGTTTGTCTAATTCTTGAACTAAATCCGCTGCGAATACAACATAATTGATCAAACAAGAGGCTAAGATCCTGTCAATGTGGCCAGAGAGTGTGGGGTGGTACGGTGCTATAACTGCAGAGGAAAGAGTCACATAAGAAGGGATTGCAAGAAACCAAGGGCAGGGAGCGCAGGGCCTTCACGATAATGCAGGAGCAGGCTAGGACGAGCCCCGATATCGATCAGGTATGTATCTAGTAATCAAACTCTTGCTTCTGTGTTATTTGATTCTGGAGTTAGAAGGAGTTTTATCTCTGCTGCTTTCTGTGCTAAGCTGCCATTTAGGAGTAGAAGTATTGATAAGCCCTTCGACATAGAAACCGTCATAGGTAAGTCTATAAGGACTTCTGAGATGATAGGAGCCTGCGAGGTGAAGTTAAAAGGTCATGGATTCCTGGTTAGACTATTTGTGATAGCCTTAGGTGGTTTTGATTTGGTTCTTGGGATGGATTGGTTGGCGGATTTCGAGGCAAATATAGTGTGTCGCAAGAAGATGATTCGTTTGATAGCGCCTGACAGGAGTTCGGTAATTGTTTATGGGATCGGGTCATGATGATCCCGAAAGTAATCTCAATGGTAGTGGCGGGAGAGTGTATGAGGCGCGGATGTAGTGCCTACTTGTGTTATGTAAAGAATGCGGAAACGCCAACACCACGACTGTCTGATGTACCGGTTGTGTATGACTTTCCAGATGTGTTTCCAGAAGATTTATCAAGAGTGCCACCTGACCGAGAGGTTGAGTTTGAGATCAGACTCAGGTGCCTAACCTGCTGCCAAGGCACCGTATTGGTTGGCTCCGACTGAGATGAAGGAGTTAAAGGCGAGGCTGACTCAAGCTCCTGTTCTGACATTACCCGATGGAAGTGAAGATCTGGTGGTTTATTCTGATGCTTCCTACTCGGGATTGGGGTATGTGTTAATGAAGAGGGGGAAGGGTATAGCTTATGCATCCCGACAGTTAAAGGTTCATGAGGTTAACTATCCTACTCATAACTTGGAGCTAGCAGCCATGGTCTTTGCGTTAAAGATTTGGAGGCACTATCTCTACAGGACGAAGTGCACTATTTTCACTAACCACATGAGCTTGAAGTACTTCTTCAAGCAGAAGGATTTGAATATGAGGCAGAGGCGATGGTTGGAGCTCATAAAGGATTATGATTATGAGATCCATTACCATCCAGGCAAAGTCAACGTGGTGGCGGATGCCCTTAGCCGGAAGGAAAGACCCGATCCGATTTGGGTGAAGGCGTACCAGCTAATCATGACCTCTGATGTGATGAAGCAAGTCAAGGAGTTTCAAGATGAAGCCTTAAAAGAAGATCATCTTAACTCCGAACGAATGAGAGGTCTGGCTG
Organism: Flaveria linearis; assembly: GCA_024085815.1. Classification (NCBI taxonomy): domain Eukaryota; kingdom Viridiplantae; phylum Streptophyta; class Magnoliopsida; order Asterales; family Asteraceae; genus Flaveria; species Flaveria linearis. Next base: position 31,706,249 of record CM044001.1, on the reverse strand, counting down.
CGGAATTGGGTGAGAACACACTTGGTGTTAAAACCCGATTCGGGCGAATGTGGATTCCACGTTTTGGGGGTCTATGGGGGAAGATTATGGATGAAGCTCATAAGACTCGATACTCTATTTATCCCAGTGCTACAAAGATGTATAGAGACATGAAGAAAGATTATTGGTGGCAGGGTATGAAGCATGATGTAGTGGAGTATGTGAGTAAGTGCCTTACTTGCTTGCAAGTGAAGGCCGAGCATCAAAAGCCGTATAGGAAGATTCAACCTTTGGATATACCGGAATGGAAGTGGGAGCACATCACCATGGATTTCATTACGAAGCTGCTGCGTACTCCGAAAGGGTATGATGCTATATGGGTGTGATTGTTGACCGCTTGACGAAGAGTGCTCACTTCCTACCGATGCGTGAGACATATTCATCCGAGAGGTTCGCGGATCTTTTCATTAAGGAGATTATGACTCGTCACGGTGTGCCGGTGCCTATTGTGTCCGATCGTGACACCCGGTTTACATCTAAATTCTGGAAGAAATTCGACGACGCTATGGGGACGAGATTACATATTAGCATGGCTTATCATCCCCATACTGATGGTCAGTCAGAAAGGACCATTCAAACATTGGAGGACATGCTTCGGGCATTTGTGATTGATTTCGGGGGAAGTTGGGATAACCACTTACCGTTAGCTGAATTCTCATACAACAACAGCTATCATGCCAGCATTGGTATGTCACCGTATGAGATGCTATACGGTAGGAGATGCAGAACACCCGTTTGTTGGGGTGATATCGGTCATAAACAGTTAGGGAGCGTCAAGGTGATCGAGGCTACGAATGAGAAGCTTAAAAGGATCAAAGCTTACATGAAAGTAGCCAAAGATAGACAGAAGTCGTATGCTGATAAATGACGCAGACCGATTGAGTTCCAGGTGGGTGATCGGGTTATGTTAAAGGTATCACTTTGGAAGGGTATCATTTGGTTCAGAAAGCGGGGCAAGTTGAGCCCGAGGTATATAGGCCCTTTCCGAATCATTGCTCGAGTAGGAGAGGTGGCCTATAGATTGGAGTTACCGGATGAGTTAAGTGGGATACACCTGACATTCCACGTATCTCATCTAAGGAAGTGTTTGGCAGATGAAGATATGATTTTTCCACTAGAGGATATCGAAGTAGACGAACAGCTCAATTATGTGGAGCAACCAGTGGCGATCATCGATTGAAAAGAGAAGAGGTTGAGAAATAAAGTGGTTCCTCTTGTGCGCGTACAGTGGAAGCACAGGAAGGGATCCGAGTCAACGTGGGAGACTGAAGAGGAAATGAGACAGCATTACCCACGCTTGTTCGAGAAATAACGGGTTTCGTGGACGAAACCTATATAAGGGGGGGACTTGTAACGCCCGGTTATTTATCTATTTTAAAGCCAACGAAAGAAGAAAAGAAATAAAGTCTAAAGTCGGGGGACCAAACCCGCCAACGCATGAAAGTTAGGCAAATGGTGACATATTAAGGGAGAGGGCAGCCCATTTCCCCCTCCACACACACTCATTTCAGCAACAAAAGAAAGAGAGAAGAGAGAAAGGAAGAAGAGAGGAAGAAAGGGTTGATTCGGATCGATTTGGGCTCGAAATTCGTCATGTAGCAAGTCCAAACGAAGCTCTTCATCTTCTTCTAGTTTGTGTGAGTTCTAGGACCCTTATTTTACTTGTTTTCAACCGATTTTGGGGCTGGAACACATAGAAACCCGTTTTTGAAAATGTGTGTGTTTGACCCATTTGAGTGTGATTATGTTTAGTGTGTTTAGAGTGCGATTTTAGGCTTGTGTGTGCTTGAATGGTGTCATAGTATGCTTTCCTAAGGATTAGGAGGGTTGATATGGGGTTAGAATGAGTTTGGAAGGGTTTGGAGGTCGAAAATCGCGACTGCAGTTCGGGATGAACTGCAGTCTGCGCCCAGGTAGGGCTATGTGACTGGAAAGCCAATCGGCTGAATGAGGGGCGATTGAGGTCCAATTGCACAACTAAGGTTCAATCGCATGACTGGGTGTCCATTCACATGACAGGTCATACGACTGAGAGCCCAGTCGCATAGGTGCTCAGTCGTATAGCTGTTCAATCGCACGACTGAGAGCTCAGTTGCATAGGAGGCCATTCGTATAGTGTCCAATCACACGATTGAGGATCCATTTGCATGATTGGAGGTTCAGTCGCATAGGAGTGCATTCACACTGGTCTAGTCGCATGATGTTCAGTCGCATGGAGGCCATGCGACTGAAGGGTGCCCAATCGTCAAATAGGGTTGTTGTGTACGAGGGGATGCATAGTTCAATTACTGACTTTTAGGGAAAAGAGCAGGGGTAAGTAATAATGCAGTAGTTCCCGTAAGTATATGTAAGATGGCTGTCGAGGCTTTAGAAGTCATGTTAGGCATGATGATGATAGTATTGCATGTTATGCATGATGTATGTTATGTTAAGTATGATGTTGTCATGTGTGATGGTGATGACTGGTAAATGTCGATGTTCCTTGTTTCTATACGTGTTTATCTTTCCATGGCTTTACGTGTTATGATTAATAAATGTAATGAAAGTATTATGTAACGTGAAGTGAAAGATAATGAAAGAGGAACATGATGAATGAATGCATGCGTTAATAATGAATGAGAGTAATAAAGTCTTGCAAGCAAATATAGATCCCTGTCTTACGACCTGAGTAATCATGGTTGTGTGCTACGAGGAAGGTAAAATCCCGACATTGGGATCAACCATTGTATAGAACCATCGCTGCATATCCTAGGTACTGTGGCTAGGAGGTACGATGCACCGTTATAGAAGGTCTATGATATAGGCCTAGGTCCAGTACCACGATATAGAAGGATATTACATGTGGCAATGGTACACTTAAACTCTACCTTAGGTGCTGTGGCCAGGAGGGTGCGGTGCGCCGATATAGAAGGTCTATGATAGGCCTAGGTCCAGCACCACGAAACATAAAGGTATTGTATATAGTGATTGTACCCCTAGAATTTACCTTAGTTACTGTGGCTAGGAGGTGCGATGTACCGTTATAGAAGGTCTATGATAGGCCTAGGTCCAGTACCATGATACAGAAAGGTAAGGTTTATGGGTGATGTAAAGAAAAGAGATAAAGATAAAAAAGGTAAAGTGAGAAAGTTAAAGACGTACAGTGAATGAAACAAATTTAAAGAATGAACGAATGAAAGAAATGAACGGAAGAAACATGATGATAAAGTATGAAACGAATCCTTGTCACTCGACCTTCGTAATCATGGCGGTATGCCATGAAGAGGGTAAAGTGTGACAAGACCAATATAGAAACAAAGATAACGAATGGTGAAGATGATAATGATATTATCTATGTGTACGTATGATGTGTGATAGCATAAAAGTAAAGAAACAGTTTTAATGAAAGTAAAATATGTTTTATTATAAAACTAGAACTCACTCAGCAACGCTGATTTTTTATGTGTTTACAGTTGGCAGGTAAGGTTGCTGAGGATGGCACGGGGCAGCTACTTGACAAATTTTGGGATGGCATCCATTTGTATAACAATGAAGTTTTTTATGATGTAATGCAAAATTATGATATTTTATAAAAGTTAATTACATTGTATTATTTTGCAAAAAGATTTCATTAATATATGAAATGGTTTTGGAGTTATTCCGCTACGATGTTATAATTAAAGGTATATTTATGTGTTGTGTGCGATAATAGTCCAACTGTGGGGTGTCCGGGATCGGGGCCTTACATATTTGGATAGTGTTTTTGAAAATGTTCGGATATTCGGATATCCAAATTATCAGATATATTTTTTTATAAAAATTATTAGAAAAAATATTAATTAGAAATTTTGGATATTTATATAAAAACTTATGACATCCGAAAACTTTTTTAATAAAAATGATTATGTTTTTATACAAATTATTAAACAATACATAATTTAGTTTAATCTTTAAGTTTAATATGCTTCAAATGGGTACCCGATATCCGAATCTGAATCCCAGATTTTAAATTCTGATTCGGATAGTAAAATCCACTATTCGAAATTTTTAAACATCCAAAATTCGAATATCTAATTTTAAACACCCCGAAGTTAATCTTTAAGTTTAATATGCTTCAAATGGGTGATCTTAAACACACTCCATCACACCCTATCAAAAGTTAAATGCACCCAATTTTTAGGTTTTTCTTTGCCTTATTATGTTTTTTAGGTTTTTTCAATTATCGAGCTATCGTATTATTGTTATTAAATAATTTAATTAATACTTATTATATTTTGAATCTTCATTTTTTATTATATTTGTAGGTATGTTTAGTTTTTACTCTTTTCAGGTTTGCACAACGAGATAAGAAATTATGTTTTAACCTAGATCCATATGATGTAGTTGGTACAAGCCCCAATACAAATCGTACACCATATGAGTGACTTGTTCTGCAACTATCTAGATTGTGTAACACCCGAAAAATTTTATAGACTGAAAAGAAATAATGAACACGAATAAAAAGGAAAAAAATGCAGTTTAACCCAAGTTGAGGGGTTAAAAGTGTTAAAAGGACAAAAAGAATAAAAAGTTGGTGCATAAAGGAAATATGGCAGCCCATAATCTCCTGTACACTTCATTTCATTCGATTTTAGAGAGAGAAAGAGCATAGAATTCGGGTTTCTAGAGAGAAGAAAAAGAAGAATTCAAATTCAAGGTAAGAATTCTTTGTTTTGAGTTGTTCTTGGTCGGCCTATGCCTCGGTTATATGCTTATGTGTGTTTATGTGTGTTCAGGTGTGTGTTTTCATGCGTTTTAAGTGCTGGACCTTCAAGTGGGTTCTCGTGTTTGAGGGAGTTATGCTTGGGAGCAGTCAAGGTGAGTTCTAAGACCCCTATTTTACATGTTTTTGAATGATTTTAGGGCTGGAACACATCTGAAAACTATTTTCGGGTATTTGGGTGAAAAACCCGTTCACGAATGTATGTGTAAGTGTATGATTCATTTAGGGCTGTTATGAACATAAGGTTTCTAAGGCAAACTATGAATTTCAGCATGATGTTCGACTAAGTACTGTTGATGTATGTTTTAGGAGTTTTTCCTATGATGTTTATGATGTTTAGTTGGTTCTAAGTGTGTAGTATGGTTGATTTGTGCTAAGGATGTGTTAAGATGATGATTGAGATCTGAAAATGGCACAAGTTGCAGGTCCATTTACTCAGTCGCATTAACTAATGCGGATAGCTAAGGAAATACGGCAAAGGCATTTACTCAGCCGCATTAACTAATGCGGATAGCTAAGGAAATGCGGCTAAGGCATTTACTCAGCCGCATTAACTAATGCGGACAACTAATGAAATGCGGCGAAGGCATTTACTCATCCGCATTAACTAATGCGGATAGCCAATGAAATGCGGACAAGGCATTTGTTCACCCGCATTTGCTACAGTTCATGCGCATTTGCTACAGTTCATCCGCATTTGCTACAGTTCATCAGTGTTTCTTGGCCTTAGAGTTATGTTAGGCATGTTTATGCATGAGGTTTGCATGTTAAGTATGATGAGGCCCTATATAATGCTGATGATTGATGACTTGTAAATGTCGATGCTCCTTGTACCGATGTATGTTCATCTTTTCCGTATGTATGTTAAGTATGATGTAGCCCTGTATGATTGTGATGACTGCTGACTTGTAAATGTCGATGTTCCTTGTTTCGATAGGTGTTTATCTTTCCGTGACTTTACGTGTTATGATTAATGAATGAAACGAAAGTATTAAGAAACGTAAAGTGAAAGATAATGAAAGAGGAACATGATGAATGAATGCATGCATGAATTAATGAATGAATGAACGTAAGAAAGGCTTGCAAGCAAATGTATGGAGGTGCACACCCAATGAAGGTGTTAGCTCAATGGTGTGCGGGTTAGCTACCCCGAAGGATGCACACTGGGGTTCAATCTTTGTGATTGACCATATGTATGGGGTCCTTGCCGCTTACCCTAGGTGACTGGATCAGATTCGTGCACAATGTTTGTGATTTAATTACCACAGGTGCAGCACCAGCACTCATGCACAATGTTCGGGGTATAGCGCATGGCATTGATCCAGAACAAAAGAGGAAAGATAAGTGGTGCATGTACTTGCCCTAGGTGACTGGATCAGCTACGTGCACAATGTTCGTGATTAATTACCACAGGTCCAGCACCAGCAGTCGTGCACAATGTTCAGGGTATTGTACATGTCACCAGAAGTAATGAACGTATGAATGAATGTAATGAACGTATGAATGATGTAACGCACGTACGAATTAATGAAATGAATGTATGAATAAAAATAAGAGACATACGAACGAAAGAAAGAGTTTATGAATGAATGTGAATGAAAGTAACGAATATGAAAGTCAACAATGTATGGTAAATAAACGAAAGCTAATGAATGAATGATGAAGATAAAAACGATATTATTTATGTGTACGTATATTGTGTGACCGCGTGTATGCAAAGAACGGTTTAACAAAACAAAAGTATGTTTTATTATAAAACTAGAACTCACTCAGTAGTGCTGACTTTTTATGTGTTTCCAGTTGACAAGTAGTGTTGCTGAGGATGGCATGAGGCGGCTACTCAGCTCTTTTGGGATGAAATCCTTTTGTTTAAGTTTTACTATGTAATATGATAGGAGATATTTTGTAATGGGCAAATGTACTACGTTGCATGCATTTATAAAACAAAATGGTGTTTGTAGAGGATTCGGATAAACGGGATTACTTAAGGAATCCTCTTAAAAGAAAGATGATGCTTTTAATGTTTCCGCTGCAACGATCAGTAATAATATTTTGCAAGAGCATTTCATTGAAATAAAAAGGATGTTTTTGATGTTTCCGCTGCATGATTTTTTGTAATGATGTGTTTTAAGAGCGGTGAGGATCCAACTGTAAGCATCCCGGAACGGGGCCTTACAAGTTGGTATCGGAGCCAAAGTTTAAGTGAAATAGGTAAATTTTCAAAATAAACCTTAACTTAAACTGAGAATGGGACGGAAAGGGAAGGGATGCCCATCTGAGTAACTGCGTGCCATCAGGTACTTTCTTAAAGTTAACCAACATTATGTGCGCATGTTATGTGTTTATGTGTTGCTGGTAGATTTAGATACTGATGTAGTCAGGACAGGTAATGCTCGGGGTATGAAGAGTAAAGTAAGTGGCTAATCACAACTGGCCACTGTAATTAGGGACTTACTATACTTGACATAAACTGAGCTATTCCCTCTAGTGACCGTGTTGGTGTTTGAATCTTTCAGTGAGTGTTAGAGGATGGCCAGTGGTAGATCATCTAAAGCTTCACGGGGTGGAGGTGGTGGCGGACGTGGTGCTGAACCACGGGCCACAAGGGGAAGACCTAGGGTGGAGAAAGTAGTTCCTGAAGAACCCGAGACCCCTCATCCGGAGGGTAGACGAGAGCGCCAATTTGAGAGCCTCGGTAAAAGAGGCAGTGGTTGAAGAGGTGCATCAGGTCATGCAGACGATCTTACCGTCTATGGTGACTGAAGTGATAAAGGCTGTCCGGGAAGGAGAAAGAAAAGAGAGGATTAGGTCCTCAGGAAGACAGGAGCAACCAGAGCCGGAAACGGTTCTTTCCGATGATAAAGAGGAAGAGGAGTAGGAGCCTGTGCATGAGTCAACACGAGGCTGTAATTACGGGACGTTCATGAGGTGAAAGCCCCCTACATTTGACGGTAATGGCACTGCTGCTGCTGCTCACCGATGGGTGAGAGAAATGGAGGCTGTCCTCGATATCAACGAGTGCCGGGAGGACCAAAAAGTGAAGTTCGCTACCCAATCTTTTACGGATTCGGCTCTATGCTGGTGGGACAACATAGTCCAAGCCGAGGGTAGAGGGCCATTGGAAGAATAAAGTGGTCCGAGCTGAAAAGATTGGTGATCGAGGAGTTCTGTCCTCATCGAGAGATGGATAGAGTTAAGAGAGAGTTCCTGCAGCTGGAGGCGGGAACGATGACCCACCAACAGTACACCACAAAGTTCAACGAAATGGCACGTCTAGTGCCGGATCAGGTGACACCTCTATCGCGAAAGATCAAGAGGTATATTCAGGGTTTGCCGGCGGATATTCGCAGGCATATGATCGCTGCCCGACCGAGCACCTTTAGGTCGGCGGTGGACTTGGCGGGGAGACTGTACGATGAAAGGGCAGTGATGGTGGTGGCTGAAGGTAGTAGGAAGGGTGGTGGTGATAGGAATTGGAATGGAAAGAGGTTTGGTCAGGGTAATGCCTCGACGAGCAACAAGAAGGCACGGGTGGATGACCGTCGTGTAGCCACACCGGGTACGGGACTGAAAAGGTGTGGTAAATGTGGGAAGGAGCATAGCGGGGAGTGGAGACTGGGGTTGAACGTTTGTTTCAAGTGTGGGAAGCCTGGTCATATGGCTAGAGATTGTAGGGGCGTAAGGTGCTTCAACTGTGGGGAAAGTGGTCATATGAGTAGAGATTGTAAGAAGCCCAGAGCCAAGGGTTTCGGGGTGAAGAAGATGGAGAGTGAAGGACCGAGGGCAAGCGCCAGGGCATTCACGATGACGCAGAAGGAGGCTAGGATGGACCCTGATGTTGTGTCTGGTATGTTTTTGGTGAACCAAACTTTAGCCTCTGTATTATTTGATTCGGGTGCCAGTAGGAGTTTTATTTCTGCTGCTTTCTGTGCTAAACTGCCTGTGAGTAGTATTCGTGTTGAGTCGCCATTTGATGTAGAAACTGCCATGGGTAAGTCTACTAGGATTTCAGAGATGATAGAGGGTTGTGATGTGGAATTAGAGGGTCATAGATTTCCGGTTAGACCATTTGTGATGACCTTAGGTGGTTTCGACTTGGTTCTTGGAATGGATTGGTTGGCGGACTTCGAGGCAAATATAGTGTGTCGAAAGAAGATGATACGTTTGATAGCGCCTGACGGGAGTTCGGTAACTGTTTATGGGGATCGGGTTACAACGATCCCGAAAGTGATCTCGATGGCAGTAGCGGGAAAGTGTATGAGGTGTGGATGTGGCGCCTACTTATGTTATGTAAAGGATGTGGAAACGCCAACACCACAACTATTCGATGTCCCGATTGTGTGTGACTTTCCAGACGTGTTTCCCGAAAACTTATCGGGAGTGCCACCTGATCGAGAGATTGAGTTTCAGATTGATCTGATACCAGGTGCCCAACCTGTTGCCAAAGCACCGTATCAATTGGCTCCGACGGAGATGAAAGAGTTGATGGAGCAGTTGCAAGAGCTGCTGGATAAAGGGTTCATTAGACCAACTATCTCTCCCTGGGGTGCTCTGGTCTTATTTGTAAAGAAGAAGGATGGTAGCATGAGGATGTGTATAGACTACCGCGAGCTGAACAAGTTGACGGTGAAGAATCGGTATCCGTTACCGAGGATTGATGATTTATTCGATCAACTACAATTTGCCAGTTGGTTCTCAGATCGACCTTCGATCTGGCTACCATCAGCTAAAGGTGAAGGAGCAGAATATTCCTAAAACAGCTTTTCGCATGCGCTACAGTCATTACGAGTTTCTTGTCATGTCTTTTGGTTTGACCAATGCGCCAGCTGCTTTTATGGACCTGATGAACAGAGTGTGTCGGCCAATGTTAGATAAATCAGTGATTGTGTTTATTGATGATATTCTGATTTATTCTAAGAGCGAGGTGGAGCATGCCAGTCACATTCGAGAAGTGTTGGAGACGTTGAGGTGGGAGAAGTTGTATGCCAAGTTCTCCAAGTGCGCGTTCTGGTTGCGTGAAGTTCAGTTCTTGGGTCACGTAGTGAATCCGGAGGGAATTATGGTTGATCCGGCAAAGGTGGAAGCGGTGATGCAATGGAAGTCTCCAAAGACGCCATCTGAGATTCGCAGTTTCTTGGGTTTGGCGGGCTATTACAGAAGATTCATTCAAGACTTCTCCAAAATCGCTTCTCCACTAACCAAGTTAACCCGGAAAGATGTAAAGTTTGTATGGGGTCAAGCTCAAGAGAAGGCGTTCGAAGAATTGAAGACGAGGTTGACCCAGGCTCCTGAACTGTCATTACCCGATGGAAATGAAGATCTGGTGGTTTATTCTGATGCTTCCTACTCGGGATTGGGGTGCATGTTAATGCAGAGAGGAAAAGTTATAGCCTATGCATCCCGACAGTTGAAAGTTCATGAGGTTAACTATCCTACTCACGACTTGGAGCTAGCAGCTGTGGTCTTTGCATTAAAGATTTGGAGGCATTATCTCTACGGGACGAAGTGCACCATCTTCACCGACCACAAGAGCTTGAAGTACTTCTTCGAGCAGAAGGATTTGAATATGAGGCAGAGGCGATGGTTGGAGCTTATAAAGGATTATAATTGTGAGATCCATTACCATTCGGGCAAAGCCAATATGGTGGCGGATGCCCCTAGTCGAAAGGAGAGGCCCGAGCCAATTTGGGTGAAGGCGTACCAGCTGATTATAACCTCGGATGTGATGAAGCAAGTCAAAGAGTTTCAAGATGAGGCACTGAAAGAAGATCATCTTAACTCTGAAAGAATGAGAGGTCTGGTCGCAAAGTTGGGAGAAAACACCTTTAGTGTTAGAACCCGGTTTGGACGTATGTGGATTCCTTGTCTTGGGAATCTACGAGTAAAGATTATGGATGAAGCTCACAAAACTCGATACTCTATTCATCCCGGTGCTACAAAGATGTATCAAGACATGAAGAAAGATTATTGGTGGCCGGGTATGAAGCGTGATGTGGTGGAGTATGTGAGGAAGTGCCTTACTTGTTTGCAAGTAAAGGCCGAGCACCAGAAGCCATATGGAAAGATTCAACCTTTGGATATACCAGAATGGGAGTGGGAGCACATCACCATGGATTTCATTACGAAGTTGCCGCGTACTCCGAAAGGGTATGATGCTATATGGGTGATCGTTGATCGCTTGAAGAAGAGTGCTCACTTCCTACCGATGCGCGAGACATATTCATCCGAGAGGTTGGCCGATCTTTTCATCAAGGAGATTATGACTCGTCATGGTGTGCCGGTGTCGATTGTGTCTGATCGCGACACCCGGTTTACCTCCAAATTCTAGAAGAAAATCCACGACGCCATAGGACGAGGTTACACATTAGCACGGCTTATCATCCCCAAACTGATGGTCAGTCAGAAAGGACCATTCAGACACTGGAAGACATGCTTCGGGCATGTGTGATTGATTTCGGGGGAAGTTGGGATGACCACTTACCGTTAGCTGAATTCTCATATAACAACAGCTATCATGCCAGCATTGGTATGCCACCTTATGAGATGCTATACGGTAGGAGATGCAGAACACCCGCTTGTTAGGGTGATATTGGTCAGAAGGAATTAGGGAGCGTCGAAGTGATCGAGGCTACGACTGAAAAGCTTGAAAAGATCAAGGCCTACATGAAGGCAGCTAAAGACAGACAGAAGTCGTATGCTGATAAGCGACATAGACCGATTGAGTTTCAGGTGGGTGATAGAGTTATGTTGAAAGTCTCACCTTGGAAGGGCATCATTCGGTTCAGAAAGCGAGGCAAGCTGAGCCCAAGATACATAGGGCCTTTCCGAATCATTGCTCGAGTAGGAGATGTGGCCTATAGACTGGAGTTACCAAGAGAGTTAAGTGGAATTCACCCGACCTTCCACGTATCTCATCTAAGAAAGTGTTTGGCAGATGAAGATATGATTGTTCCACTGGAGGATATCGAAGTAGATGAACGGCTTAATTATGTGGAGCAACCAGTGGCAATCATCGATAGAAAAGAGAAGCAGCTGAGAAATAAAGTGGTTCCTCTTGTGCGTGTATAGTGAAAACATAGAAAGGGATCTGAGTCAACGTGGGAGACAAAAAAGGAAATGAGACAGCATTACCCACATTTGTTCGAGGAATAACAGGTTTCGGGGACGAAACCTAAATAAGGGGGTGGACTTGTAACACCCGAAAATTTTTATAGACTGAAAAGAAATAATGAACATGAAAAAAAAGGAAAAAAACACAGTTTAACCCAAGTTGAGGGGTTAAAAGTGTCAAAAGGACAAAAAGAATAAAAAGTTGGTGCATAAAGGAGATATGACAGCCCATAATCTCCTGCACACTTCATTTCATTCGATTTTAGAGAGAGAAAGAGCAGAGAATTTGGGTTTCTAGAGAGAAGAAGAAGAAGAATTCGAATTCAAGGTAAGAATTCTTTGTTTTGAGTTGTTCTTGGTCGGCCTATGCCTCGGTTATATGCTTATGTGTGTTTATGTGTGTTCGGGTGTGTGTATTCATGGGTTTTAGGTGCTGGACCTTCAAGTGGGTTCTCGTGTTTGAGGGAGTTGTGCTTGGGAGCAGTCAAGGTGAGTTCTAAGACCCCTATTTTACATGTTTTTGAATGATTTTGGGGCTGGAACATATCTGAAAACTATTTTCGGGTATTTGGGTGAAAAACCCGTTCACGAATGTATGTGTAAGTGTATGATTCGTTTGGGGCTGTTATGAACATAAGGTTTCAAAGGCAAACTATGAATTTCAGCATGATGTTCGACTAAGTACTGTTGATGTATGTTTTAGGAGTTTTTCCTATGATGTTTATGATGTCTAGTTTGTTCTAAGTGTGTAGTATGGTAGATCTGTGCTAAGGATGTGTTAAGATGATGATTGAGATCTGAAAATGGCACAAGTTGCAAGTCCATTTACTCAGCCGCATTAACTAATGCGGATAGCTAAGGAAATACGGCTAAGGCATTTACTCAGCCGTATTAACTAATGCGGATAGCTAAGGATATGCGGCTAAGGCATTTACTCAGCCGCATTAACTAATGCGGACAACTAATGAAATGCGGCTAAGGCATTTACTCATCCGCATTAACTAATGCGGATAGCCAATGAAATGCGGACAAGGCATTTATTCACCCGCATTTGCTACAGTTCATCCGCATTTGCTACAGTTCATCCGCATTTGCTACAGTTCATCAGTGTTTATTGGCCTTAGAGTTATGTTAGGCATGATGATGATAGTGTTGCATGTTCATGCATGAGGTTTGTATGTTAAGTATGATGAGGCCCTATATAATGCTGATGACTGATGACTTGTAAATGTCGATGCTCCTTGTACCGATGTATGTTCATCTTATCCGTATGTATGTTAAGTATGATGTAGCCCTGTATGATGGTGATGACTGATGGCACGAGGCGGCTACTCAGCTCTTTTGGGATGGCATCCTTTTGTTTAATGTTTTGCTATGTAATATGATAGGAGATATTTTGTAATGGGCAAATGTACTACGTTGCATGCATTTATAAAACAAAATGGTGTTTGTAGAGGATTCGGATAAACGGGATTACTTAAGGAATCCTCTTAAAAGAAAGTTGATGCTTTTAATGTTTCCGCTACAACGATCGGTAATAATATTTTGCAAGAGCATTTCATTGAAATAAAAAGGATGTTTTTGATGTTTCCGCTGCACGATTTTTTGTAATGATGTGTTTTAAGAGCGATGAGGATCCAACTGTAAGCGTCCGGGGAACGGGGCCTTACAGATTGGTTAGATGAAGCATTCCAAGTAGAGTATGATGATCAAGACTAATGATAAAAAAGTCCCCAAAGCTCTTTACAAATTAAAGAGATATGAGATTGGAGATCTAAGTGTGGGTTTTGTAGGTGAACCATCATATAAGTTTGACTACTATATCTTGTATGGTAACTTGAAAGAAAAACATAAAATGCTTTACTTTCACCACCACACCTTATCGTAATCATACCAAATAGAGTTTTCATTGTTGATAACCTTTAAGAATGTCCAACAAAAGACCAGACATAGCTGCAAGATATAGGCCTCTACTGTTATGAACTCAGGATCCACAAACGTGGTAGACATGATGCATGACCATAAAGGCATCATACATGAACTCAGGATGCACGGTCGTGAAGTATTTTTTAGTTAGAAACTGCCAACATCAGAATCCCCTAGAAGTCCTATTGAGAAAGAAGTTGAGAAGAAGTTTCTCAAGACATAGCTTGAAGATGTCGAGTAATAGCACAAGCAACAAAGTATCGCTCCTATAGAAGAAGACCCATGGAGATTGACATCGATGTCGTTTGTAAGAACAACCTTTGACCCATAACTGTTACCCATGTCGCCATTCTCACAAACCTCTCCATCCATGCGCCTTTAGGGAAAAGATCAAGCTTAGAACAAACCGAGAGCCAAAAAAACTTCCCTAACAAAAAGTACATGCACCATTAGACAGCACGAGTGAGAGATCATCACCAAGTAAAAAATAGATCCATTTGTAGAAAAGCATGTCACAGATGACATCTTTATGATGGCCTCATTAGAATCCCCTGTAAAGATATCAAATGAAAAGGAATCTCCTATCTCCTCCTCTCATTATCCATTTATTACAAAATACTTACCTTGTAATTCCGTCTCTCCTGAAACTAAATAATCCTTAGAACCCTAACTGAAGAATCAATGGATTAAATATAAAAATCTCATCCTCTCCCTTAGGTTGTATACTAACTTTGTAAAGCAAACCCTTTTATCTACCGCAAGGTATCACAAGATCACCTTTAACCATCTTCAGCTACTTATTCCTAAACCTTACCTTATACCATTGATCATCCAACTAACTAACAGAAGTCAATTTCTTATTCCACTTGAACTACTAAGCACTAATAGTTGTATACTTGCTATCACGCAACGATATTAATAGTAGTTAAATGTCACATTATTCGATAACAATAACGTGACGATTGTTCTAGCTTTCTTATCTTTTGATTCCTAGTATGCTTGAGTAATTTTATTTTTGATCTTTCTCCCAGTAACACAACATCTAAATTCTCCTCACACAGTAGTGCTTGCATTACCAATTGAAATTTTTATTGTTAAACTTCTCGATCTAAACTTTCTCATCTTATGCCATGATAAACAAGAAACATGACTAGACTATTGGTTTTAAGCCCAAGATCATACTCACAAACTTATACATTTTCATTACTTGCAATACATACATATAAATAGACTAAAACAAAACATGCGAACATGGGTTAGTGACTTAGTACTCCTATAAAACAGACTCACTACTCAACTACTAAGACTCTTTCAAACTAAAATTGTTGCATAAATTAAATAAAACACATGACTTAGTACTAGACCCGTGACTTGTAACTTGACCCGATCAAGATTAACCCATCATTCACCTCCTTAATCTTGATCCGGTTCTCGGTTCTCTTGCTTCTTTCTTCCTTCTTTCTTGCTTATCTTGCTCTTTCTTTCTACACATGGTACCGGTTTTCTTGCTAATCTTGCTACTTTCTTGATTGATTCGAACCTTTCTTCCTTGCTTTAAATCATCTTGCTTGCTAACTTTCTTACTTTCTTGCTACTCTTGCTCTTACTCTTGCTTGCTGCATCTTGCTTGACTGAATCAATTCATCTTGCTCTTGCTAACTTGCTTACTTTCTTGCTCTTGCTACTCGAACTCCTTTCTTCCTTGAATTAATTAAGATGCTTCGGTGCTTGTTTCTCATCTGATGAAGACTTTTTCCACCTTTATGCTTCATTTCTTGCGTTTATAATTAATTCACAAGAATAGTTGTATGCTTCCTTCGATGGTTTACAACCACAAATAAATAAAGGTATGTGCTTGCTTGTTTCACCTAGTTACTTGCCTGTTTCATCCTTCTCCATTTATTTCACCATAACCGCATCCCATATCTAATTCACCTGCAAAATAATGTATTTTCTTCTTTCTTTTTCTTCAATTGATTACATAGTGGCTGCCTCATCACCGCTCCTAATTGTTGTGTGAAACCATACTGCCTTGCGGATGGAACCTTTCCTTTCTTCTTTCTCCTTCGATGGTGACCTACTGACGCAATCGTATTTGCCTCCCCTTGCTTTGATCAATTGCTTGCATCCATGAACTAATTCACGTGTATCCTTGCTAGCTTGCTTCCCTTGTTCTTTAGCCCTGCAGCCAAGGGCTGCTTACTCTTTCTAAAATCAACTCTCAAAACAACTTTTGTTTCTTAACCTTACGCTCTGATACCAAATGTTGGTTTCAAGCTCAAGATCATACTCACAAACTCATTCATTTTCATTACTTGAAATACATACGTATAAATAGACTAAAACAAAACATGCAAACATAGGTTAGTGACTTAGTGCTCCAATAAAACAGACCCACTACTCAACTACTAAGACCCTTTCAAACTAAAATTGTTGCATAAATAAAATAAAACATATGACTTAATACTAGACCCAATCTAAACTTTCTCATCTTATGCCATGATAAACATGAAACGTGACTAGACAATATAACACAATCTAAAAGATCAGCAAACTCAATTATGACATGAGACTTAACTGAATGGTTGTTTTACAAAATACCATTAATAACCGACTTGCTAATAATACAATAACCAGTGGGTTCTCCTCACAAATAAAAATAGGAAAACAAACTTGGTTACTTGGTTAAGAAAACAAAACATATAAAAAACAATTAACCAATAATACCAACAGAATAAACCAACCCAATGAACCAATAACCCTAATCGGAGACCGAAACAAAAAACAAAGCAACCTTATCTTTTATGCTTCTTTCTGATAACGAATAATACTTCTATAATATGACCAATGTACATAGTGTAAATAATATATTTTAATTATTTCCCAGAACCATTGTATTTGAAAACATAGTTGTTAAAAGCGCAAGGCGCACTCTAGGCGATTTATTGGGACTACCACCTAGGCGAGAAACGCAAAAAAGCATACGACTAGGAAAAAAACCCACTAAAACAAAAACAATTATTAATTTATTATGTAATGAAAACTAACACTTCTTTCAAGAAAAAATTTTCAAGACCATAGTCCTCAACATAAAACTAAAATCATATCAAATACCAAAAAAAACTCCAAAATCAACTTTAATTTGTTGAAAACAAAATCAGCTTTTATTTGTTCATACTTGAAAACAAATAGTTCGCTAAAGTAATAAATAGTAAAACTAGATTAACCAAAAGTTCATTCTTATATAAAATCTTCATCTTTCTCCACTTCCTCATAACCTTCATCAATTAAATTTTTTGAAGTTAAAGGCTTTAAAAATTATTTATTATACAAATTATTTATTATATTATTATATTATAGTATATATTAAAACCCTTGGTCGGTGGCTACAGTACCACAGGCCAAGGGTAGTTTAGGTATTTCATGTTCCACTCACTCAAGTCCAATTAATGGTAAGCAAGTCAGTACAGATAACATGGAAAAAAGAAAGAGAGCAAGAGAGGGAGAAAGTGGCAGCAGAGGCGGTGGTCTTCTGACGGCGATGGCGACGACCATATCGGGTTGCTACTCTCTTATGTTCATCTTTATTGACCTAATTGCATGTATTAGATGGAGTTTCTTTACTATGATTCAGATCAATGCGATGTTTCTGTGTTTTCTTCATCGGTTTTGCGCTCCGTTAAAAAACCTTACTTGCTATGAGGTGTATCATTCAGTTGGTAAGTTCCATGATGTGTGTTTTCACACTTAGCCCTTTTGTATTATAGTGATATTGTAGCTTTTGTGATTTAGGGTTTATACATTTGTAATTATTTCAATAACTCATGTTTTAAGGCTGAAAGGTTTCTTCCTTCGTTAATTGAATCTGTTTGAAAAAACTCGAATTAAATATTTTGTTTAAGTTTATACATTTTTGTATGAAATTTAAGGTTTTGATTTTTAGGTAGCAGAGCTTAATAAGTTTCCATCTTCAAGATCTTGACTTTCATATTGTCCATGTGTTTTTGTATTCGCTATAGTTCTTTCTAAACCTATCACAAGGTGTTTCTGTGCATCAACACTAAAGGCAAAAGAATGAAGCTAGAAAAGAGTTTATTGGTTCGAGTATAGTTAAAGGCTATGTTTTTTTGTGCAGTGATGTTTGAATAGTTTATGTCTCCTTGCTTTTCACTTATATGAACTTTAATATGTGGCATTTGGGCACCATGATGTTAAAAACAAATTTGAATTTGATGAGATGAAAGTTCCAGTTTAATGCTTTTAGAAATGATAAAAAGTTGGATGAAATCACGAATGTTGTTGTCATTGCTTAATAGTGTTTTCTCTCTCTTTATATTCATTTGTTGATCTTTTCTTACCTTATATTAAGCTTTATGTCTAATAAATCAAGATTACTTCTACAACTATGTCTTCTACTTAAACAAACAAACAAACAAACAAACATACCCAGTGTATCCCGCTGGAGAGCAGGGTCTGGGAGGGGTATATGGTGGCATGTCTTTCCTCTATCTAGAAAGATAGAGAGACCGCTTCCGAAGAGACCCCCGACTCGTTAATAAAGTCAATAACAATAACAATCATAATACAAAGCATACAACACAAAGATATACATCACATCAAGAATTAGATAATGCGCTCATACAACACAAAATACAAAGCATACAACACAAAAAAAACGACATGTAATACCCAAAGAGGGTAGATGAGGAAAACTACACCTAGCGAGTGTGGTCTGGCCATATGTCACCGTATACCCTTCCCACCCACAAAACCCACTAAAAGTCCTTAATTTTAATTTTACGCCTCCACTCACTTCTATCCTCGATCATGTTCTCAGAAAGAAGCAAGTCTATCATATCCTTCCTAATAACCTCGTCCTAAGTCAACCTAGGTCTACCTCTACTCCTCCTACCCTCTAAACTGATGTTCTCTACTGCTCGGACAGGTGCTGCCATCGTTCTCCTCTTCACGTGCCCAAACCATCTTAATCTTCCCTCTCTTATTTTTTCTGTGATAGAAGCCACCTCTAGCATCTGGCGAAAGACGTCGTTTCTTATCCGATCCAATCTTGTATGTCCACACATCCACCTCAGCATTCGCATTTCTGCGACCTCTATTTGTCTCTCGTGCGATTTCTTTATGGCCCAACAGTCTGTGCCGTAAAACATAGCTGGACGTACTGCCACTCTGTATAGTTTTCCCTTTAGTTTGGCTGGGAACCTCTTGTCACACAAAATCCCTGATGCTGCTCTCCACTTGCGCCATCCTGATTGTACGCGGTGTGCTACATCGCTGTGTATCTCTCCATCTTCCTGTACGTACAAGCCAAGGTATTTGAACCTAGACGTCCGGGGGACCGCCATTCCCTGGATACTGATTTGGGTGTCCTCCTTGGCCTCACCACTAAAGTTACAATGCATGTATTCTGTCTTAGAGCGACTTATCCTTAAGCCCCTGCGTTCTAGTGCTGCTCTCCACTGTTTTAATCTCTCGTTAAGCACCGTCTTAGATTCTGATATTAAGACAATATCATCCGCAAACAGCATACACCATGGGACTGGCTCTTGTATAGACTTGGTCATCTCGTCCAACACTACTGTGAAGAGGAATGGGCTCAATGCCGATCCTTGGTGCAGTCCTACTTCCACCGGGAAGTAGTCTGTGTCTCCGACAGGTGCTCGTACACACGTTTTTGCCCCGTCATACATATCCTTTATTATTTTGATATACCTCTCTGGTACCTTTCTAAGTCGTAGACTTTCCCAGATGAGTTTCCGCGGCACACTGTCATAGGCTTTTTCTAGGTCAATGAATACCATATGTAGGTCTCTTTTCTTTTGTCTATATTTCTCCATTATCCTCCTTATGACGTGTATAGCTTCTGTTATAGAGCGTCCTGGCATAAATCCAAATTGGTTTACTGCTATTTGAGTTTCTCGTCTAATTCTCGTGTCAACAATTCTTTTCCATAGCTTCATCGTGTGGCTCAATAGCTTTATTCCCCTGTAATTTGCGCAACATTGGACATCTCCTTTTTTCTTATATATGGGGACTATGACACTACTTCTCCACTGCTCTGGCATTTTTCCTGTCTTAAAGATAGTGTTGAATAAGTCCGTTAGCCATTGTAGGCCCTCATCTCCAAGGCATTTCCGCACTTCCATCGGAATGTTGTCTGGCCCCACCGCCTTAGCCCTTCCCATTTTCTTCAAAGCTCTCTTAACTTCATCGACTGTGATGCTTCTACAATAACACTTGTTTTGTTGCATCGTTTGATTTGTTTCATCGATCTCCATTTGTGGTTACTGTTCGTTATGTTGAAAAGGTTATCGAAGTAAGTTTTTCATCTCCCCTTGATGTCTTTCTCCCTCACCAAGACCTTTCCATCCGCGGCCTTTATAAACTTCACCAATCTCAAGTCCTGTCTACTACGTTCCCTTGCCTTGGCAATCTTAAACATGTCATGTTCACCCTCTTTCGTCTCTAATCGCTTATACATCCTCTCGTATGCTGTGTTCTTTGCCTCTGACACAGACTTTTTCGCCTCTCGTTTAGCCTCTTTGTATTTATCTTTTAGCTCTGCTCGTTCTTCCTCATTATTACAGCGTAAAAGCTCTCTAAAACTTTGTTGTTTAATTCTTATCCTCTCCTGTACATCTTCGTTCCACCACCAGGATTCCCTATGACCGATTTTCCTATTTGTTGTAGTCCTAAGCATTTCTTTAGCTGCTTGAATGACTCCAGTTGCCATAGCCTCCCACTTTTGGTTGGCATCTTCCTGTGGCCCACTCAGGTTCATTGGTATGATTTTATCTCTAAAGATGGTAATCTTTTCGTCTTTGAGTTGTCCCCATCTGATCGTAGGTCTACTTCTCTTAGTTGGTTGGACAATTGCTCTCTTCAGTCGTAGATCTGCCACCAACATATGATGTTGAGTGACTACTGTCTGTCCCGGTATTATCTTGCAGTCCTTCCACGAGCTACGATCTTCTCTCCTCATCAGTAAATAATCTATCTGTGTGTGTCTCCCGCCGCTGCTAAACGTAATTAGATACGATTCTCTTTTCTATGTCTTCTACTTAGATACGTATATATGGTAATCACTAGCATACAAGGTATATTATGCTTGCACAGAGGAAAGGACCGTTGGGTGAAAAGGATAACAAAAGTCAGCAGAGAGTTATCTGCCATTTGATTAAGGAATTAATTAATGTGAAGGTTTGTGCTTAACTTATATCTAATTTGATATTATCCTTTATTAATACATGTTTTATAAAGTCACACTGCAAGCTTGATCTATGATATTAATTGAAGTGTTGAGTCTTTATAAGATCAACATAAACATGACTTGGTAATTAAAACTTATGAAAGAAATTGACGTTATCTTCATGTTATTGGAATTTATTAGTGAGCAAACCTTTTACAAAGCTTCAAACACATAACATACATAAAATATACATCTAATATGTTTATAATACATGTTATATTTGTTTTGCAAGATGTGATAGACTGAGTATGTATTTTAAGCTTATTCTTCTCTGTCATTTTTTTCATTTTTTTAAACGTTTTGTTCAATTAGGTGTTGTAGATTTAAGTTTTAAGTTGATAAGAAAAAAGGTCATTGCCTGTGTATATACAATTCCAAGGGTACTGCTAACTCAAATGGCAAGATTCAACAAAACCATCAATCTGATGCAATGGAAGAATGTAAATAGGGAAGTTATACCAAGGAATTTTATGCGCCAAAACATGGAGGACACCATCTGAAACAGGTTAAATATTTTCTTCATTTATAATGATTTGATGTTTTAGTGCATTTCTTCTATTTCTTGATTTCAGTTATAAACAATTTATATGTTAATTATGATTGTAAAACACAGATCATACAATATAGTTAGCAAAAAGAGTTCACAAGGGTTAGAACGGGTCAAGATGGGTTCGGGCAATATTGAGTCATTTCTATAAACTAGGTAGTTCAAAGGGTAGTTTATATAGTTTTAAGGTGAATTTTTAAAATGTTTATTGTGTTGTAAGTTGTTTCTTATTAGATTAAACATTTTAGAAATCTAATCAATAGTCAAATATCTAAACAACAAGTTAATGTTTCTTTTTTTTCCCTACAAAACTGCAAATAAGACTGGCGTAGCCCATGACTTGACTGTCGGAACTATAGGAATGACGTTATGCTTAGACTGTAGGAAGGGCTTCATAGTTTTAAGTAAAATGGCAGAGGCTGAGAATCAATATATTTTTCAGTTGTTTCTAATGGTTATTCCATTCTTATGAAAATATGGTTTAAATTAATTGAGCTTACCATTGATGGGTTGAGGCCGAAGGAAACTAATATATCATTCATGTGTTTCAGCTGCAACGAGGGAAACAGGATCACTTTATGCTAATGCTTTCCATAGCGTTGCGAAAAGACCCCGTGGCAACGCGCGGGAGTCCAATTCTAGTTGTATATATTAATCTGCTGTCGGTGAGTGCAGTGAGTTTTGTTGGGTTAATGCATTGACCACTATAATTTAATTATTTGCAAAGAGATCCTTGCAGGAAACATTTAATTGAGGCAAAGCTCATGGTACAAGCTGCTGATGCAGCTACCACGGTAATTGTCGCTAAAATTAGTACAAAAACTAAAGCATAGGGCACAAGTCTTCACAACAGGCCTTTTCTTTTCTCTACCACTTGCTGGAGCTTCGATAGGTCGGTGGCGGCGGTTGTGATTCCACGGTGTTTGTCGGTTTCTATCACCGAAGATGGGCTAAGAAACCAAATATGGGTCAAGAAACCTTAATGTTTACAGTAACGTTCGCCAATCTATGCTAGATGCCATTATCGTCGCTATTTCGAACAACGATTGTCGCCAGCGTGAGTAGCGAGAGAGAAGAAACGACAGTAATTGTCGCCAACCATGGTGCAAAGAATTCGAACTTCGACCGCAAAGTATTTGGGGATCTAGATTAAGGCTGTGGAAGGGTTAGAAGTAACGATGCTTGTAGCTGTAGAAATACTCAACCATGGTGGAAGAAGAAGAAGAATATAGAAGATGGTAGTCAAAACAAATGAGAAAAAATAAAAAATAAACAGATGATGAATAAATGAAAAGTCGAAAACAAAATTAGGATATGTACGCTTAATTGCCAGCAAATACTGAACGCTCAATTTACACATCTTCCAGTTATGTATTAATTAAATTTATTTAATGAAATGAGTAATTTTATATATTTTTTTATATATCACCTATGTATTAAACCATTTAAAAATAACATTCATAATAATGTTTTTAATGGTTGGACGAAACCGTCCCAAAAAGTGACTCATATTGTCTTTTAATTAAAAGTTATTATTTTTGTTGCGAAAAACTGCCCCAAAAGGTGGTATTGATAATAATGATTTTTTAGTTAAAACTTATTATTTAAGGTTGTGAAAAACCATTTTAAAAGGTGGTCGTTGGTATGCTTTTCGGCTTTGTTTTATATGTATATGTGGGATCACTAAATGATGATTAATAATGAGTTCTAATTGGGGACACCGAAGGGGCTTTTGGGGGTAGGCCGGACCTAAAGGTCACGGTTAGGGCAAAAGGTCACGTTGTGCAACCTAACCGTGACCGCAAGGGCTTGCGGCCACGGTTTTTGTGTCAGTCATCTGACACCACGTGACAACAAAACGACAAAAGGACACAGGTAAACTGAAAACCATTCACCAAACCGTCACGGTTTGCCCTAACCGTGACCTTTAGGGCACCAGGTTCACCTTTACGGTACGAGGTACTCTGACAAAAGGCCCCGGATTCGCGCGTCACCTACTTCGAACCGTCATGGTTTGGCCAAACCGTGACGGTTTGGCGCCCAGATTTTCACAATAAATAACCTCACAATTTCATTCAACAACCATTACCGTTTTCCAATTTTTTGAAGTATTAATATCTTCATTTTTTTAAACAAAAATATCCTTCTGATTTTCAACATAAATAGCCTTTGTCGTTCCAAAAGCACCTTAATTCGAAAACAAGGTCGAGCTCGGGAGATCATTATCCAAAGCCAAAGCTTTCAGATTTGAATGAGGAGCCACATATCAAAGATTCGAACCAGGTTGAAGTAGTATCTATTTTATTATAACTTCTTATTTGAAATATCTAACCATTATCTTTTTTAGGAATATTACGTATACGTGAGTCACCCCCCGTGGGGGGAGGAGGAAACCAACCCGTCGAACACATTTGCTGAAGAGGCGTACAACTCTTTATTTGGACCGACGGGTTATGGTGAAGGGTACAGACATCCTCCTCGCAATTCTTACGGGTATTTCTCGAACACGTACCACTCACAAACAGAGCCGGATTACGGACATGCCCCGTACCAGTCAGAACTAGAAATTACACATGTGTCGGATACTTTTAATGGGAATAACACAGATGAGAGTGACGGTTCGGTTCACCTCAAAGAAAACCATGGGGACACCGCCGAGCACGATGGGGATGAGGATCAGATAAGAAAGGCTACGGTTTCTTATAAAACCGATAAAGTACGAAGAGTTTTTACTCTTTTGTTTATTTTATTTTTTTATTTGTTTTATAAATTGTTTTTTATGTCTAGCTTTATAATTTTTTCAGTATTTTGATTCTCGTGAGGACTTGGAGAAGTGGGCTAAAATGAGAGGACGTGCGCATGTGTGCGTTATTATGGTGGGACGGTCATAAAAAAAGGATGTGAAACTATTATGCAATCGTAGTGATAAACCTAAATTCACTGGCACAAGTAGGCGTACCGGGAGCATAAAGAAAGGATGTCTCTTTAAACTCGTACGGAAGTACTTAGGAAAGAGTGACAGTTGGATGTTAGAGGTGAGAAACAAGACGCGCAACCACGATCCTGTTGTGCACGAGGAGGGCCACGCGCATCTTAGGAAGATGACCTCCGAAGAAATTGATCTTGTCGATAGGTTACACAGGCAGCACGCGCTGCCACGACAAGTCCATTCAGCTGTAAGGGAGCACTTTCCCCACAGCGTCTGTGTTGTTCAGAATATATACAATCTTACATCGAAGTTCAGGGCTGAGGGGAGAAAAGGCATGACACCAACGCAGGAACTTGAAAACCTGCTACAATCGAAAGAATGCAGCTACTAAGGCCGTGGAAGATGTTTTCTTTTGTCATCCTACTTCGTCTAAAATATGGCGCGCATTCCCGCACGTGATGTTGATAGACACGATGTACAAGACCAACATGTACAACATTCCGTTTGTACATGTTATTGGCGTTACGTCGACGTCGAAGTCGTTTTGTATTGCGCATGCATTTATATCGAGGGAATGGTAGGACAACTTCACATGGGTCTTGGAGCAGATCAGAGATATGCTCGATGGGTGTGTGGAGCCCCGTATTATTGTCACAGACAGGGACCTGGCCCTGATGAGCGTGTGTGATACAGTGTTCCCGAGTGCTACTAAAACCCTATGCAGGTGGCATGTTAAGGAGAATATCAAAAGACGGTGGAATATCATTTTCAAAACCGGCATGTGGAAGGATTTTCCATATTGGTGGAAGACCTTATGTTCGTCTCCCACAGAGGCATTGTACGATTATAATTGCACGAACATGGAAGAAAAGTTAAATGAAGATGGTAAACATGGTAAGAATTTCATAGTTATTGTTACTCTAATAATTTATTTGTTTATTTTATAAAGTTTGTTATTTCTTTTAGAGGTATGGGAATATATTTGGAATAATTGGTTGGTGCCGTACAAAGAAAAAATTATTACTTGTTGGATGTACAACCGCCTTAACTTTGGTGAATTTACAACTAATATGGTTGAGGGCCAACATGCCAACTTCAAGAGTTACCTCACAGGGACCAATAATACGTTGCACACACTTGTCGGATATCTTTATGACCTCATGCGCGGCCATGAGATTGAAATTTGTAAAAATTCGAGGTGTCCCGTGTGAAGATTAAAAAAGACCATCGATTGCCATTGTTTTCAAAATTGCATTATAAAGTATCCCTTTTTTACCTTAGCCTCCTTGCATCAGAGTTGACGAAAATGGAAATGATTCAGGAGTTTGGGGGTTCATGTGGATACCAGTTGTCCACGTCCATGGGCTTTCCATGCGCTTGTCGTTTGGAGATATACATTCGAGAAGGTTATATTCTTCTTAATACATTTTTTTACTATTGTCACACGATTGCATATTTTTCACTAATAATTTAACCTTTAAATCCAGTCACAAGTATTCCACTCGATGAAGTAGATCCACACTGGAGAAAGCTTGATTTCGAGCCAGCGTACGTCTCGCCGCCTGAACCCGACTCGATGAGAAATTTGATGACTTGAAACAAAAGGTTATGTCATCTCCCAATCCTCAAGTAAAAAAAAATTGTTTAAGAAATTATACGAGTCTTTGTTTTCAAATAAGTCAAAACTTAAAGAACCTGAGGTGCGTAATGACCAAACGTGGTCGTCCAAATATTAAGGAGCAACAAAGAAGAGCGGACTCCAATACATCACAGTATGAGGCTGTAGAAGACTAATCAAGGCTCGGCAAAACAGCTTGTGCGAAAGCCTGATCCACGCGATAAGAAGCTGTCACGCGAAGAAGTCTTCCACGCGAAAGCCTTAGCCGCGCGACAGATTGATCCACGCGAAAAGCTTGTCGCGCGAGAACTGCTGTTTTAGTATAAATAGTTTAGTTTTCGTTTTGTAAAATAGCTTTTGTTCATTTATCATATCTGTACTGTGCGAAATCGCACAAGACCTTTCATAGGTTGTGTTATTCAATCAACGAATCATTTTGTGATCAATTCAATCTTCTTTCACTCCAATCTTGTTTACATTCCGCATTCACAAGATTGAGATCGTGTGTTTATTGTTTTTCTGGGAGATTTCAAGGTTTTACAATTGGTATCAGAGCATTAGGCTCTAGAACCACGATTTGGAGAAGATTTGGATTGTTTTCTACTCATTTTTGAAGATATTCATCATTGATTACTTGAGATTCAGATATGGTGATGTTATGCTGCTCGAATTTTGAGAATTTGGACTGATTTGGACTGAATTAGTGGACTTTAGTTGAATTTTAATCATAATTAAGATTAAAATTGAACTAAATTCATTAAAATTGGATTAAAATGAGTATAATCAGACATATTCAGTGATTTGGAGGTGATTCTTGCTTGAACAAACTGTTGGAGATTTGTTTTTGCACGAAATTGGAAGATTTTCGCTTGAACTGGGAGTTTTCGCGTGCGAAAGTATCAGATTTCGCACAAACTGTTATTTTACTTTTTACACGATTTCGCGTGAAAAGTAAATCGGATTTTCGCCCGAAACTCAATTCTCGCACGAAAAATTGTGCTGCGCGAAAACCGTTTTCGCACAAAATCTCTCTCGCACGAAAACTCTGATTTTTGACTTTCTGATCGATATGGCTTCAACAACTCCGAATCTAAAGCATCTTACTGCTTCACTTCATCTAGACACGGAAATTGGTACTGGAAACAAGCCACCGAGACTTCTCTGTGAAGACGATTATGCTGATTGGGCTTTCCGATTTGAGAATCATGTTATTTACACGGAACCTAAGATGTGGAGGTTGATCAAGTATGGTCCTTACATTCCGTTGTACAAAAATGATAAAGGAGAAATGGTACAGAAACCTGAACACTTGTGGGATGAAGATGACATTAAGAGATTAGAACTTGATGACAAGGCTTATGCTGCTATTACTATGGCCTTGACGACTGAAATATCTCAAAAGTTTCAAGAGTTCAGGGGTGCAAAGGTGTTATGGGATGCTCTTGAAACTCAGATCATGGGCAACAAAGATATGAGGGAAAGCAAAAAGGATATGTTGAATCAAGAATTCAACATGTTCAATCATATTGTTGGTGAAGAGTTGGAAACTCAGATTGCCAGGTTTGTTAGACTGGTAATGAAAATGAAGAGTGCGGGTATTACTCTGGAACCCGTCACTGTAAACAAGAAGCTGCTAAATTCACTTCCATACAGTTGGAATAACAACTGTACATTGATCAAGAGAACCAAAGACTTGTATACTCTTCAGTTGACTGATCTCATTTCAACTATCAAGTCTTATAAGATGGACGATAAGCAGCGAGCTGCTAATCATCGCAGTTCTCTGGGTGCTGAAGGAACTGCTCTCTATGCAAAGATGGCTAGTAATCCGAATTACTATGTCAGTTATACACAAATGTGTCAGCAACAACAATCTGGAGGTGCAGCATCTTCTTATATGCAACCAGCAGTAAACCATCAAGTTCATGTTCCAGCTGCTCAACACTATTCCCCCATCATCCATCAACAAGTCCCTCAATCTCAAGATTCTCATAGTGGTCAACATGCTTATGTTGCTACCACTAATCCATCAAAGCAGACTGTCCAGATTGCTGTGGAGCATCTTGCCCTTTTCACCACTTTCATGTCGAGTTATGAAGCTTTTATGGCTGGAAGACTCACTGCTCCTAATGTCTTGGTTGATGATTTTCAACAAGTCAATCCTGATGATGTTGAAGAAAATGACATCAAGTATCAAATGGCCATGGTAGTTTACTGGGCGAAGAATTTTGCTAGACGAACTAGGAGAAAAATGTTTGGTGTTAACAACTCTAGCAAAATCGGTTTCGACAAGTCTAACCTGAGGTGTTACCACTGTGACAAACCAGGTCATTTCGCCAGAGAATGTACTAAACCAAAGACTGGTCAAACTGAAGGCCCTAAGAAGATGGTGAATGTGGAGATTGAGCCAAAGAAAGACAAAGCTAGCACTTCGGGTGGTACTAAAGCATTGATTTCTCAAACTAATGCTGAATATGACTGGTCAGACCAAATGGAAGCCCTTGATCTAACATTGTCTACTGCATTCATTGCAAAGATTGTTCCTGAACCAGAAGAAGAAGAAAATTTATTTGCTGAGTTCATTTCTTATGACTTGATGGAAGGTTTGTTTGCTAAAAGAGAAGAAGTAAAGGTGGAAGTTGAGGAAGAAAATCAGAAAGTTGAAGAAGAGAAGGTGAATGTTGAAGAAGAGAAGGAGAATGTTGAAGAAGAGAAAGAGAAAGTTGTGAAGAAACATCTAGTTGAGAAGGTTGCTGAGGAGAGGATTATGATTGAAGAGTACACTATCGAGCCTCCAGTCAAATGCCAATGTATTGATCCAAAGACTGTTGACGTTGCTCCAGTGGAAGAAAAAGCTGCTGCTATGAAAGCTTTTATGGTCAAGAAGGTTGAGGAAACGGAAGGAGAAAGTTCTGAACCCAAGGTATATGATAGTTTATGCACAAATTTATGTGTTGAGAAAGTTCAAAGATATAGAGTTCATAATGAGAACTTGATAATGGAAGTTGAAAAACTTCAGTATCAAGCTCGAAAACACAAATCAAATGAAAAGATTTTTAAAGAAAAACTTGAAGGTTTAAATAATACAATATATAATTTACAATTAAATCTTCATGATAAAGAATGTACAAATAATGATTTGACAAATAGAAATAATGAACTCACTTTAGAAATTAATAGACTCAACAGTGAACTAGCCATGGCGAAATTGACTGTTGAGAAATTTGAACTTTCATCAACAATGGTTGAAGGAATAATCAAGTCACAAATGACACAGAAGATTAAAGGAGGAAAATGCGGTGTTGGATTTTCAAACATTGCTCCTCCAATTAATCATGATTATTCATGTTTACCTTCATCTGATGTCATTTCTGATTCTGATATGGTCTATGGGATTGGTTTCTCTCCATCTCAAGACTTAAAACCTTCAGTCAAAGTAAATCTCTCTGTTGATCCTATTATAATAACTAAACCTAAACAATCAACTGAAAATTTTTGTGCAGATAAATTAAAGGTGGATGGGTTGGTTGAAGATTGGGAGAGTGAAAGTGAGGGAGAAAATGAGAGTGACAGTTTGAAAAATAAGAATGTTAATGTTTTACGATCTTCTTGTAAACAAACTTTGTCAGGAAATGAAAATGATGTTGATTTGAATGAGATGAAATCAAATAGTAAATATAATTTGAATGCATATCAAAGGGCAAATCAGAAAGAAAGAATTGAAAAAGATTTTAAAAGTAGATTTGTTTCTAAAGGTTTAATTGAAAATGAAGAGCATATTTTTAAAGAAATGAATTCTCGATTCTTTAAAAATAAACTTCATTATAATGCTAACCTTGTGAATCAAGATATTTATAGCCCAGATTTGCAAGTGAATGATTCTTCTGCATTCAATCTGAAAATTTAAAAGCCTGGTCCTTCTCCAGCACCAAT
Source organism: Flaveria linearis (assembly GCA_024085815.1). Classification (NCBI taxonomy): domain Eukaryota; kingdom Viridiplantae; phylum Streptophyta; class Magnoliopsida; order Asterales; family Asteraceae; genus Flaveria; species Flaveria linearis. Next base: position 31,676,139 of record CM044001.1, on the reverse strand, counting down.
TCGTATATCTAAGCCTGGTCCACCTCCAGCAAATTCAAAGTCTGGTCCTACTCCAGCAGAATCTAAGACTGGTCCTATTCCAGCACCATCAATTCCAAAAGTCACAACTGCCAATTCTCAATTCAAAAGTGGTCATACATCAACAATTTCCTCGAATCTGTAAAAGATGAACATGCAATTATCAAATGAGGCAAAGATTCGAGAGACTGTCCAGAATGTTAAACCTAGTCAATCTGACTTTGGTTTTTATGACAATTTTCATAATTGTCATCCACAGTTTGTTTTCCACACACCACAAAGGAGATGTTATCAGTGTGGAAACATAAATCATTTGGAAAATAATTGTCCTTTTCGACAAAAATCATTAAGCAAACAACGATTTCATAATTCTATTGCTCATAATAGAAAATTGTTTTTTACTCGTGGAAAATTTGCAAACCAAATGAAATCTAAAGTTGTTAATGATTATAATGTCAAAAAGAATAAAAGTTTGACTAATGATGAAAAAGAAAACATCCAAATGAAAAGTGTAAATGAAAAGACTGATGTGCTAAACAAATATAATAATCTCAAATCATTTTGTCTTGCTGCAACACATAATGTGCTCAAGTCAAGTTTGACTTGGGTACCAAAAGCTAAGTAATTTTGTTACTTATGCAGGGACAACCGCAAAAGACTATTGAAAGCCTATGGCATGTAGATAGCGGTTGTTCAAGACATATGACTGGGAATTTATCATTACTACAAGATGTTCAGCCATATAACGGAGGAAGAGTGATTTTCGCGGGAGACAAAGGAGGACGTATAACCAAGCGTGGTACAGTTACAAATGGTGTCCTTAGCTTTGAAAATGTTAATTTTGTTGAGGAATTAAAACATAACCTGTTAAGTGTGTCTCAAATCTGTGACAAACAATATTCTACACACTTTACTAACAAAGAATGCTTAATCTTAAAACCGGGTTTTGTTGTTCCAGATGAATGGATTTTGATGAGGACTCCGAGAGACAATGATACATATCTTCTTGATATGCATTGTTCTAATTCTTTGGTAACAACTTCTTGCTTACTATCCAAAGCCTCGGAGAATGATTCCATGTTATGGCATAGTCAGTTAGGACATGTCAATCTTAAAAACATGAATAAACTTGTACGTGGAAATCATGTTATTGGTTTACCTGAAAAAGAATTTCAATTAAATGAACATTGTTTGTCATGTTCTAAGGGTAAACAACATAAACTTCCTCACAAGCCAATTGCACATGGATCTTACAACTCTTACACATGGATCTTTTTGGTCCAGTGAGTGTTTTAAGTTTGGGTCGAAGATCTTACTGTCTGGTTGTTACTGATGACTTTTCTAGATTTACTTGGGTGTTTTTCTTAGCATCTAAGGATGAAACTCCACACCTTTTGATCAAGTTCATTACTTTGGTGGAGAATCAGACAGAGAAAAAGGTAAAATGCATCCGAAGTGACAATGGAACAGAGTTTTGCAATCAAACTCTAAATGAGTTTTGTGACTCAAAGGGAATTGCTAGACAATTTAGTGCTGCTGGCACACCACAACAGAATGGGGTTGCAGAAAGAAGGAATAGAACATTGATTGAAGCTGCTAGAACAATGATATCTGCTGCCAAATTACCTTTGTTCTTTTGGGCTGAAGCAGTAAATACTGCATGTTATGTTCAGAATCGTGTATTAATCAATAAAAGATTAAATAAGACTCCATATGAAATATTTTATAAACACAAACCTAAAGTTAAATATTTTAAAGCCTTTGGTTGTTGTTGCACTTTGTTGCATACAACTGAATCAAGTTCAAAATTTTCTGAAAAGGCTGATGAATGTTACTTTGTGGGATATGCTGCCAATAAGGTTGCATATCGAGTTTATAATAAAAGGACTAGACAAATAATTGAGTCATTTAACATTGATTGGCATGAGCTTAACATAACTGATGCAGGTTCAGCTCCTTCATGGGTTTATGATTATGAATCTTTGTTCATAAATTTTAAAATTTCTAAACCTTCATCTGCAGATTCTAATTCTCAAGCACTCTCTTTGGAAAACAAAATCATTAAGGACCTTCCATCTTTGATATCTGATGATTCTGCTGTTGCTTCATCATCCAAAGATATTCCTACAGCTTCTGTACAAGTATCTGAATGTTCTGAGTCCTTAGATGTTCCTTCAGAACAAATTTCTACCCAGGAGCTGGAAGAATCATTAAGTTCACCTTTATCTGCATCTTCTTCAAAAACTATACATACACCAATAGAAGTCATTCAAGTTTCATTTGCAAAATCTCCAAATATGTCTACTGCTTCTGAAACTCCTATTTCAGATGACACACTTGAAGAAAATATTGTGTATCAATCTCGACAATCTGAAGAAGTTCTTGATAATGTTGAACACATTACTAATTTGGAAGATGGGATAGTTGTAGATGATATTCCTCAATTGAGAATACATAAAACTCATCCAATTGAAGCAATCATTGGTCCGTTGCACGAAGGTGTAATTACCAGAAGTCGATCAGGGGCAATCAACACATGTCTTTATGCTTGCTTTCTATCACAAATAGTGCCCAAAAATGTGGAAATGGCACTCAAAGAAAACAGCTGGATAGAAGCAATGCAAGATGAGTTGATGCAATTCAAGAAGCTCAATGTTTGGCATCTTGTTGAACTTCCAAAGGATAAGCTTCCGATTGGAACAAAGTGGATATTTCGAAACAAGACGGATGAAAAGGGTGTTATAGTTCGGAATAAAGCACGTCTTGTTGTGCAGGGATTATATCAAGTTGAAGGATTGGATTATGAAGAAGTGTATGCTCCAGTTGCAAGACTAGAAGCAATACGCATATTCTTAGCCTTTGCTTCATACATGAACATCAAGGTGTATTAGATGGATGTTAAAACTGCATTTTTATACGGAGAAATGAAGGAAGAAACCTATGTTTGTCAGCCTCCAGGATTTGAAGATCCCGATCATCCTGATTATGTTTACAAGTTGGATAAGGCATTATATGGTTTACATCAAGCACCTCGTGCTTGGTATGCAACTCTGACTGAACATTTACTTGCAAATGGTTATTCATGAGGCACAATTGATCAAGCCTTATTCATACGAAAATCAGGCGATGATATCATTTTGGTTCAAATCTATGTCGATGATATCATTTTTGGCTCTACAAATGATAGTATGTGCACGGAGTTCGAAGAGGTGATGAAGAAGAAATTTGAGATGAGTTCCCTTGGAGAAATTTCATTTTTCCTGGGTATTCAAGTTACTCAATCTGAGACTGGTATTCTCATCTATCAAGAAAAGTATGTTCAGACTATTTTTGAGAAATACAAGTTTCAAGATTCCAAAGTAGATCCAACTCCTATGGCTTCTCGTCCTACTCTTACTCCAGATCCATTAGGAGAATCAGTTGATCAACATCTTTACAGATCAATGATTGGTTCCCTCATGTATCTCACTGCAAGCAGGCCGGATGTCATGTTCCCTGTTTGTCAGTGTTCCCGCTATTAAAGTGATCCAAAGGAATCACACATGAATGCTGTCAAGCGGATTTTCAAGTATCTCAAGGGTCAACCTAAACTTGGTCTTTGGTATCCTCGAAATTCCGATTTCAATTTATTTGCTTATACTGACAGTGATTATGGTGGTTGTAATTTAGACAGGAAATCAACCACAGGAGGATGTCAATTCTTGGGCAACCGACTCATTTCTTGGCAGTGTAAAAAGCAAAACACTGTATCTACATCCACTACGAAGCTGAATATGTGGCTGCCTCGAGCTGTTGTTCCCAGCTTGTCTGGATTCAACAACAACTTCTCGATTATGGTCTCAACATTTATGACACACCCATTTGGTGTGATAACACGACAGTTCTGAACATCATGAAAAATCCCATTCAACACTCCAAAACTAAACACATTGACATTCGTGTCCATTTTATCCACGACTGTTTTGATCGAAAACTTATTCATTTAAAACAAGTGCCGTCAACTAAAAATATTGCTGATTTATTTACCAAGGCATTTGATCATTCTCGATTTGATTTCCTTGTGCAATCATTGGGGATGATTAACTTTGGATAAATTGGTTTAATGAATCTTCATAAAAATTTTTCATTTTTAATAAAGAATAAAATTGCAATTGTTTCTTTTTCTTAAAAGAACAATCACAATTTTAGGGGGAGAAAATTAGAAAACAAGTTCTGAAAAATATTTTTGGTCTTAGGGGGAGTTAAGATCAAAGGATTGCCAAAATAAAAACAAAGAAGAAATTTTCATACTTAAATGAGAAATGATATTACAAAGTTCTAAAAGAGTCTAAGTACTTTCAAAGGCTTAAATACAAATACACTTGGATTATGTTTGATGTGTCGATAGGCTTTGCTTTCAGAAATGAAAAGATCATAATTGAGTGATTACACTTGGATCAAAGAGATATGATTTAGTGGGGAACATATCAGGATTCTGTGCCAAAAATGTTCTAACACAGACTGAGAGATATAATCTTGTCATACTCAAGCCTGTATGTGATTGATTCAGTGATTATCATAACTATATATATATATATATAAGATAAAATACAAAAAGGGACAAAAGAGAAAAAAAAACAAAAAGAAAATAATTGAGCAAAAAGATGCCAAAAAGGCCATATAAGATATAAGATGTCAAGAAGCACAACAAATCAAAAGATATGTCTAAAAGACATACATACTATATGGTATATATTTTCTATTTTGAGAATATTTTCTGACCATGGAAGGCAAAATCGAAAGATGGGGCATGTAAGTCCGGATGGCGTGTAAGTCCTAAACATCTTGAGAGGGCAGACGTAAGTCCGGATGGCTGTCAGTAAGTCCTTAAACTTGTTAATATTCCGGGTTAAGAAATATTTCTCAGGCTAGTTATGCTCAAATAGTTATATTTAGGAATACAATAAATGGTATCACTGATCAACAATGCATGGTTTAAGTCAAATTGGGGTGACTTGAAATCTCAACAGTGTCTTGAAGGATAATAATTATTTTACAGAAGTTCTGATTATGGGATCCACTGACTTATATTAAATTAACACAAAACATTATATATATCACTCATTATGTTTCTGAGTAAAAACTGAAGTATAAGTTTAAAGGGACAAAATATATTGACAATCAACTTAACCAGTTATTTTAAATAAAGCCGGACAGAGTCTTAACTTGAAAAAGAACTATATGATCTCATTATGAAAATTCTTACAAAACAAACAAATCCGATCTTGATTCTTTAATTGTTTTCATAATTTTGTTATTTTGTGTGTAAAAGTTTTTCATTTTACTTTTATATTGTTTTATTTTTAAGACAAATAAATAACAAAGATAAATTTTGACAAATTGAAGATTCATTAAATTAATTGATCACTTGGTAAATAAAACTTTATGTTGACATAATTAATTGAGAATAAAAAGGTTTGAAAGTTTTGAAAAATGAGAAATAAAATTTCAAAAGTTGAAAATTTTGAAAAATAATTTCATCTCGCGCGACAAGGAGAAGTCACGCGAAACACTTGTCTTGCGAAATTACTTGTCGCATGATTTGTCCAAGGTATAAACATCACAGTGTTCTAGACAAAAATCACTTTTCGCTCAAAACCAAATCCGAAAACACCTCTCGCTTCGCATCCGAAAACCTTTTTCGCTTACCCTCTGAAAATCGAAGTTTGAGATCATTTCCTTCTTACTTGACTATTCTGATTCTCATTTAGTTCTCATTACATACATAGTGTGATTTTAAAGGTATAAAATGTTTGATTTGGTTACTGTAGCTATGAAATGCTAAGTAGAACTTAACATCTTGAAAGCAAAAACTTAATAAATGGACTTAAAAGTTGAAATTGAAAGATGAAATACACATAATGGACTTAGGCGACAGTGATGGACTGGATTTCATGGATCAAAATCGATTTTTGAACCACTAATTTGAAAGTCGAGTTGTGCGAATCGCACAGAAAAGGAACAGACGCGAAAGGATGTTTTCGCGTGATTACAGATTTCGCATGTTTCTAGATTTCGCGAGATCCTTGACTTTCGCGTGACCTTTACTTTCGCTTGACTTTCAATTCGCACGGAATTAAACTTGTCGCTTGATGATAGTATTCGCACAAATAGAATTTTTCGCATGAATTGTTATTTTTCGCTTGACAGAAACTAACTCGAAATTTTTCTAAGTGTTGTTTTTAAATTTTTACAAATGAACTTATAACATGCACTTAGTCTTGATTATTAAAACTAAATTGCTTAAAATTTCTAAGTTTCAAATTCGAGCGAATGAGAATTTTGTTGCGAAAATTCACTAAGTGTAAATAATGTTTTCTTTGGGATGATTAAGTTATATTTTAAGTGTCCTAATCTTGAGTTTGTTTGACAATGCAAATGGCACAAATGATTCTTAACAAAAATCATAATTGTGTTGCTTATTTAGATGATGTTCCAGAAGGGAAGGAACTGTTTTCATCTATGATTGAAGGACTGAAGAATTCCAGTATTGTGTATGCCATATCTGCTGATCCTGCCATTTATTCTTCATTCTGGAGCACTGCTGCTACGGAAAAGAACCAAGCAGGAAACCAAATTATTACTGCTACTATCAAGGAAAAACGAGTGACAGTCTCTCAGTCCATACTGAACCGAGTTCTTTTGTTTGATGATCAAGAGGGTGCACCAACTAGACTTGATGATGATACTGTGATTGATTGTCTGGCTCGTATGGGATACGAGTACAGATATCCAAGTCTAGAGAAGAAATGGTTACCACCTTACTGGAAATACCTATTTCATGTGGTGATTCATTGTCTGAGCAACCTCAAAGCTGAGATGGATAGCTTGAGTGCAGTTTTTGGCTCCTTATTGGTTTCTTTGGTTGATGATTTACCTTTCAGAAGTAGAAGCACCAGTCTGTGCCTCATCAATGGGTACATCTCCTCCCAAATCTCCAACACTGTCATCAACTTCTGAAAATCTACCAATCTTGGCAAAAGTTTCACCAGAGCTTTTGTTGCCTTTGGCTCCAGTTAGATGTGTGAAAATCTCCTTCTTTATAGTTTGTACAACATACTTAGGAGATCTCTGAGTAGTAAGCTCAGGATAAGCATCATTTATCACCAGCTGGATAAATCTTGGGTACATGATGAACTTTCTTCCTGGATTGGCTGTGGCGTTCTTTACCATTTCCTGGAAGAGATGAATCAACAAGCACTCCTCGTTCTATCACATTAGAAGAAAGGGTAAAGAACTTGGAGAAAGAAAGTTTTGAAAATGTAAAGATGATTGCTGAACTAAAAAAGGAAAAAGAAGAAAAGTCGAATCTGATTAACATGATTCATCTGGATTCAGCCATTAAAGATTCAAGGATAGTTTCTCTTGAACAACAGATGAAGAGCATGTTTGATTATACTTCAGGGTTGGAGAGACAACTTAATGAGCTTAGAGAATTTATATCACGGACTTATTTTCATCAACCACCAGTCGTAAGGTCTACTACTGTGATTGGTGAATCTAGTAGATGCTCTCCAAGCCCATCCCCTGCTGAAAATATTCCAGAGAAGGAAATGGTCAACGAAGCTCAAACTTCTACTGAACAGCCAAGTGTTAGCACTACTGAGGATGTTCCAATTTCATCTGAAGTACCTATCACCGAAGCTTTCACATCTATAGCTTTCGTTGAACCAGAGCATATGATTACTTTGCCTATTGTTCATGAAGAGGAGGATGAAGGGTTGATTGATTATGCTGATTCAGATGACAATAAGGATGATGATGATGAGGATGATGATGATGATGAAAATGATGATGATGATGGTGGAGATGATGGTGGAAATGATGATGGTAATGATGATGGAGGCAATGATGATGATGGAGGTGATGCTACTGGACTATCTTCGAGTCCAACTGGTGAAACTAACACTGATAATGTCAATAGACCAAGTGTTAGTGACCCAGAAGGATATGATCCTATTGACTCTGCTACTGAGGTTTGTATGAAAAAGAATTGTATTCTTTTCAACAATCTTCATCAGGAGCTGTCGAAGAAGAATTTGATATGTTTGATGATTTGGAGGAACAGAATGAATATACTGACATATTTGGGAACAACCTTCAAGAGTTATTCAAAGACATTAATCTTGAAGAAGGAGAAATCCCTACTGAGACTGTGAGTGGTACAACTCCTGCTGGTTCAACCAAGAAAGATTCTACTGGTCAAATTGCATTATTCACTAGAGGAGGATTAAAGTTCAAAGCACCACCACCATCTACTGAAGCTTATTTTCTATTTATTTCTAAGCCTAAGCAGAAGTATGGTGAAATGTCTCATGTGATCAGTTGGGGATATGATGGAGAGAAACGATTATATGTGATAAAAAGAAGGAATGGGGAAATAGATTATTTGAAGAGCACACAAGATTTTCATACTTTACGTGCTGCAGATCTTTACTCTATGGGCAAAGCTCCGTTTTCCAATGAAAGTAATCATAGTGAAGCTAAGTTGATAAGATCTATGATATGAAGGGAGATGTGTAAAAATTTCAAGGACTTTAAAAATGTCAAATCTAAGTTGATTGATGACTCAACAAGAATAGATGAAAAGACTAAAGCTCCAATGAAAATACGAGTCTATCAACATCCTAAATTTATCAGGAAAGTCCCAGTGCATGCTCCAGTTCCTCCCAACACTTTAAAGCAATTACTCTCATGGAGATGTGAGAAGGATTCCGGTCACGCTGTGATCAGATGTACTGACAGGTCCTTTCGAATCATTGATCCAGCAGACTTGATGAAGTTTGACAAAGACGACTTACTCAAGCTTTTACACTGTCCCATTTCAGTTGATGAGTCCGTTTATTTTCTATCTTGCCAGTATGTGTGGATGATTGACCGGATCCTTAGGAATAAATGGTATGCTTGTGCAGGTTCGTACAAGAAGGCAAATGTTGATTTTGATTGATTATGTTTCACCGAGCCTAGGGGGAGATTGTAGAAGACTAATCAAGGCTCGGCAAAACAGCTTGTGCGAAAGCCTGATCCACGATATAAGAAGCTGTCACGTGAAGAAGTATTCCACGTGAAAGCCTTAGCCGCGCGACAGATTGATCCACGCGAAAAGCTTGTCGCGCGAGAACTGCTGTTTTAGTATAAATAGTTTAGTTTTCGTTTTGTAAAATAGCTTTTGTTCATTTATCATATCTGTACTGTGCGAAATCGCACAAGACCTTTCATAGGTTGTGTTATTCAATCAACGAATCATTTTGTGATCAATTCAATCTTCTTTCACTCCAATCTTGTTTACATTCCGCATTCACAAGATTGAGATCGTGTGTTTATTGTTTTTCTGGGAGATTTCAAGGTTTTACAGAGGCAGCTAGACACAGCTCGTATACTTCCTCACAACAAACTATGCCTGACCCGGCGAGGCATAGCTCATATACCCCAGTTTAAAATGCCCAACGACCGTTTTAATCGGACAAAGGTTGCTTCAAATGTACCGATTACGGGAGCTGGCCTCGGGTTTCCTTTAATAGTGAAACCAAAGGACGTGATAAAAGTTATGAAGTTTAAGGATCAGCTGCCCCAATGGATTCACCGGTACGTTTCGAGTATAAAAGATGTGCGGCATGATGGTAACTGTGGTTTTCGGGCGATCGAGGTGGCTTTAGGGAACAAGCAAAAAGAATGGGAATGGGTTAGGCGACAAATGTAGTCAGAGATGGATAGAAACATATGGTATTGGCGGAGCAATTTAAACCGTAAGATGCCTGGCTATTATGATTCTGTTCGTAATAGCTTAAATTGGTTTGGCACGACTCAACCCGCACCCGATACCCATTGGCTAACTTTTCCGACCCATGGACTCGTGATTGCGGAAATATTCACTTGTATTGTGCATCTTATTTCTTCATTTGGCAGCCAGACATGGTTCCCGCTAAGAACAGCCCCCGAACCATTATTTACCTATCCAGTTGTCGCACTTGATAATATTAACCAATATCACTTTATTTGTATACAATTGGAAGGGGATTACCCAATGCCCAATGTGGGCTACCATTGGACGAGATTTGCATATAAACAATCACTAGAATGACAAAATATGTATCAGGATCGTATTAACAATTACGTTAGAATAATGGATCGTCAAAGAGGCACCAGTGCCAAATGTAAGCTATCATTGTCGGAGACATTATAATATTAATCAAGTCATTTTATTTGATGATGATGATGATGATAAAAATATTAGTAAAAATAATAGAAATAATAAAAATAAAAATAATAGTAATAATAATAATATTAATAATAATACTAGAAATAATAGTAATAATAATAATAATAAAAATAATTGTAGAAATAATAGTAACAATAATAATAATAATAATAATAATAATAATAATAATAATAATAATAATAATAATAATAGTAGTAGTAGTAGTAGTAGAAATAATAATAATAATAATAATAATAATAATAATAATAATAATATAGAAATAATAATAATAATAATAATAATAATAGTAATAATAATAATAATATAAATAATAATAATAATAATAATAATAATAATAATAATAATAATAATAATAATAATAATAATAATAGTGATAATAATAATAAAACACTAAATCAAATAGGAGAATAAACTGTAACCGTCACGGTTAGGAGGATAAATTGTGACGGTTAGACCTAACCGTCACGGTTAGGGTTTCTGACAACTAGGGTTTCTGACAAAAGAGCAAACCATGAAGGTTTGCACAAACCATCACCTTTTGCACATACTCTATTTAAATGTTTTTGTTTTCCACACATTTCAGCGAACCACTCCCGTCCCGACCGGTTAAGACGGTAGGGCAACAAGGGAGTGGTGTGGGCTCGAAACCCACTACCACCGGTTCGGTGTAGGTTTTTTTGTAAGAAATATTAACTTAGGATAATTTTTAAAAAATAAGGCAAAAGGTCAGGTTAGGTCTAACCGTGACCTTTTGCCTTATTTTTTAAAAATTATCCTAAGTTAATATTTCTTACAAAAACCTACCCCGAACCGGTGGTAGTGGGTTTCGAGCCCACACCACTCCCTTGTTGCCCTACCATCTTAACCGGTCGGGACGGGAGTGGTTCGGTGAATTGTGTGGAAAACAAAAGCATTTAAACAGAGGTGGACCAAAAGGTGACGGTTTGGGCAAACCGTGACCCGTTTGTTCACCTGTGGCGTTGTTGAATGAAGCTGTCACAGTTTCTTGAGAACAGGTGTCACGTTATGACCTTACCGTGAGACTTTATATGGGTGAAAGGTCACGGGGAGGCCTAACCGTGACCTTTTAGGTTTCCCCAAACTCATATCTTAACCGTTTATGATCAATTAGGTATATCGAAACGGATATTTTTTATGAACACGCACACACATCAACATATATAGACAATAAGAACAAATACTCTTTGTAAACGTGCATACAAACATGCGTACGTGCACAAACCATGACGTTTTAATGATAACCTAAACAATATTATCGTGAACATATCAACATATATACATCTTATATTTCGTAAACCTATGTTCAAGCATATATAATAAACTTAATAATGATAATAATAATAATAATAATAATAATAATAATAATAATAATAATAATAATAATAATAATAATAATAATAATATACTCTAATATAATAAAAAATTTAATAGTAATAATTTTAAAGTTGATACTAATAATAATAATATAATTATATTTTTATTAAACAAAAAGAAAAAAAAATAATAATAATAACAATAATAATAATAATAATAATATACTCTAATATAAAAAAATATAATAATAATAATGATAAATAATAATAATAACAATAATAACAATAATAATAATAATAATAATAATAATAAAATAATAATAATAATAATAATAATAATAATAATAATAATAATAATAATAATAATAACAATAATAATACTAAAAATATTAATATGGAAACAAAAGGTCACGTGGAGGCCACGCCGTGATCTCTTTAGATATTTTTTAAATCTGATTTCCCCTCGATTAGTGCACCTGCCCTATCCGAAGGTGTGACGGTTTGGCCAAACCATCACACTTTACTCATTTCATCTCTGATTTCTCCTCGATTACATCACCTGCCGTTATACTAAAAGGTGACGGTTTGGCCAAACCGTCACTGTTTGGCCACTGGTTTCTCCTTCAACTGTCCCCATCTCACCATTTTCCCATTTCACCACCACACCCACCATCTTTCACCACCACATCCACCCTTTTACCGTCGCCATTTTACCACCGTTTCACCACCATTTCACCGCCATTTCACCGCCAAACCGTCACTGCGAGACCTCCCCGTGACAGTTTCATCCACCATCTCCTACCACCACCGCCGCTGCACCACCATCTCCGCACCACCACAGCCACTGTACCACCATCTTCGCACCACCACCGCCGCTGCACCACCACCGCCGCTGCACCACCATCTCCGCACCACCACCGCCGTTGCACCACCGTTGCTGCACCACCACCGCCGCTGCACCACTATTGCTGCACCACCACCGCCGCTACACCGCCGCTGCACCACCACCGCCGCTGCACCACCACCGCCGCTACACCACCATTTTCGGTATGTAAATTTATAAATTTAAACTATAGAGGTGAACAAAGATTTGATAGGTTTTCCCGTATGTTTAGCGTAGTTTGTCGACAGTTTATTATTATTATTAGAAATAATAGAAATAATAATAATAGAAATAAAAATAGTAATAATAGAAATAATAATATTAGAAATAAAAATAAAAATAATAATAATAGAAATAATAATAATAATAATAATAATAATAATAATAATAATAATAATAATAGTAATAATAGTAATAATAGTAATAATAGTAGTAGTAGTAGTAGTAGTAGTAGTAGTAATAATAATAATAATAATAATAATAATAATAATAATAATAATAATAATAATATAATAATAATAATAATAATAATAATAATAATAATAAGAGTAAATTACCATTTGCATTCTTGAGGTTTGGTGATTTTGACCATTTGCATCCCTACAGTTTAAAAATCCTTATATACCCTCTAATATTTTATTTTTGTTCTCATTTGAATCTAAAACACTAATACCGTTAAATTATTCAGTTAACTCTCTTGTTAAAAGACTAAATTGCCCTTAAAATTAAAACCCTAACCTACTACCCCCTTCTTTCTCTCTAGAGTCAACAACCACCGCCACCTCCACTTCTTCCTCATTCCGCCATCGCCCCCACCTCTCCCACCCCTCCTTCTCCCCATCGTTTCCTTTCTGGCGACACACCACCACCGGCCCAAAACCACCAACCGCCACTACTAGGTCCTGCGAGGCCACCTCCGTTAGAAATATGGTGGTGGTTGTGGTAGCAGTGAAATTACCATTACCATCACCACCCGCCAACCACCATCACCACCTGCAAAACATGACAACCACCATCGCCGATCACCAGCTGGTCTAATCATCAAAATCGTGCACCATCACCATCGCCTGCATCAGGTGACCTCCATCACCATCACCGAATCTAATCATCAAAATCAGTCACTATAACCATCACAAATTGGATGCGACTGTTGTGCAAGGAGGGTAGTTGTCGGCGGGGATGGGTGTCGCCGGGAGGGTGGTTATCGGCGGGGAAATCACGATCGAAAGGTTACAATGAGGGTGGTTTTGTGGTATGAAGTCTTTAATACCGCCACACCACCGCTGCCAAAAACCATCCCCAACCCCTATTTTCCTAACCATCTCCATCGTCGACCACCACCAACCCTACACGCACCACCGGTGACACACCTTCAAATCGTGGCACACCACCCACCACCGGGCACCCCAAGCACACCACCTCCAACCCACCACCACCGACGCACCACTTCCGACCCGCCACCGCCTGTGCGCCACCTCACTACCTGCATACCACCATCATCTTCCCGTTCATATATTAGGGCTCCGATGAAAACTACAGTGTTGTTGACTCTAGAGAGAAAGAACGGGGTAGTGGGTTAGGGGTTTTAATTTTAAGGGTAGTTTAGTCTTTTAACAAGAGAGTTACCTGAATAATTTAATGGTGTTAGTGTTTTGGATTCAAATAGGAACAAAAATGAAACGTTAGGGGGTATATGAGGATTTTTAAACTGTAGAGATGCAAATGGTCAAAATCACCAAACCTCAAGTATGCAAATGGTACTTTACTCTAATAATAATAATAATAATAATAGTAATAGTAATAGTAATAATAATAATAATAGTAATATTAATAATAGTAATAATAGAAATAATAATAATAGAAATAAAAATAATAATAATAATAATAGAAATAATAATAGTAACAGTAATAATAGTAATAATAGTAGTAGTAGTAGTAGTAATAATAATAATAGTAACAATAATAATAGTAGTAGTAATAATAATAATAATAATAATAATAATAATAATAATAATAATAATAATAATAATAGTAATAATAATAGTAATAATAGAAATAATAATAATAGAAATAATAATAATAATAATAATAGAAATAATAATAATAATAATAATAATAGTAATAATAGTAATAGTACTAATAGTAACAGTAGTAGTAGTAGTAATAATAATAATAATAATAATAATAATAATAATAATAATAATAATAATAATAATAATAATGATAATAGTAATAATAATAATAATAATAATAATAATAATAATAATAATAATAATAATAATAATAATAGTAATAATAGGAATAATAATAATAATAATAATAATAACAATAATAATAATAATAATAAACCGTCAACCATTAATTTTTTAAACATTATAAATAATAATAAACACGAATTTTTCCTCAGAGATGGATGTCGACGCTGCGTTTATTCCCAGGATTGATGATTGCTCGCATCTGCAGTTCGACGAGGGGAGTACACCATACGAGCGGTTCAGGACCCTGAGAGGACGACCCCCAGAACCGGGAACTGTCTTGTCAGAGGAGTTCTTAGAGCTCGTTGGGGAGCGCGAGCGATTTTTTGAGATCATAGGCGATGACAGCCCATGGGACCAGCTGTTCAGGATGGGCGACCCTGCCCATCGCTCACTGTGTAGTTTTACTGCATGTTTATATTCCGTCCTCGTACGCAGGAGCTTCCGGAGCTTGATGAGGACGACATCACGGATGGTCGTCAGCCCGCGGAGGGTTGCTTTCTGGATGTTTGGCTCCCTCCATCGCATGTCACTTAGACGGTTCGCTGTCGTCAGCGGCCTCTATACAGAGGTGGATGTCCAACAGACGATGTACACTACCGCCTTGATTGGTGGGGCTGACGACTCGGATCAGGTCTGGTGGCCTGCGATTGGCGACGGACTATACGGTGGTGATTCGAGGTCCTCTCATATACGAGACCCTCTGTATCGATACATTCACCGACTGATCGCCACGTCCGTCGCTGGTCGTAGGGCGGGGACCGACAGGGTCAACACCGCCGACCTTTCTTTCTCCGGTGTGTACTCACACGCTGAAACTGCCACCTCGTGCATGCCCTTGCGGACTACTTTGCTAGTTATTATCACAGGCAGGCGCGAGGGGCGTTGGTGGGCAGGAACATCGTCTCCCGCATCGCTCGGGGCCTGGGGTACGCTCATGCCATGTCCCAGCTCCCGCTACCTCTGATTCCTGTGCGCGTGGCAAACCGGGCCACCGCCACTGGGATGAGGATCGTCCGGAGGTTCCCTGACGGCATGTTGCACCTGCTTAGTAGATACCATGAGCTAGTGGCATGGGTGCCCGAGCCGTTGGTGGACCCACCTGATTTAGTAGGGGCTGAGGTCCACGTTCAGGTTGCCCACGAGCCGCTTGGTGGCGGGGAGGATCAGCCCACTCCTCTACCGCACGACCAGGACCCGCCCCAGCATCCTCAGCGCGTGTACCATGCCGTGCGATTGCCTGCTCATGTTATAGATATGCTTCCGGACACGCGAGCCAGGGTCACGAGGCTGGAGGATATGCTGGACTGGGTCATCCAGCACATGGTCGCGGACTATGCCGCCTCGGTTATGCCGTTATTGTCACAGCCATCCAGGCGGTTAGGCCATGATGGTGCTGGCCCCTCTGGCGCGGCCGGTCAGGTCAGGGTAGTGACGATGAAGATATGATAGATTAGATATATATTTTGTTTATATTTTATTTTTTTTTTGTATGTAAAAAGTCGTTGTATATATATGTGTGCAGTTTCAGTTATGATGGCTTGTATATTTGATTGTGTTTGTTTGGTTGTGTTTCTTTGGTTGTTTGTTGTATATTTGTAATGTTGATAATGTTAATTGTATATGTATGAACCAACTTGTAACGTAACTGTATAATAACAACCGATTTTTACGTTTAGGTTAACTATGTGATAAAATAACAACCTACTTGTAACAACCGTCACATGTTTAATAAAAAAATTACTTGTAATATGATACAGATTAGAAAAACAAAACCCATTTCCCCCAAAATTCTTAGAAACCCTTGTTCACATAAAAATCATCAAGCGGTTTTAAAATCAAGAAAAAAAATTGTCTCAAATCGAACAACACTTGACTAAGTAAACACCATCATGCGCACGGACACTGAAGAACAGAGAAAAAACCGATGAAAATTATCAATTTTGGTTCGATTTAACCCAAAATAAACCACCAACATTGGTTTGATTTTAGGGCTTTCAACACCCGATCGAAAATCGTAGTACAAGATAGAAAGATTTTCACAGAAATCAGAAAATTTTACCTAAAGTGCCATAACCATCACATGTTAATAAAAAATTACTTGTAATATGATAAATTAATAATAAACACAAAACACAAACTCGTATGTCACGATTAGGTTACCCGTGTGATAAAATAAAAATAAAAACAAACTTGTATGATTAAAAAGATTAAAAAATATAGAAAATATATACAATATGTCACGGTTTGGCCAAACCGTGATATATCTAACCTGCGAATCAATTCCCACATTAATTACAAACCCAATAATTGTAACTGATCCCGAGGGGTAATTATCACGGTTAGGCCTCACCGTGACAGTTAGGTCCTACACCAGACTGAACGGTCACGGTTAGCCCTAACCGTGACCGTTTGAATTGGTAACCCTAAAAAAACAGCGGTATGCGCAGAATTCCCGTTAATAATTGATCTCTTCTTTACTTTTAAGTGACAAGGGGTGACAAAGTTCTCTATGTCACCGTCTCGATGTAATTTTGTTCGTAAATGAGTCTGAACAAATATAAAACGAGCTTATTTTTATGTACGCTTGAAGTTTATGTATGTTTCGATATAAATTTTGTTTGAAAATACAGCAGATCAAAGCAAATATGTTTTCATTCCACGGTAAAAAACCGAGTTGTTCGAAATTTTAACGTAAATTTAGTTAGAAAACGAGTCGAGTTGAATTTAGTTTATATACTTTATCATGTCGCGTCCAATGCCGTTAAAACGCACGACGGGTGAAAACTAGTTACTATTTAAAGTACTTGAACAATTTGCACGGGAATTTATTTTCCTTTTAATTTAAATACTGCATTTGGGATTGTCCTTATTTGTAGCCTAGTCCCAGTAGACGACGGCTTTTAAAAACTATGTTTGAAACAAATAACTATGATATATTTTATCTTTATGTGGTTTTTGAACCACCGCTATAAATGATATTATTATGTGGTTTTTAAACCACCGCTATAAATGATACTATTATGGGTTTTTGATGTTATACTTCTTTATAATGGTTAAAACCATCTTAAATGGATTTAGATCAACAAGTAGAGGTTTTTGAACTGCTATAAGATATAGATTGGGGTCTTAAACCACCTTTGTAAATGATATTATGTGTTTTTTTATGCCATTTTCTTTTACATTGGTTAAAACTATTTTACATAGGTTTAGATTGACACGGAGAGACTTGAAGTGGTTTTGAAACGCTATAAATGATATCATCAAATTTTACAACGATTACATAACATCCTTTTATAGCACAAATAACTGCCATACAAAAAGTGTTTTGTACTAATGATACAAATTATTGAATTGAATGAAAATAGTCAACCAATCGACTCAAAATTGGAAAGAAAAGTTGCATCAACTTTAACATAATTCTTACGAGATATTATCATTTATCATATCTAATTTGTGTTTTCAAAGGCATTTGTATGAAGCACTAGTAGGGTTGGTCACTGTGTGTTTGTCTTATTTGAATCATGTTATCGTGATGAAAAGTAGCCAGTAATACGCGGTGTTGGTGCAAAATCGTTTGAATTTTTATCAAAGTAAACAAAGCTTAGATTTGACAAATTGATAATGTGTATGATTTAAATTATTCAACAATGTTCGGCATAATATGTTTCCCTTGCTACGTCAATGGTTTTTCAAAATATTAATTACTTTTATTCGTGTCAAATGTTATGATCACATGCAGTTAACCAAGCAGAGAGGAACCACACTGCTCCTAACAGAATTGTTAATTTTTAATGTAGTTCCATCTAAAATATTAACTCGGATTACTAATTTTTTTTCTTTATTATGAAAAAGAGAGTATATAACTGAAACGAGAATGTAAGAGTGGTGAGAGTGACC
Organism: Flaveria linearis; assembly: GCA_024085815.1. Taxonomy (NCBI): domain Eukaryota; kingdom Viridiplantae; phylum Streptophyta; class Magnoliopsida; order Asterales; family Asteraceae; genus Flaveria; species Flaveria linearis. The sequence continues at coordinate 31,657,491 of CM044001.1, read as the reverse complement.
ATGTCACACCCATCAGACGACATCAAACACTCACCAATCAAAACATGTCACATCACATCACACAAACTCAAATCACACCAGGCCACCTCATACCACACCAATTTAGGGAGACGTTTACACCACACTACAACACACCAAAACTTTTTTTTTAAATTGCTTCACTAAGAAAAATTAATTACAGATTATAAATATAAAAAAATACATTAAGTAAATTGCATAAAATTTAATAATATGACAATATTAAAATTAAAAATCTACAACTTAAACTCTCAACTACATATCCAGGCAAGCTGACGTTTACGTTCAAAAACGTTCTTTAACATCCGTTCGGATATCGTCATGCGGTTTTAAAAAAATCTTCATGTCCCGATGTAACGTTTCACGAAGCAACGTTTCTCGTTGTAAGTCAAATAGTAATACCAATTTAAATTTAGTTACAATTTCATGCGAAGCGCTTCTCTTTTTTTCTTCCGTTTCTGTTTCACGCATCGTTTATAGTCGCTAATAGGCTCACTCAACGTTGCTTTGCTTAAAGAAGATTCCCCTGTTGTTTTGCCTTTGCGCCTCGGCACGGGCGATGTGTCCTTCTCGTTGAGGTTAGGGAGGGGACTTGAAATCGGCATATTAGAGCTTACGTATTGGTCCGATTCCGAAGTATGACTCCCTTTTCAAAATGGCTTATAGCCGTTGGGGTAGGGTGGGGATGGTGGTGGCATCTCAAACTATCAAAAAATTGAGCGTTGTCAACCGTCAAAAGAGTGGGTTTGTGGGGGCGTGGCACTACGCTCAAGGAAGGGCGAAGTATAGTGGAGAACCTTTTTTTTTTCGTCGGTAGTGTTAAATTTTAGTTCGGTAGTGTAAATTTTTGACCCAGTAGTGTAATTTTTATATAAATATCGAGTTCGCCTCCCTAAAAAAATATTAATTTCGCCCCCGCCCCCGTATGATAATGTTCAAGCTCCACCACTGCGCGCAAGTGTGTCCCACACGAGATTTTCACGGCGTGGGGGACCGGCTGCGGTGTTGCCGCGCGGTACATCGTGAGGCCGCGTCACGAGTGCCTTCACCAGCCTAACTGGAGTTAACTACGCAAAATGTTACAGGAGTGTTACGTTTAACGTATCCTATGTTGGTGATTTTAGTACAATTATATTGTTTATAATCAAGTGGGAAATTTAAAATATACATCAATACAAGATAAGAAGTGCGGGGTACTGCAAATGCATTAGATCGATGTTGTCCTGTTAAAAGGAACCTTAAACTTTGTAGTTCAAGGGGGTGAACCATTTAGAGAACATGGGTTTGGGGGCAACACCCGTGACAATAGAGTCCATGTGGGGTTGCACCTAAAGTTGATTATGATAATTAAATTGATCAAAGGTTGCATAAAAATAATATTCGATAGTAACCAAAGATCTATAGAAAAAACGATCTTAAGTGACAAATTTAGTTTTGTTATCGATTTATGTTCGATAGAAAAATAAATAATCGATAGTAAACATGATTAACATCAACTTGTGATGATGGACAAGTATTCAATACTAAGAAAGTTACTGCTCATAGTTTTCTACTAATTAAAAGCCAATAGTTGATAGTAACAATACTTATAAACGATAACAATCATCACTTTAACGTAAATTTGGTAAATATATTAAGCAAGAGTTCCGATAAAAAGTTTTTTAAAACTAGAAAGTGTAAAAATTAATTTCAACCATCAATTTCACTAATTAATGGTTGAGATTAAATCGTAAGAAAAAAGTTTTCAAAGGGTATTTTAGTGATAATCAATTTTATTGAATTTTTCTAGTTTTCCTTTTTTTTAAACATTCATAACTTTATATTGGACATTATTTTTCTTTATAAAATTTACACCATAAAATAAGTATTTTTTATTTTTAAAACGATTACATTATTGTTATATAAAAGAATAATGCTTTTTTATGTTTATAAACTCATGATTTCTCTTCGTCATTACATCTTTAATGCAATTCATTATGTCTTTATAATATTTATTATGTAATTTGTATACTATTTTGTTTTTATAAAATGATGAATTCTAAAAAAAATATAATGTTGGAATAACATTGTTGTGTTTTTCTAGCATATAAAACATAATAATATCTTACCAACTAAATAATTTAATACATTAAAAATTATGACAAAATAACTCAATGTCTCATTGTGTTTTTTGACCATCGTTGTGAATTATCTTAAATACTATGAGTTTTTAAAAACATATTGATGTAATAAGATCATTGTGTACTTTTAATTGTAAGAACAAAATGATAAATAACAACAAGTTTATATGATCTATGATACAGTAACTATTAACATATTGTGTTGTCTTAAACACTGAGTTTTAAAAAATATATTGGTGAAAATATATTAGTTATTTCTATTGTAAAACACAATGATAGATGACAAATTTATATAATATATAGAAACAATGACAAAAGTACTATAAAATGGTCTAAAACATAAAACACAATTATCAATACATATAACAAATAATATATAACATATGACACAATAAACTAATATTTAATACAATGACCAAATTTTCACTTTTTTAAACAATATAAGATTACGTGTCAAGATCATAATCATCATTAGTATTTTTAGATATAAATAAAATTTTTATTATAACTCTGCCCAATATATTAAGGTAAATATTAAACAACAATTATATTATTCTGATATGTACGTATTTAAGTTGCTAGAAGAAAAATAATCCACAAGGTTTTATATATTTTGAAATATATTAAAAGTACTAGGGTTGGTGTATCAGTGTCAGAGGTTTTGCCTCTAAGTAAATTATCATGGCCAATGGTAAGGTTTGATGAGTATAATAATATATATTGGAATATAGTATAGAAGTAGTAGTATACCAGAATGGGGTGTAGTATAATGGTAAAACTAGGATAGATCTGCGGTTTAAAATAAAAGTAACAAAAAAAAAGTCAAATCCACTAATGCATCGTCATCGAAGCTACCATGCATATTCCTTAATTTGTTGGCGTTTTCAAGTAGCATTACCAACTTTTTGGTGCTCGAACAATTAGCGTGATCACACAAAAGCATGCACGTAACCAATAAAGAACCAATGGAAGAAACACGGTTTATTATTTATTGCCCTTTCTTAAAAGCTTGTTTCTAGACACAGAATGATCGTAGAGCATCAACTATTAACAACTTAAGCGACTCAACCAATATGAAAAGCATTACAACCATCTTTAATCAATTAGTAGCAGTACAAACCCTACGGATTTCGCCTTGAGTCCCCGTTTTCACCTCAATATTCCCCATCCTAACCATCGATCTCCCGAACTCAACATTGAATGTCAATCCAAGCAGTCCACTAACTCCAAGAAACCGGTTCACAAACCCTTGTGTCGTTGGGTTGTTCCACAAAGCAGCATCGGATTCAAGAACTCCGCGCCTGCTCCTCAAGTTTGAATAGTATGAATTGTCGAATCTGCCTACGCTGCCTGTGTCTAAATCCACACGTCTCGTACCATCTCCACCGTTGGGGCATAGGTTTCGGAGTGTGGGAAGGAATGCAGGGTCAATAGTTGGGTCGGGTCCATTCGTGTTGTTGAAGTTGTATAACCTGTAGCTAAATAATGCACAAGCTGCTGTCCCGATAGTATGTGCTCCTAGAAGTCATATGAAAAAAAATAGAGTTAATTTATTTATTAGTAAGAGTGTTTTATTTGCTGTGATATGTGCATAAATTACTCTATTTTTCTGTGTTGAACTTACCACTAAGTGCAACAAGATCTTGAGTGTTGAGACCTTTATCAGTAAACTTTCTGATTTGGACATTAACAGGGTCATTAAAAGCAGGCAAGTTAGCAGTATCAGCTGCCCGTGAAACTAATCCGTCTCTACGACCTAACGGTACTGACCAGCCTGTTCCGCCGGTCAGCACCACAGAATCGCGGGCTGCAAGGGCGAGAATGTCAGCACAAGAGACCACCCCGGGACACGCGGTCTCGAGCTGTGTCTTTGCAGCATCAATTACTTCAAAGCCTCTTAATAACGAATTAGGGGCCGCGGTCTTCTCAGATGACGAACCATCTATTAAGATAGAGGCGTCACAACCGTTAACAAAGCAATCGTGAAAGAACATTCTTAGTAGCCCGGGTGCGATTGTGGGGTTGGAGCGGACCGCAGACTGGACAGTAGACTGCACGATGGTTTCGACCCGTGGGCATGAGGTCCCATAGAACCCTACTCGGGTGCCTTGACCTACAACCAAGGTGATCAATGTGGCTAACAAGGTAAAGAAAAAGATGAGCCTTTTGTTATGAGAAAACATCTCCATAACTACAAAAAAAAATTGTTTGTGATTTTATGTAATTAAAGAGATCGATCTGGTTTTCGATGTGAGTGTTAAGAGTATAGATGAAGAACGTATTTATAGTCAGTGCTAAAGGTGGGAGTGGGTAAGTGGAGATAAGTCAAACATGTTGCAAATTGGGAGGTGACAAAGTAAACAAAGTGGGTCATAGAGGGAATGAAACATTCAAACATTCACGTAATTTAGTGGATACAGCTCAAACACCAAAACATGCAAATGTGAATTTGGTTTATGCATAAAAATCAATGATATGAATCAACGGAAATATTATAAAATTGTGGGTGGAAGTCTTAGTTATTAATAGAGCACGTATTTTGTCAAAAAACCTAATCCTGAAGAATAGTAGTTACACACATAATGTGGAGGCTTTAGACGACTACAGAAAATACTCAACTACAGCTACGTTGCAATGGAATGAAAATGAACAAAATGCAGCAACTATATATTACGAACCCAATTTTAAAAAAATGTAAGTCATTAGTAAATAAGATACAAAGAGGATTGTAGGGAGATACATAGCTGTGGCGCGTCTCTGTGTCTCATTAATGCGTCTCTTACATCGGATCTGGACCCATGTAGACTGAAGCTTCGGGACCGATAACAATGGATCAATCTAATATATTTGGATGAATCAATCAATTAAGGAGTTTGCACATGAATGTGATGGCACTCATGAAAGGGACAAAAGAAGAGGAACACACTTGTTACTCTTGCATGCACACAAACAAATTATTACTACTGTGGGTATTTATATGCTTTGGGTTTGGCAGTTACATGCCAATCTAGGGCTGTAAATGAGCCGAGCTGAGCCGAGCCAAGATGGGTTCGAGCTAGCTCGAGCTCTAAGCTTATCGAGCCGAGCCGAGCCGGCCCGAAAATTTTAACGAGCTCAAAACACCGGCTCGAGTTTGGCTCGTGAAAAGCTCGAGCCAGCTCGTGGCTCGTTCGAGCCGGCTCGATTTAAAAAAAAATTTTCACATTAATTTATATGAAAATATAAAAATATATATTAGGGTTTTTACATTTTATTGAATACTCCGTACTTAAGTAACAAAGATCATGTAAAGTCCTTAAAATTGATCGATCTCACTTCATTTGATTGTTGCACTTGATAATACACGAAGACGGGTGCGCGGTTTGAATGTATCAACCAAGAGAACAAAAACATTCAACACAAATCATTGTAAATCAAACGTATATTGTCGAATGATTACAATGAAAATCGATACTAGATCGATCTCACCCGAAGGTGGAAATCACACACATGTGATCTGCTCAACATGAGCGAAAACTACAAAATATAGAATTGTAACTCTCGGTTAATATTGGAAATAATGTGCACACTTATTAATGTGCACACATGCACATATATATATTACAATGAAAGCTTCGCATGCTGCCAAAACAAAAAACGATTTCGCATTGCATGCTGTATGCATGCATTACTTTTCGCATGCCATTTTCTTCCACTTTCGCAGCGTGCATATTTTATTCATTTTCGCATGCAATTCTTTTCTTCAATTGTCACGCGAGTGCAGCTTGTCGCGTACGATTCTCGCATCAACAAATTGCACGCATGCGATTTGTTCGTCTTTCGCATGCATTCATGCAGCCTCTCGCGACTTTGTTTCGCGCGACCAACAACGATATTGTAATCCAAATATTTTGTCCCTTACAATCTCCCCCTTGGATTATGATATCGTTTTGTATATAAACACAACTTGAATCTTCAACAAAACCTTTCGGATGAAAGGTTCTCGCAGACGCGGATTTCGAATTGGATGCAATTTGTACGCTTCAAATCTTCATAAAATCATCCAACTCGAATTGAATTCTTGTGTGTTCTTGGTTTCGGATGGAACTTTGATGAAACCGGATAACTTGCAACTTGTTTAACGTCCTCGAACGGAAGATCGCGGAATAATGATCCGTTGTATCAAGAGCAACACCTTGCTCTGATACCAAATGTAAAGTCCTTAAAATCGATCGATCTCACTTCGTTTGATTGTTGCACTTGATGATACACGAAGACTGGTGCGCGGTTTGAATGTATCAACCGAGAGAACAAAAACATTCAGCACAAATCAATGTTGTTCCCAGCTTGTCTGGATTCAGCAACAACTTCTCGATTATGGTCTCAATATTTATAACACACCAATTTGGTGTGATAACACGGCAGTTCTAAACATCGTGAAAAATCCCATTCAACACTCAAAAACTAAACACATTGACATCCGCATCCATTTTATCCGCGACTGTTTTGATCGTAAACTTATTAATCTAAAACAAGTGCCGTCAACTGAAAATATCGCTGATTTATTTACCAAGGCATTTGATTATTCTTGATTTGATTTCCTTGTGCAATCATTGGGAATGATTAACTTTGGATAAATTGGTTTAATGAATCTTCACATAAAGATTTTTCATTTTTCATTTTTTTTTAAAAAGAATAAAATTGCAATTGTTTCCTTTTCTTAAAAGGACAATCACAATTTTAGGAGGAGAAAATTAGAAAAACAAGTTTTGAAAAATATTTTTGGTCTTAGGGGGAGTTAAGATCAAAGGATTGCCAAAATCAAAAGAAGAAATTTTTTATAATTAAATGAGAAATGATATTACATAGTTCTACAGAGTCTAAGTGTTTTCAAAGGCTTAAATACGAATAGACTTGGATTATGTTTGATGTGTCGATAGTCTTTGCTTTCAGAAATGAAAAGATCATAATTGAGTGATTACACTTGAATTAAAGAAATATAATATGAATTAGTGGGGAACATATCAGGATTCTGTGCCAAAAATGTTCTAACACAGACTGAGAGATATAATCTTGTCATACTCAAGCCTGTATGTGATTGATTCAGTGATTATCATAACTATATATATATAAAAGATAAAATACAAAAAGAAACAAAAAGAGAAAAACACAAAAGAAAATAATTGAGCAAAAAGATGCCAACAAAGGCCATATAGGATATAAGATGCCAAGAAGCACAACAAATCAAAAGATATGTCTAAAAGACATACATACTATATGGTATATATTTTCTATTTTGAGAATCTTCTCTAACCTTGGAAGGCAAAATCGAAAGATGGGGCATGTAAGTCCGGATGGCTTGTAAGTCCTAAACATCTTGAGAGGGCAGACGTAAGTCCGGATGGCTGTCAGTAAGTCCTTAAACTTGTTAATATTCTGTGTTAAGAGATATTTCTCAGGCTAGTTATGCTCAAATAGTTATATTTAGGAATACAATAAATGGTATCACTGATCATCAATGCATGGTTTAAGTCAAATTGGGGTGACTTGAAATCTTGATAGTGTCTTGAAGGATAATAATTACTTTACAGAAGTTCTGATTATGGGATCCACTGACTTATATTAAATAAACACAAAACATGATATTTATATCACTCATTATGTTTCTGAGTAAAACCTGAAGTATAAGTTTAAAGGGACAAAAGATATTGACAATCAACTTAACCAGTTATTTTAAATAAAGCCGGACAGAGTCTTAACTTGACAAAGAACTATATGATCTCATTATGAAAATTCTTACAAAAACAAGCAAATCCGATCTTGATTCTTTAATTGTATTCATTCTTTTGTTATTTTGTATGTAAGTGTTTGTTTTTTATTTCATTTTTATAGTGTTTTATTTTTAGGACAAATAAATAACAAGAAAATTTTTGAAAAATGAAGATTCATTAAATTAACTGGTCACTTGGTAAATAAAATTTTATGTTGACATAATTCATTGAGAATAAAAAGATTGAAAGTTGTGTAAAAATAAGAAAGACTTTAAAAGTTGAAAAATTTTGAAAAACACTGTCTCTCGCGCGACAAGGGGAAGTCACGCGAAAAGGAGTAGTCTCGCGAAATAAATTTTCGCATGAATCATCAGAGGTATAAATGTCGCAGTGACAAAGACAAAAACCACTTTTCGGTCCAAACCACATCCGAAAACCTCTCTCGCTTCGCATCAGAAAATTTTTTCGCTTCGTCTCTGAAAATCAACTTCTGAGTTCTTGCTTGTGTTTCTGATTATTATTTCGTGTTCGTTACATACTTATATTGATTCAAAAGGTAATATGAAGAAAATGGTTACTTTAGATATATAGGGTATAAATGTAACTTAACATCTTGAACTAAAATCTTACAAAATGGACTTTAATGTTGAAATTGACAAATGATATACACATAATGGACTTAGGCGACAACAATGGACTGAATTTCATAGATTAAAATTGATTTTTGAACTGTCAATTGGAATTTGGAGTTTTGCGAATCGCACAATGGAGCTGAGCAGGCGCGAAATTGGGGTTTTCGCGTGAACCTGGTTCTCGCTTGAGCCTTGGTTTCGCGTGAAATACAAGTTTTGCTTGAAACCTGTTTTCGCAAAGTCGCTTGGAATCTATTTTCGCACGAAACTACTTTGTCGCTTGACTAGTACATTTCCCACAAAAGAAGTTTTCGCATAATTCGGGGTTTTCGCATGAGGGAAATCAGGGAAATTTTTCTAAGTGTTGTTGCTGTTGTTTCTCAAATGGACTTTTACACATTAACCTTTTGCTGCTAAACTTTAAGTGTAATATACGTATTCACATGTGACTTAGTTTTAAATGTTGAATTGTTCTTAAGTGTTCAACTTTCTAAGTGTAAAAAGACTCAAATGTTAAAATGTTCTAAGTCTTGAAATTTCATTTGGCATAATTAAGTTATATTCAAAAGTCTTCTAATCTTGATCATGTTTGACAATGCAGATGGCACAAATGATCTTTAATAAAAATCATAATTGTGTTGCCTACTTAGACGAGGTTCCGGAAGGGAAGGAACTGTTTTCGTCTATGATTGAAGGATTGAAGAACTCCCGTATTGTATATGCTATATCTGCTGATCCTGCTATTTATTCTGAGCTCATAGATTCTTTCTGGAGCACTGCTGCTCTGGAAAAAGACCAAGCAGGAAACCAGATTATCACGGCTACTGTCAAGGACAAACGAGTGACAGTTTCTCAGTCCATCCTGAATCGAGTTCTTTTATTCGATGATCAAGAAGGAGCTCCAACTAGACTTGATGATGATACTGTGATTGATTGTCTGGCTCGTATGGGATACGAGTACAGATATCCAAGTCTTGAGAAGAAATGGTTACCACCGTACTGGAAATACTTATTTCATGTGGTGATTCATTGTCTGAGTAACCTCAAAGCTGGGATGGATAGCTTGAGTGCAGTGTTTGGCTCATTACTAGTTTCATTGGTTGATAACATACCTTTTAGTATATCTGGAGTTATATTTCAGGAGATGGTAAAGAATGCCACAGCCAATCCTGGAAAGAAGTTCATCATGTACCCAAGATTTATCCAGTTGGTGATAAATGATGCATATCCTGAGCTTGCTACTCAGAGATCTCCTAAGTATGTTGTACAGACTGTAAAGAAGGAGATTTTCACACATCTAACTGGAGCCAGAGGCAACAAATGCTCTGGTGAAAGTTTTTCCAAGATTGGTAGATTTGCAGAAGTTGATGAGAGTATTGGAGGCTTAGGAGGAGATGTACCTGTTAATGAGGCACAGACTGGTGCTTCTACTTCTGATGTTAGAAATGACATAGATCAAGAGATTGATAGAATGTTTGATGATGAACCATCTAATGAAGAAAGAAGGGAAGGGGTTGTTCACTCAGCTTCAAGTTCTGAGACCCCAAGTGATCAGATAGGGAATGTTCCATATGAGCTCCAAACAGATCAGACTCCCTCTACTCCAACTTCTATCAGAAAAAATACTGAAGAGAGAGACTCTGATTATATTCCTATGAAATCACCAAGTACTTCTTCCAGACGAAAACGAATGGCAAAAAGAAAAGACTTCCCTGCAAGAAGAAGAGGGAGAAGTGTTATTCCAAAACGGCCACAAACTCAAGTGATTGTTACAGATGCTGAACAGATTACTTCTTCTGACATTCAGAGATCACCTGAAAACGTGATTACAGAGGAAGAAACACATGTTGATACTACAACCACTGCTACCGAGACTGTCACACCCCAACCTTGACGGCGGAAACGTCGAGGTGTGAGGGTTAAGATTGTTCACAGCCACATAACGCTATGTTAAAGTATAAAATGCCATTAATCAATTGTTTTCAATCACCACATACATCAATGTCTCAAAATAAATCAAACAAAAACAAGAATTCATTCGTCTTTATTAAGCCTAGGTCCATGATCTAGGTTTATGCATTCCTTCAATCATCGCTAAGCTTGCACATTACCTGAAACATGTTGAAAATAAAGTCAACTAACTAGTTGGTGAATTCTCATGGTTTTAAATACAATAAGTATACAAAATGTGGCAATTCTAGTCAATGGTCACAAGATAGAAAGTATATAGAACATGCATAGTTACAATCAAGCCTCGACTGAATAATATGAATAAGCATGATTAGCTAAGTGTATTTGGTTCCCTAGTGCACAAGCATACGACTCCTAGGAGTCGACAATACATCGACTTTAGCACCAAATAGGCTTGTCAGGCCCAAAGATCTAAGACTTCGCTAGGCTAGCAATAGTTAATGATTGCACACGTATGTCACATCTCATATAATACTTAACATATCCAAACAACCACGACTATGTAAAGAATTGCACGTGTGTAATAAGTATCAAAGCGTGTATGTGTAAGTTTGTATAAGCAACATGTTTCACCCCGAAAGATGTGAAATAATCGTAAAGCGAGGCATAAGAACTCACGTGTTTAATAAAGGAGACTTGTAGATGTAATAAGAGTAACCACGAATAAGATTTCCAACACAAACGTCACAACGCACCTAAACGAAATAAAGTAGCGCGTTATAATTTGTTTGATGATTAATTGTAGGTCTAATAGGATTTAATAATTATTCGTATTTATTACATGTTAATAACGTGATCGGTTAAATGAAACGAATGGATTATACTTGGTATAATCACTTGTTAGCGCGTAAGAGAAATAATAAATAAAACTTGATTAAATTGTACGTTGAACCGATTTTTAAGGATTGTATATAATAATTATAATAAGTTATTTAACTATTATAAGGGACTATATACAAATATATATATATTTATAGGTATAAGTAATCAAACAATTTAATTGTTTGAACATATATATACTAAACAATCAATATAAATGATTTAGCTATTAAAAGAACTATGTATAAATATATATATATATATATATATATATATATAAGTAACTAAACAATTAAATTGTTTAATTATATATATATAAATGTATATACTAAACAATTATAACATTGTATATAATAATCAATATAAATGATTTAACTATTAAAAGAACTATGTATAAATATATATATATATATATATATATATATATATAAATAACTAAACAATTAAATTGTTTGATTATATATGTATAAACATATATACTAAACAATTATAACATTGTATAATCATAATAAGTGATTTAATTACTAAAAGATCAATATATAAATATATATATATAGGTATAAATAACTAAACCATTTAATTACTTAAAAATATATATATACATATACAAGTATTATGTTTACTCATTTCTTTTGTATTTTTAAAACTAAAATAATGTATTTATAAATACAAAAGTATTTTATAAAAATTATTTTAGTCCCAAATTAATTAAACAAAAGTAAACAAAAATATCTGTATTTTATAAAATTAATTTTAGAAATTTTCAGAATTTAAAAAGGTTTAATAAATAAAAGAAATGAGAAGAAAAAGGAAAAGAAACCGAAAAAGAAACTGGGGGTTGCCCGGGGTCGAACCCGGGACCCCTTCTGAAGGGTGAAGCGCAGGAACCAGTGAACCAGGGCCGTGGCCTTGGTTTCACTTTGGTTTGTTTTGATTTTATGCATTGCCTCCCCGGTTTCCCCCAATTGATGAACCCTAGTTTCGTTCAAACCCAAAATCAACCCTCGATTCGGTGTTAATCACCTAAATCATCATAGGGCTTTTGATCCTTGAACGAAACCGAGTAGGATGCATGTCTTAATTACCTGATTGATGTGGTATTGAAGGGGTTTCGGGTTCGATTAGGTTCGGGTGTTCTTGAATTTGGGGTTTTGTGGTCGAGATGTTTTATTGTGCAATTGATGGTTCAGGGAGTTTAGGAACTCCAAAATGAATCAAACGCTTATTATTTATAAGCTTGATTTCATGGTTTCGGGCTTAACCCGTTTGAATTTGAAAACGCGTTTATGTTTACCAAATTTGTGAGATTCGGGTTGTTACGATGCGAGATTGGTGGATGGATTGATTTGTTAAACCGCGTATTAACTTTAGGTGTGATTGATTTGGTTTAATTTGTGAAATTGAACATGATTTGATTCGAAATTTTTAAAGTTTTGATTCGGTTTCGATTTGGAAAGTTTGTACGAGCGGGCAATTGAAATTTCGAGTGGGTTCGGGTTCGAAACTGAGGGTCGAGCGAGTTGGGGGGTTTAATTGGGGTCAAATCGCCTTAAAATGGAGGTTTTGAGGCTCGCCGGAGCTCGCCGGAGCTCGCCGGCCGGCGGCCGGAAAATCGGTGAGAGAGAAAGCAGTTTGGTTTTTAAATATTTACCAAATGGTCCCTCAACTTTTGATTATTATTATTTCAGGTGGAAAACTTCTTTTAAAGTTTTGAAATTGACAAAAATACCCCCTGGACTTTATTATTATTATTATTATTATTATTATTATTATTATTATCATCATTATTATTACTATTATTATTATTATTATTATTATTATTATTATTATTATCTATTATTATTATTGTTATTATATATATGTATTTTATATATATATATATATATATATAAATTTACTAATGATGCTATAAAATGGCATAAATAAACCGAACAAAAATACAGGATGTTACAGTCTCCCCAACTTAAAAGAATTTCGTCCCGAAATTAAGAATCAGAAAGGGTTACAAGAATAAGTAAGGGTAAGTCTTCTTCATATGTTCTTCACGCTCCCAAGTGAATTCCGCTCCTCGTTTGTTCTCCCATCTAACCTTTACAATTGGGGTCGTAGAGGTCCTAGTCTTCTTCATAATGCGATCCATGATTTCGATGGGTTTTTCAACGAAGTGTAGTGATTCGTCGATACATGCAAATTATCGTCGGCTAGACACTTCCTCAGATTCGAGACGTGGAAGACAGGGTGAATTCCACTAAGGTCGGAGGGTAGTTCTAGTTTGCAGGCCACTTTCCCAATTCTTTTCAGAACCTTGAAAGGCCCTACAAACCTCGGAGCTAACTTGCCTTTCCTTCCAAAGCGAACCACACCCTTCCACGGTGAGACCTTGAGAAGGACCATCTCCCCAACTTGGAATTCCAGTGGCTTGCGACGTTTATCAGCGTAGCTTTTCTGTCGACTCCTTGCCACTTCCAGGTTCTTGCGGATGATAGCGACTTTATCGGTCGTCTCTTGTATGAGCTCGGGACCGGTAATAAGATTCTCGCCAACGTCGGTCCAGCAGATTGGTGAACGACACTTACGACCGTAAAGTGCTTCGAACAGTGCCATTTGGATGCTTGAGTGGTAACTGTTGTTGTAGGAGAATTCTGCGAGCGGTAGGTGCGTATCCCAGTCGCCCCCAAAATCAAGGACACAGAGACGTAACAGGTCTTCCAGGGTTTGGATCGTCCGCTCGGTTTGGCCATCGATTTGGGGATGGTAAGCCGTGCTTAAATCCAATTGTGTACCCAGAAGTTCTTGCATAGTAGACCAAAAGTGAGAAGTGAATCGAGCGTCTCGGTCGGATATAATGTGAAGAGGCACACCATGACGGCTTACGATCTCGTCGATGTAAATCCGGGCTAACCTTGATGTCTTATATGTGTCGCGTATGGGTATGAAATGTGCCGACTTAGTCAATCGGTCGACGATTACCCATATGCTATCGTGCCCGCGAGATGTCCGAGGTAACTTGGTTATGAAGTCCATGGATATATGTTCCCACTTCCACATGGGAATATCGGGTTGTTCAAGTAATCCACTTGGACATTGATGCTCCGCTTTAACCTTCGTGCATGTAAGGCACTTAGCAACATAGGTTGCTATGTCTCGTTTCATTCCGGGCCACCAATATTGACTCCGTAAGTCCATGTACATCTTATCGGAGCCCGGGTGAATAGAATAACGAGTCCGATGTGCTTCGTTCATGATAGAAGCCCGAAGGTTATTGCGTTTAGGAATCCAGATTCGGTTTGCGAAATACATTAACCCATTGGCTCTTGTTTCTAATTGGGCTAAGAGATTTGGCTCGAGCTCTTCCTTCATACTCCCTTCGGTTTGCACCGCTTGCTGTGCTTCTCGAATACTCGCCTCGATGTCACAATCGATCCTTAAGTTCTGCAATAACACCGTAGCATTGTTGACATCAAGTCGGACTTCAGTATCAAACTCTCCCAATGTATCGAACCATTGGCGTCGGTCGCGAATCTCTTGAACGGAAACCATCTTTTGATGCGTCTTTCGACTCAATGCATCGGCTACGACATTTGCCTTGCCGGGATGGTAGCGGACATCACAATCGTAGTCGCTAATTAGTTCCACCCAACGACGTTGCCTCATATTGAGGTCCTTCTGATTGAAAACGTGTTGGAGGCTCTTGTGGTCTGTGTAGACTATACATTGCGTGCCGTATAGATAGTGTCTCCAGATTTTTAAAGCAAAGACCACCGCTCCGAGCTCGAGATCGTGCGTCGTATAATTTACCTCGTGAACCTTCAGTTGTCTCGAGGCATATGCGATGACCTTTCCCCGTTGCATGAGAACACAACCAAGGCCTTGTTTCGACGCGTCGCAGTATACCGTGAAGTCGTCATTCCCATCCGGTAGCGTCAGAATAGGAGCATTGCACAACTTGTGCTTCAATGTCTCAAACGCCTCTTCTTGCTCGGCTTTCCACTTGAAAGGCTTGTTCTTTTGAGTCAAGGACGTGAGTGGCTTTGCGATTTTTGAGAAGTTGGCAATAAATCGCCGGTAATACCCGGCTAGACCAAGAAACGATCGAACTTCCGTCGGAGTTGTGGGAGCACTCCAATTCTTTACGGCTTCAACCTTCGCAGGGTCGACGTGAATTCCTTGACTATTCACAACGTGCCCTAAGAACTGTACTTCTTCAAGCCAAAACTCACATTTCGAGAATTTCGCGTACAGTTGTTCCTTCTTCAACAGCTCGAGGATTTGACGGAGATGAAGTTCGTGATCGGAGCGTGACTTGGAATAAATAAGAATGTCGTCAATGAAAACGATGACGAACTTGTCTAGGTATGGCTTGCACACCCGATTCATAAGATCCATGAAGACCGCTGGAGCATTGGTTAAGCCGAAAGGCATAACCATGAACTCGTAATGCCCATACCGGGTGCGGAATGCAGTCTTTGGGATATCGTCGTCGTGGACTCGCAGTTGATGATAACCCGAACGCAAGTCGATTTTTGAAAAGATTGCAGCTCCTTGAAGTTGGTCGAAAAGGTCGTCGATATGAGGAAGAGGATACCGGTTCTTGATAGTCAACTTGTTGAGCTCCCGGTAATCGATATACATGCGGAAAGACCCATCTTTCTTCTTCACAAATAAGACAGGTGCACCCCAAGGAGAAGAACTAGGGCGGATAAACCCCTTCTCGGATAATTCCTGGAGTTGGCTAGAGAGTTCTTGCATTTCCGATGGTGCGAGTCGGTAAGGTGATTTAGCCGCGGGGCTTGCTCCCGGAATCAAGTCGATTTTAAATTCTACTTCGCGTACGGGAGGTAACCCGCTAAGATCATCGGGAAAGATCTCAGGGAATTCTCGTACGACTGGAACATCTTTGAGTTCCTTCTCCTTGGTTTTGGTGTTGACTACATATGCCAAGAATGCCGGATAACTCTTACTTAGGCACTTCTGAGCCTTAGTACATGACATAAGCTTGAGTCCTTTGGAGGACCATTCACCGAACACCTTCATCGTGTCACCGGAGGGTAAGGGCATGCGAATACACTTCTCGAAGCAGATGATCTCGGCATGGTTCTTGGATAACCAATCCATGCCAATAATAACGTCGAAACTTCCAAGCTTCATTGGAATAAGGTCGATAAGAAATTTATGGTTGTCGAGGCACAATAGACAATCGCGGATAACCACGTCGACGGTGATGGGTTCTCCATCAGCAACTTCGACGGTGAGAGGTCTCTCTAGATTTGAGCGAGGTTTAGAAAGTGTCGGC
This sequence comes from Flaveria linearis, assembly GCA_024085815.1. Classification (NCBI taxonomy): domain Eukaryota; kingdom Viridiplantae; phylum Streptophyta; class Magnoliopsida; order Asterales; family Asteraceae; genus Flaveria; species Flaveria linearis. Next base: position 31,640,888 of record CM044001.1, on the reverse strand, counting down.
TCGAACTCTAAGGAAACGAAACTTCTATCGGCGCCCGAATCAAATAATACGTATGCATAGGTGTCATTAATAAGAAACATACCTGTATAGGTTTTAAAGGCACTTAAGGACACAAGTAAGGAATTTTAAGAGAAATTCTATGGAGATAGGGTTGCAAAAATTTTTTTTTACGTACCGTTCACCACCTCGTTGTTCGCTTGCGCTTGGTTCGCGTTGATGTTGAAAGCACGTCCACGAGCTTGTGGAACATTGCCCACAAGACGAGGGCACTGGGGTCGGTAGTGACCTGGTTCTCCACAGTTGTAGCAGACCCGATTTGGTTCCGTCACTGCGTTTCCCAATGCTCGGCGACACGTTGCCACAAGGTGCCCGTACTTGCCACATAGTGTGCAGATGCGACACGGAAGGTTTCCCGGATGGTGGTACCTACATGTGTTGCACATAGGTAGAGGGCCTGCATAAGCCCTTGCCACGGGCACTTGTGCGGCCAGTGTAGCCCCGGTAGTACACTGTCTTTGGGGCGGTTTAGGAGCAGCCACGGCGTAGTTCCGTGCCGGTACAAACTTCCGTTTCTTGTTATCAGGCTTGACCTCCTTGACCTCCTCGGGGGTCGTCTTCTCAGTCTTCTTGGCACCCTTTGCAGACATAGTGCCTGCTCGGATGTGGTTCTCCGTCAATTGGGCAGTGATGGTGATAGCTTCTTCCAAGGTTGCGGGCCGGCTACCCATAACGGCATCCTGAATCTGAGGCGGTACACCCTTAATAAATTTTTCCACGTTTCGGGAAACGGTATCCACCATGTGTGGCAGCAGTATGCTTAGTTCATGATGACGGGTAGAATATGCCAGATGGTTCCCGCCATCCTGTTTCAAATTCCAGAATTCCTCCTCCAGTTTCTGGATTTCACTCCTCGGGCAAAACTTGGCTATGGCTATGTTTTTGAATTCCTCCCAAGTTAAAGCCAAGATTGCATCGGGGCCTCGGTTCCTCTTTTCACTGTTCCACCACGTTAAGGCCCGTTGCTGCAGCATACTGGTGGCATACCTTACTTTGAGTACTTCGGGGCACTCACAGTTGACGAAGGTGTTCTCCATCCCTTCAAACCACTCTAAGAGACCGGTGGCACCTTCTTTGCCACTATAACTGGGAGGCTTGCATGAACTGAAATGCTTGAAGGTGCAAGACTGGGTGTTACGCCGTTGGTTTGCACTATTCTCCCCTTGACCATTGCTATTGTTCGTGACGTTTGCGATCATAGTGCTGCTGAGTTCAGCCACCATGGTCGGGATGACCGCAGCCATTTGCCGGGCAATCATGGCAGCAAGCTTACGGCCGGATCTTCCTCGGTTTCCGTGGAAACGAGACATGCTGGAAAAATACAAATTGGGTTAGGATCGGTTAAAAGGATAATAAGGATGGGCAATTAAGGTAAGAATCATGAATTATACGGAATGATTCCATTTGGTGACGCATCACCATTTGGAAACATTGACACGTCAAGATGAATTGACCCATTCACCTCAGAAACTCGTGTATGTTGGTCATAGTTTATCACTCATCCCGGAAATCCCCAGGTAGCGTAACGGTTCCCTCAATGAGATTTATACGTATACGCTTGCCTTAGCCCGAGGGCCTTTTGCCAGAAAATCCAGAATACAGGTGTCTATGTACCACACTAGTTCTTTGGTTTATGAAATCAAAAATCTTGATGGGATATTTACAAGATTAGACATAAAGTCTAAAGAATTCCTATCAATAGATTCTACTTGGAGACGAGAATAAGTTTAAGAAATAGTAACTGTCGGGGAGAATTAACGTTTAAGATAAGTTTAGGGGAGACGGGTAACAATATGTAATCATGTAGAAAGGCACCTATGCTAAGGCATCACATTGCACATAATAAGGCATAGCGTTAGGCAGCATGCAAACAATAAGTATGTATTCATAAGAATACTATTCTATAAGGGTCATGCATAAACTATAGCCTAGGTCACCATTTCTAATAACCTAAATCCCTATAGTTATGGGCTCTGATACCAATCTGTCACACCCCAACCTTGACGGCGGAAACGTCGAGGTGTGAGGGTTAAGATTGTTCACAGCCACATAACGCTATGTTAAAGTATAAAATGCCATTAATCAATTGTTTTCAATCACCACATACATCAATGTCTCAAAATAAATCAAACAAAAACAAGAATTCATTTGTCTTTATTAAGCCTAGGTCCATGATCTAGGTTTATGCATTCCTTCAATCATCGCTAAGCTTGCACATTACCTGAAACATGTTGAAAATAAAGTCAACTAACTAGTTGGTGAATTCTCATGGTTTTAAATACAATAAGTATACAAAATGTGGCAATTCTAGTCAATGGTCACAAGATAGCAAGTATATAGAACATGCATAGTTACAATCAAGCCTCGACTGAATAATATGAATAAGCATGATTAGCTAAGTGTATTTGGTTCCCTAGTGCACAAGCATACGGCTCCTAGGAGTTGGCAATACATCGACTTTAGCACCAAATAGGCTTGTCAGGCCCAAAGATCTAAGACTTCGCTAGGCTAGCAATAGTTAATGATTGCACACGTATGTCACATCTCATATAATACTTAACATATCCAAACAACCACGACTATGTAAAGAATTGCACGTGTGTAATAAGTATCAAAGCGTGTATGTGTAAGTTTGTATAAGCAACATGTTTAACCCCGAAAGATGTGAAATAATCGTAAAGCGGGGCATAAGAACTCACGTGTTTAATAAAGGAGACTTGTAGATGTAATAAGAGTAACCACGAATAAGATTTCCAACACAAACGTCACAACGCACCTAAACGAAATAAAGTAGCGCGTTATAATTTGTTTGATGATTAATTGTAGGTCTAATAGGATTTAATAATTATTCGTATTTATTACATGTTAATAACGTGATCGGTTAAATGAAACGAATGGATTATACTTGGTATAATCACTTGTTAGCGCGTAAGAGAAATAATAAATAAAACTTGATTAAATTGTACGTTGAACCGATTTTTAAGTATTGTATATAATAATTATAATAAGTTATTTAACTATTATAAGGGACTATATACAAATATATATATATTTATAGGTATAAGTAATCAAACAATTTAATTGTTTGAACATATATATACTAAACAATCAATATAAATGATTTAGCTATTAAAAGAACTATGTATAAATATATATATATATATATATATATATATATATATATATATATAAGTAACTAAATAATTAAATTGTTTAATTATATATATATAAATGTATATACTAAACAATTATAACATTGTATATAATAATCAATATAAATGATTTAACTATTAAAAGAACTATGTATAAATATATATATATATATATATATATATAAATAACTAAACAATTAAATTGTTTGATTATATATGTATAAACATATATACTAAACAATTATAACATTGTATAATCATAATAAGTGATTTAATTACTAAAAGATCAATATATAAATATATATATATATATATAGGTATAAATAACTAAACCATTTAATTACTTAAAAATATATATACATATACAAGTATTATGTTTACTCATTTCTTTTGTATTTTTAAAACTAAAATAATGTATTTATAAATACAAAAGTATTTTATAAAAATTATTTTAGTCCCAAATTAATTAAACAAAAGTAAACAAAAAAATCTGTATTTTATAAAATTAATTTTAGAAATTTTCAGAATTTAAAAAGGTTTAATAAATAAAAGAAATGAGAAGAAAAAGGAAAAGAAACCGAAAAAGAAACTGGGGGTTGCCCGGGGTCGAACCCGGGACCCCTTCTGAAGGGTGAAGCGCAGGAACCAGTGAACCAGGGCCGTGGCCTTGGTTTCACTTTGGTTTGTTTTGATTTTATGCATTGCTTCCCCGGTTTCCCCCAATTGATGAACCCTAGTTTCGTTCAAACCCAAAATCAACCCTCGATTCGGTGTTAATCACCTAAATCATCATAGGGCTTTTGATCCTTGAACGAAACCGAGTAGGATGCAGGTCTTAATTACCTGATTGATGTGGTATTGAAGGGGTTTCGGGTTCGATTAGGTTCGGGTGTTCTTGAATTTGGGGTTTTGTGGTCGAGATGTTTTATTGTGCAATTGATAGTTCAGGGAGTTTAGGAACTCCAAAATGAATCAAACGCCTATTATTTATAAGCTTGATTTCATGGTTTCGGGCTTAACCCGTTTGAATTTGAAAACGCGTTTATGTTTACCAAATTTGTGAGATTCGGGTTGTTACGATGCGAGATTGGTGGATGGATTGATTTGTTAAACCGCGTATTAACTTTAGGTGTGATTGATTTGGTTTAATTTGTGAAATTGAACATGATTTGATTCGAAATTTTTAAAGTTTTGATTCGGTTTCGATTTGGAAAGTTTGTACGAGCGGGCAATTGAAATTTCGAGTGGGTTCGGGTTCGAAACTGAGGGTCGAGCGAGTTGGGGGGTTTAATTGGGGTCAAATCGCCTTAAAATGGAGGTTTTGAGGCTCGCCGGAGCTCGCCGGCCGGCGGCCGGAAAATCGGTGAGAGAGAAAGCAGTTTGGTTTTTAAATATTTACCAAATGGTCCCTCAACTTTTGATTATTATTATTTCAGGTGGAAAACTTCTTTTAAAGTTTTGAAATTGACAAAAATACCCCCTGGACTTATTATTATTATTATTATTATTATTATTATTATTATTATTATTATTATTATTATTATTATTATTATCATCATTATTATTACTATTATTATTATTATTATTGTTATTATTATTATTATTAATATTATTATTATTATTATTATTATTATTATTATTATTATTATCTATTATTATTATTGTTATTATATATATGTATTTTTTTATATATATATATATATAAAAATTTACTAATGATGCTATAAAATGGCATAAATAAACCGAACAAAAATACAGGATGTTACAGAGACAGAAACTATTCCTGTTTCTGGCTCTGGTTTTTCGACACCACCTCGTCAAGAAAACTTAGAGTTTGATGTTGATTCATTTTTGAATACTCCTCCAGAGTTTCAAAGGAGAGAGGAATCATCTAGTACTCCTCATTCTATAACTCTAGAAGAAAGAGTTAAGAATTTGGAGAAAGAAAGTTTTGAAAATGTAAAGATGATTGCTGAATTAAAAAAAGAAAATGAAGACAAGTCAAATCTGATTAATATGATTCATCTAGATTCAGCCATCAAAGATACAAGAATAGCTTCTTTAGAACAACAGATGAAGAGCATGTTTGATTATTCTTCAGGGCTGGAAAGACAACTGAATAAGCTCAGAGAATTTATATCACAGACATATTTTCATCAGCCACCAATCATTAGGTCTACTACTGTGATTGGTGAATCTAGTAGACGCTCTCCTAGCCCACCTCCCACTGAGATTGCTCCTGAAAAGGAAGTGGTCAACGAAGCTCAAACCTCTACTGAACAGCCAAGTGTTAGCACTACTGAGGATGTTCCTATTTCATCTGAAGTACCTATCGCCGAAGCTTACACATCTACAACTTTCGTTGAACCAGAGCACATGTTAACTTTGCCTTTTGTTCATGAAAAGGAGGATGAAGAGTTGGTTGATTATGCTGATTCAGATGATGATGAGGATGACGATGAAGATGATGATGAAAATGATGATGATGATGGTGGATATGATGGTGGAAATGATGGTGATAATGATGATGGAGGAGATGATGGTGGAAATGATGGTGATAATAATGATGGAGGTAATGCTACAGGTTTCTCTTCGAGTCCAACTGGAGATACTAACACTGATAATGTCGATCGACCAAGTGTTAGTGATCCAGAAGGATATGATCCACTTGACCCTGCCACTGAGAGTGTGTATGAAAAGGAATTGTATTCTTTTTGACAATCTTCATCAGGAGCTGTCGAAGAAGAATTTGATATGTTTGATGATTTGGAAGAGCAGAATGAATATACTGGTATATTTGGAAACAACCTTCAAGAATTATTCAAAGACATTGATCTTGAAGAAGGAGAAATTCCTATTGAGACTGTGAGTGGTAAAACTCCTGCTGATTCTACAAAGATAGATTCTACTGGTCAGATTGCTTTATTCACTAGAGGAGGATTAATGTTCAAAGCACCACCACCACCTATTGAAGCTCATTTTCTATTCATTTCTAAGCCTAAGCAGAAGTATGGTGAAATGTCTCATGTCATTAGCTGGGGTTATGATTGCGAGAAAAGGCTGTATGTAATAAAAAGAAAGAATGGAGAAATTGATTATCTGAAAAGCACACAAGACTTCCATACTCTACGTGCTGCTGATCTCTACTCCATGGGCAAAGCTCCATTCTTTAATGAAAGCAATTACAGTGAAGCTGAACTGATGAGATCTATGATACGAAGGGAGATGCGCACAAATTTCAAGGATTTTAAGACTGCCAAATCAAAGGTAATTGATGACTCAACAAGAATAGATGAAAAGACTAAAGCTCCAATGAAAATACGAGTCTATCAACATCCTAAATTTATCAGGAAAGTCCCCGTGCATGCTCCAGTTCCTCCCAACACTTTAAAGCAATTACTCTCATGGAGATGTGAGAAGGATTCCGGTCACGCTGTGATCAGATGTACTGACAAGTCATTTCGAATCATTAATCTGGCAGACTTGATGAAGTTTGGCAAAGACGACTTACTCAAGCTTTTACACTGTCCTATTACAGCTGATGAGTCCGTTTATTTTCTATCTTGCCAGTATGTGTGGATGACTGACCGAATCCTTAGGAATAAATGGTATGCATATGCAGGAACGTACAAGAAAGCAAACGTTGACTTTGATTGATCATGTTTCACCGAGCCTAGGGGGAGATTGTAGAAGACTAATCAAGGCTCGGCAAAACATTTAAAGATTGAACGAAGACGAAGTCTGAAAACAGCTTGTGCGAAAGCCTGTTCCACGCAAGTTGAAGCTGTCACGCGAGAAACAGATCATGCGAAATCAAGTTTCCTCGCGAAGAGAAGCTTCCATGCGAAAGTCTCAGCCGCGCGAAAAGCCTTTCGCGCGAGAACACGATGTTTAGTATAAATAACTTAGTTTCGTTTTGTATTTAAGCTTTTGTTCATTTATCTTACTTGTACTGTGCGAAATCGCACAAGACCTTTCATAGGTTGCTGTTGTTCAATCTGAGAATCATTTTGTGATCAAATTCAATCTTCTTCTACTCCAATCTTGTTTACATTCCGCATTCACAAGATTGAGATCGTGTGTTTACTGTTTTTCTAGGAGAATTCGAGGTTTTACATGTTTAAAATTTAAGAATTATTATAATATAAATGTTTCTTTATTTCAAATAACTAGTTGGCATCCCATTCGCGCATTGCGCGATATATTGTTATGTTTTGTGTAGTTCCTTGCATTTCTAAACAAAATACATCTGATATTCCGAGGACAATCACCAATATTCAGCATGCATATATAATACATATCATAGGTTTTCATTGTATGCAGGAAGTTGTCAACAGCCAGTGTCAAAATCAATAAAAAGGCCATCATGGACCAAGATCCAAAGGGATAACATGTATATGTAATACATATTATAGGTTTTCGTTTTATGTAGGAAGTTGTCAACAGCCAGTTGGACATACCACATGCAGTTTTAAAGCCTTAAAAGGTCTATTGTATGTGCCGCTGTTTGTTTTGTTGCTAGGCCTGCTGGTAAAAGGCATTGATGTGTGGCTGTTCAAAAGTTGTCCCTTTGCCCTGTAGTCCATTCTACCCATCAAAAGCTTGCATCAAGTGGTTCTTGTGCACTGCAAAAGCTAGCACCAAAAGGCATTAAGTTGTGGTTGTTCAAAAGTGGTCTGCCAAATTCGCTAGTCATTTTTCTGCTTCTTTGTTGCAGCGTGTTCCTTATCTATAAATATGTACAAGTTACCATAAATTGTTCAGTGATCAACTTTAAAATCTTAAATTTTTGATGGTTAAACTTTAAAATCTTTAAGTTTAAAAGTTAAGGCTAGATATAAAAATACTTCTAATTAATGTGGTAAAAATAAAAAATATATAAAACAAGACTGTTAGTACCTTCTGCCTGATATAGTGCTCTTTTTACTTGATTTTCTAGCTGAAAATTTCGGGGACTTGTGTGTGATATTGGGGTCTTAGGTGTTGGGGTGCTGCTTGAGGGTGCATCTGGATTTATGTTTTCAACCGTGTTAACTGTGCAATGAACGGATCCAATTCTTATGTTCTTTTGGGCTTGAACATAGAAACATGCCTCTTTTCCCTGTATTGTGTTATGCATAGTGTCTGGATGCTCATTTGACAGCAACTCGGAACACTTTTTTCCTATCAATATTGTTGAAGGGTCGTTGAACATTGTGGCACGGACACTCCCTGTTTTGTCTGATATTGTTCCTGTTATCCGGTACCTGCAATGTATTTATTGTGAATAGTTGATTAACCTGTTGTAAATGGTGTTTTTTATTTTGCTTACTTTTCTGTTGGGGTGGAATAGTAGCCATGGTGTGAGCAAAACCAAACATCTTCTGATTTGATGGGTGAGTTGTCGCAATTGGGGCAGGCGATGAAGTGCCATTCTTTGTCTGTGGCGATGTGTGTGAAAACAGCTTTAAGCACAAAGATTTGCCCCTGGAAATAGGCTGAATGTGCTTAGTTTGGTTGTTATGGTTAGGTGGTCATAAATGCTGAATGTATAATGTTTGTTCTTACAGTGATTTCGTTCTTCTCTTTATGCAGAAGTTCGGATATTGTGACAAGTTTTGGATGCCCACTGAAGTTTGTTTCTGCTGTTGTGACTAGGTGTCAATGCTGTCTTTTGTTAACTCCTGGCTTTAAAACCTGAGGTCATTTGCATATTTCAGTTTCATTTAATAGATGGACAAATGTAATAAAAAAATTATATATAGGCACTAATCGATAGCCTGGCTATATACAAGCTGAAATAATCATAACAGGCAAATACAAAAAGTTATCTACATTCTATAACCTGATAGAACCTGCTTTACAGACAATAGTTGTGTTCTTTAATTTTTTTTGTTTAAAAAATGCTATGCTAAACATTGAAAAAAATTCAATGATCACTTAAGAAAAGTTTTCCAAGTGATTATTCTAGCATAGTTAACAAAGGCATAACAGTATTGAAGAGAAGGTCTGATACAGGAAACATCATTTTTTTAGGTAATGTTGACAAACATATTTTTTCCTAAATCTTACAATCGCAGAAGTGTGCGTGTTTCAACAGTAGATGGGTTGACGTAGACATGAGTCGCGTTTGTTGATTATAGTTGTAGTTTACCTGTATCGACAAGTATATATTTCAATGTTTTTACACTGGGTTACAGTAGTTAATGTGATAGTGTATACCTATGAAATCAGTCACTCTCACTCTAGTAACTGCGAGTATTGTTGGTGGTACTGATGTGTCAACCGCATTCCTTGGAAACTTCGTTGTGGAAGTTGTTATTTCATCCCACAATGTCACACTTACGTCCCTGTTGCTGCATGAATGAAAGTCAATGTGTTAGTGTTATATGGAGGATGTAAAAATTTTGTTGTTCTTGGTAGGTGTCAGGATGTCCTGTCATTAAACAACATAAGTGTGAAAATGGAAACAAAATGTATCTTTTTTCTTGACGAGTGAAGTTAAAATTATCAAAAGCTAAATGAAAGGTTTATATGATTAGATATATTGACATTATAAAAGGATGAGTAATTTTTTTTAACTGATTTTAGATGGGAGTAATTTGAATAACATTTTGAATCTATAATCATTTGCATAGGTAAACCTTATGCACACACAAAATATCTTTTTGACCTGTTAACCTATCTGTAATATTGTCGTCTCTAAATGAGGTATGAAAAATTTCAGATAACTAATTAGTTGATAAAATGCAGGATCCTTAGATACTTAAGGCCCGATTGTCACTACCAACAACCCAAAAAAAACCTACTGTAAAATAAGTAATGTTATAATTGGATTTGGTAGATAATGGAGCATGTAAGGAGAAAAGCTGCCAAAATGTCTTATAATATGTTAAAAGATTTAGGAATACCATCTACTTTTGAAGTGTGAAAATGGAAAGAAAATTTATTTTTTTCCTGACGAGTGAAGTTAAAATTGTCAAAAGCCAAAGGAAAGGTTTATATGATTAGATACATTGACATAAAATAATCAGTAATTTTTTTAACTGATTTTAGATGGGAGTAATTTGAATAACATTTTGATTCTATAATCATTTAATATAGGCAAACCTTATGCACACACAAAATATATTTGTGACCTATTAACCTATCTGTAATATTGTCATCTCTAAATGAAGCATGTAAAATTTCAGATAACTAATTTGTTGATAAAATGCAGGATCCTTAGATATTCAAGGTCCGAGTGTCACTACCAACAACCAAAAAAAACCAACTGCAAAGCAAGAAATGTTATAACTGGATTTGGTAGATTATTTTTTTAAAGTTTTACAGATTGGCAATTATGGTTATTCCTGGCGGGATATGGTTTGAAAGAGTCTAACCTGCTGTCTTTCAGTGTCATTGTAATGAATGGTGCTCCAGCGTTTGTTCTGTTATCATGCATATCTTGCAAGATTCCGATGTAATCTGTGTTGACAGTGTTAGTGTATCGTAATAAGTAACATGTATAGAATGGATTTTGTTGGAATTTGGTGGATGTTGTTGGAAATTTTTTTGAAGGAAATCCTTACCCACGATTGCCCTTTTGTTTTTTTGAGCTGGATCCTTGCTTTGTCATGGAGGTAATCAAGTCGGTGACGGGAGACAAATTCAAAGTATTGACGTGGGAGGTCGGGAGTGTCCTCGATAGGTGTAAACATAGTTGCTGCTCCTACCCGCATGTAAGCAGAGTGGCATACAGTTGAGGTAAACTTGTCTGGTTCGGTGCATGCATAGCCTTTAACACGGTAACAAGATTGTACTTGAAGCTTTGATGCGACTGTCCTTTGGTCTTTGCCTTTTGCAACGGCTTGGATTCCTATACCCTGTTATAAACTAATGATTTGTAATTGTAAATACATTGAATGCAAATAAATTTTTAATTTTTTTTTCATTTTAAGACAGTTTTTTTTAACATTTTAAGAATGTAGTGGTTTTCAAAATATTACTTACTGTTGGCATTAAACTATATTTTGAAAAAGCTGCATAATGTTTGTAATTAATGATTTTTAATACAAGAATACATAAAATATTTTTAAATCCCTTGAGCCAACTCGAAAATCGAAAAGAATGTTTGAATGAAACTTAATCGTCAACCGTTATTGTTGGTATATTTAATTTGAAAGTTTAGATTTATATAAAGGTTTTAAAAAAGGTTAAAAATTTACATAATTAACATAAAAATTATATAGGTTTTTTCTTGAGGATGAGTGTACCTGTCGATCCACAAACACATAGCATGTTTCGTTGTCTCTAAAGGCAGGCTTCTAGGTACGAACTACACGTACGTCAAGTTCAGGAGCTGCTCCACCGGGTGTTAGACTTGATATTTCAGTGTCCTCCATTTCTGCTAACCTATTTAGAGAATGAACAGAAAGGTAAAAGTGATTCTAGTAAAGTTGACAAATAAACATGTAAGTATAGGTATTTATCAACATTATATTGATGAAAGAGATTGCATTACAATTGAGATTAACCTGATTCATATCAATCTCGTTTAATAGTTCTGTATAGACGATATTTAATGTTTTATTATCACTATTTTCAACGCTTTTCTTTGTTAGGATCTTTACAGAATTTGGAGATGTTGCTCTTGATAGGGCAACATACAACTGTCCGTGACTGAATATTGGCTCTGGTAAATAAATTCCTATTTTCTTAAGTGATTGACCCTGGCTTTTGTTAATGGTCATTGCATAGCATGTTTTAACCGGAAACTGCTTCCTTGTAAAAACAAAAGGAAGATCTTTCGTAGTATGTACAAAATTAATTCTTGGTATATATACCCGGTGTCCTAATGATGTGCCTGTTATTACATGGGCCTCAATGACGCAAGGAAGTAACTGTGTTACTAATAACCTAGTGCTATTACATAAACCATTCTTTTGATCCAGATTACGAATTAACATTATAGGGGTGTTTTTTTTAGTTTTAAACAATGCTTTGGAATACCATTAAAATTAAGTACATTATCTAGAGTGTGGAATCATTGAGTCAGTGCTGTAGTATGAGTTGGTCTCTCCAGGTGACATAACATGAATAAGGTCATTTATTTCATCCACGGTGTCATTCTTAGGACATATGATGGCACGTTCTGCAAATGTTATGGCTGATGGGCTTAGCAAACATTCATCATTGTATACAAACCTGATTAAATCATACAATGCAGTGTCTGAGTCATTAATAATCATTTGTGGTGGTATTTCAATTACTCTAACATTTGTTTGTTCAGGTGTAAGCGGAACTCCTTCTTTACCATCTCCAACTCTTAGTAACCAACTACAAAACAATTGAACATCTTTCTCCCCGTTCTCATATGAGGACAACGTGGCTCGCAAGTTGACCGCTAGTTTATGAACCGAAAAGTAATTCCACAAATAACACTTTGTGAGACATGACAATATAATATCAGGCTTTGTGCACTTCGGTTTCACAGGTAATGTTTGACGAAAGTCTCCACCCAGCAACACGGATTTACCGCCTAATGGTATCACAGTATTACCTGTTATATCCTTCAATGTTTTGTCAAGAGACTCAAAGCACCTTCGGTCACTCATCGGTGCCTCATCCCAAAGTATAAGACTTGTTTCTAACAAAAGGCGAGACAGGTTTGTATTTTTTTTAACATGACACACTGGTTCATCAGTTAATTCTAACGGTATTTTAAATCTTGAATGTGCCGTACGGCCTGAAGGCAGTAACAGAGAAGCAATACCTGAAGCTGCTACTGCTAAAACAACCTGACCTTCTGATCTTAAAGCCGCAATGATTGTTCTCCAGAGGTATGTTTTACCTGAACCTCCATGGCCATACACAAACAACAACACCTGTGATGAATTCTTCGTTGAATTCAACACCGTATCATAGACATCTTTTTGCTCTAGATGAAGGTTCGCCTTTAAGGAAAGGTGTTCATGGTGTAAGGCTTCCCAATCATAAATTTTTTCCTCAAGTAGCAGTACATTCCTAAGCATTGAAAGAGTAGATTCCGTGGGGAGAGGCAATCCAAATCAGCTAGCGTGCGTGGTGTTGCGCTGGAATTTAGTAATAACTCGAGCTCATAGAGGACAAACTGTTGTAGATCAGCGCTGCTAACAACAGAATTTGAGTCTCTTTGTTTGAAGTTGAGGTTGTACGAAATATCCTCTCCCATTTTTTCCCAACTTGCATCCCAAAATGCTAAAGGGTTTGACACATCACAATACAGTAGTATATGCACAAAAAGGGACCTAATTTCTGAAGCAGTTGCCCATTTAGAAGCTTCTGAGATTGTAGACAACCATTCTCTGTCGTCACCTATTAGGCCTAATTTTTCGCATGCCTCCCTAAATGTTTGCATTACAATTCCTGAAACAGTGCGTATATCTGGAAATGAACAACAACCTTTCTGATAACTTAACAACATTCTCAAATAAAACAGTTCCCCACATGAAGGATGGATGTATGTTAGCCTGCCCACTGTAGGTGTTCTTTTGCATGTTCTACGTGTCCAACTTTTTGTTGATAAATCCCACCGATATTTAGAGAGGTAATCTATGTAATGAAGGTTGCCTCCCATATCGGAAAAAGTTCCTACAGAGGACTCAATTCTGTTATTTGCTAACCATTCTGTCAGAATTGTTTTCCCGGCATTCTGATTACTGATGATGTTTTGAAGTTGTTGTGTTTGTCTGAACGTCATGTTTTGTTTGCCTTCTAGGTGTACTGCCAGAACTTGAACAGGTGGGTTCCTATAATGTATAGGGAATGAAAGAATTATCCAAGATGCCTCGTGTGGGCATATGAAACGACCATCAAGGTAGTTCTTGATCTCATCAACAACTTCAGCTACATCATCAGGTTTGTTTTCTGGGGTAACATCCTTTTTTGTTATCGTAAAACAACCCTGTCTGCACCTTTTGATATATATTTAAAAAGATATTTTATAAGCATACTCCACCTGCAGTACTAAACATTTATATGTGCATCAAAATGCATTAACAGGTTTGCGTTATACGGAACTACATACCCATTATCCAATGCAATTCCACGTTTAACGCATGGCAAACAATCCTTGGACCTTTTATAGTGTACATACCCTCCATTATCAAATCGTGTACATGGCTCATAGGATTTAGGATATTTCTTTGAACACACACCATCCTACGTACACTATAAAAGGTCCAAGGATTTGGTGAACTCTTTCTTACAATACCGCATGGTCCGTGGAGCATCGATTCACTAACAATCCTACGTAAAGCAGGATTTGTTTGACCACCTGGTAGTTCGACACTGATGTACCTATTGATATCTTCCGGGGTGCGAATTTTGAAGGCATCGTTCACCCATAACAATGTATGACAATGTGGTAGTCCTCTTTTTTGGAATTCAATTGTGTACAACTCTGTACAAGGAAAAGGCATTATGCAATATCAGAATCCATAGTAAGGTTTTGCAATAACATTGTTATACAACAAACAACATGATTTATACATACCAGCAGCAACATCGCCAAAGGGTTTAGATGTTTTCAGATGGTTGATGAAAGACCGTACTTTCATCTGGAATACTCTAGCTATAATATCAGGTCTATCCTGTGGACTTGACACTTGCGCTGCCGCTATCTCCCTTTCAATCTCAGGCCATTTAACATTGCATGTGAATGTTATAAAGTATTGAGGATTCCCATAGACACGACATATGGCAAGTGCATCTTGGTAATGCTTATACATATACCTTGGGCCGCCGGTGAAAGATGATGGCAACACCACCCGTTTACCTACACTATGGCCCTCTGTATCACCCCTGGATATTGCATCGTGAAGACCCTCCAAAAATTCACACCTGAATTCTTCTTGATGATTCCTCACATATTCCAGACGACAATGCTCGATACAAATATAAGCGTCGACAATGTATTGTTGAAACAGTCTACCTGCGTGAAGAAGATGGTTGTAGACATTTTCACGATCATGGATCTGATATGTGTAGAACATTGATGGACTAAGCTTGCGATTGACACTTGATTGGTCTGGCTCTAGACGTAACTCAGGAGACCACCCTTGCTCTGCACGAGGAAATAAAAGTGGATAGTGCAATGGCATATAAGATGGATGGAGCTTGCTAACTCTATGTGGGGCGTTAGCCTTATCACGGATAATAACATCAAAATCTTCGGATGCAATCCCAGTATCACAAACAATGGCGCCAACGGTATTTGGTAAGGGGTCATCATATCTTCTATCTTTCACCCTACTGTAAAGCTTTATTGAGAACTCAGGAACATGTTGCTGACTGTATAACTCTCTCGCAGACCGAAAAAGACGCACGTATGCATTTGATTCATCAAGCATGGCAGTTAATGCCGAGACGATATATGTTGATAGATTCGGTGTATTATCTCCGTGGAAGAAACGAAGCCTATTCGAAACCTCAGTTTCAGAGTCGAAAATATACATTTGCAAATATCTCGGTCGATCCCCAGTAAGCGGGCAAATCGACCCAAGCCAGTGACATACTTGACCCACAACCTTAAATACGTACGGACCACCACCTTGATTGACTGAGTTGTCGATGGTAGCCCCAAAGGATGTCATTGAAAACATGGAGTTGTATGCACGGATGTTGCACGGATGTTGCACGGATGTTCCCCATAAACTCACGGTCAGCAAACAAAGACCTCAATAAGCCTGGAGGCTGCAGAGGAAAATCCAACACCACCTTCCCAGCTTTACAACATTTATGATATCATGGTCTACGACCAGCTGGGAAAGATGTGAGTCGCTCAGCGTACCAAAAAAGAGCCCCACAGAACTCGCATACCTTATTACATCTTCCCAAATCCATATAATAAGGAGAAACTGTTGTATGGCTGGATTCACCAGAAGAAACACCCGTCTCAACGTCAACATGAGTACTGGTCGAAGATACACCACTTGGTATTGACGATCTTAACATTGATGCACGATGCAATAACTGGCGTTGGGTTTGAGATGATGCTTCAAAAGATGACGTAGAGGAAGAATTTAGAACGGAAACATCACCACTTAGACGCGCACGCTTACCTCGCCGATTCTAACAAAGCGATGCATGTATTCAGATATGACGTAGAAGAAGCGCATAGAACAGAAAAGCACATGTTTAAAAGAAACTACAAAACCTGGAATCTACTCCGGCCATTAAATTAATGGTAATATTGTACAGGTTATCCTAATCTGAATAGCCACATTCTTCCTAAGTCTAAGCACCAAACACCAAATCTGGAGAGGCACATACTTTGTAAATCAATGTAACAAAAAACAGGTAATATTTAACACTAAATATCAAAAAAACTGAGAAAGAAAACATACCTGCATATGAGAACGTGAAGTATTAGCCATAATAGTTGCAAAAATAACCTGCACATAAAAAACAAATACAAAAGCGCAAGAACACAGTAAGAGGAAACAGACGCTTTAGCATATCATAAGATAAACCAACATGCATAAACAGCATATCATAATGTACAAACAACACCCAAAGACAAATAACTAACATAAACAGTAACATTCATCATGATGTTTAAGTTAAATAACTACACGCAATTTACACACTTCACAAAAGAATAATCAACGAAAAACTCTAAGCCAAGTGGCACAATCAACATGTAAGAATGAAGGAATTAAAAGTTGGTTGTTAATACAACATGTAGAAGATGTAGGCAATAGATACGTAAGTTACATCAATGAGACGACCAAAAAAAAAGGAAAAGACAAACCTGCAGAAAGCAACCAAGGAAAAGTTCAACCTTGAAACTCAACCACCAAAAGAAAAAACAAAAAAACAGAATATTAGATACCATAAAAATAAGAAAAAAGGTGTTTAAATAAACCAAGCCAAGCATTTAAATTTTCCAACAATACCCAAAGGCAATAAACTAACATATGCAGTAGCATTCATCATGATGGTCATTAGAAGTTAGTAAGACAAGTTAATAATAAAAATAAGAAAAAAAGGTGTTTCTTTCTAATTCGTCATTATCCATACCTATAAACAACCTACAGCATCTCATTTCACTAACAAAAAGCACATTGATACCCACATTAATAATGTACCAGAATTCCATTTCAACTAATGAGGAAAAAGATGGCAGCTCACAAGAACATAAAGCAAACACTCCAAACAATCCAAACAGCCAAATGATAATCCCAACAACTTGTTTATCTAATTAAACCGTATCTAGCGAATTATCAAAACCATAAATTTACATCCCTAATCGGACACACACCAAGCTGAACATGATCATTATCCAGCAAATTCACTTCATCACCCTCAACCAAATGCGATTTCAACCACACCAACACAGAATCACTAACCAAAAGCACAACACATCAAAATAACATAAGCATTGATACCCCCATTAATAATGTACCAAATTTCCACTTCAACTAATGAGGACAAAGATAGCAGCTGACAAGAGCATAAAGCAAACACTCCAACCAATTCAAACAGCCAAATGCTAATGCGAGTAAGTATGAAATTCAATTTACAGCCTGTTTATTTGATTAAACCGTATTATCCACCATATACACTTTACAACCCTTAACCAAATACATAAAAGCATAGCAATTAGTAGTGGACAACACCATCGCAAAACCGATAGTCATCGGAGCCATCATCTCCACGACCAAAACCCTAGAAACATCCATTGGTCCAAAATCAGTCCACCCAGGCAACCTCATTACCATAATTTCATGCCAAGCCGACCTCAACTCCAAATCTAAAGGTAAAGCAAGCAATGCAAAATCTAAACATAACCACATGCAGGTACAACCAAAATAAAAAAACCCAAACGGAATGCAGGTACAATCAAACACACGATGAACAATCAAGACTTCCGAGCCTGTGAAGAAGGGAAGGGCCGATTTCCGAAAGAGCTCAATCAACGAAGGAAAATGAGCCCCAACCCCCTTGACCCCGACACCAATGCCAAATCCAGACACACATTCACAAGAAAAGCAAACTGAGAGAAGAAAACTCACTGACGGAAAGAAGAAAAGCCACCGTGCCGTGGAGAAGAGCGAAGACGAAGTCGCAGGGGAACAAATGACTGAGACGAAACACAGGAGAAATGACTGAGAGAAAGAAAACGGGGGTCTTCATAGGAACAAATGGAAACACGTCACAACCCTAAAAATGATAAGAGGCCAACACGTGTACAACAACAGTTAAAAACGAATCCCATTAAAACATGAGACCAACCAAACTCGAACCGGTGACCAAAAAGACAGCAAGTAAACCAAAAACCAGCTGGAGCAAATAGCAGGATGTTTTAAAGATGGAAAAAAACGCATTTAACATGGAATAAAAAACACCAGGACCAAAAAAAATAAACCAATCAGCACCTGCCAAGCAGGTGCTGTTTACTGTTCATTTCCGTGCTTTATTAACATAATGGTTAATTTCATACATGTATTTTTTTAATATAATATTTATTTAACATTAGGTTTTATTCATACACCATCAAATTAATAATACTTTTTTTAGCTTTTTCAGGTTTACTTTCATGTTTTATAATAATTTTATTTCTTTCTAAAACTAGTTATGATACTTAACATTATTTAAAACATTTGAATGTGAAACCTTACATAATAATTTTACAATAATTTTTACACTAATATAAGTAAAAATTACACAATTCTATAACTTTAGTAATGTTACACTAACATAACAGTAAAAGTTATGTAATTTCAAAATTTTAGTTAAAATTATATAAAATTACACTGATGTAATTAATGCATTACAAAATGTCATAAACGATACAATAATATTGCATTGTTGTACTATGGTTTACATTGGTGTACTATAAAATTATGTTGGTGTAACAATGTCATCACTTAGTGTAATCTAACATGCATAACAAACCAAAATAGAATATTATTGTAATTGGGTAATATATTTACAGATTAGTGTAATATAGCCTTAGTGTGTAAAAATATTCTATTCATATTACACTAGTGTAAACAATATAAATATGATATTACACTGGTGTAAACAAAAACAGTGTTTACATAAACATTACAAGAAAGATGGAAAATTACAACTAGTTTGAGGAACTAAAAAGAAGTATTACATACTTATGAAATTTGCAATGTGATGAATAGTAATTTGTGGAATCTCAGCCGTTGCTTTATGATCGACGGTCAGCAGTTATCCATCTGAGGCGCCATTATCTTATATCAAAGGCAAGATACAGAATTCCTTTCTATCTCTCGGTTTCTTCTTCCTTTCTATTTCTCGGTTTCTTCTCCAGCGATGTTGCTACTCCCGATCTCGGCCGTCCTTTTTTGGGTCCACCTACCACCGTCTTTATCATCCTTTCTGTAACATACTCATCGCAGGTTACACTATCTTGGGTTCTGTGCAGATGGCGGTGGCCGTGGTCAGGGGAGGCGGTGCCGGTGATGTTTAGACTTTCGTTGGTGCTTGACGTGATATCGGTTACGGTATGTGGCGACGGTCGTGTGGCAGGTTGTTCTCGCCGCCCGACCATGTCGTGACAGACGTCGCCGGGGGCCTGTTTGCGCCGCCTTAGGTGGCGCCTAACGATTCCGTCGACCGGATCCGCGTACCTCCGTCTTCAGATTCACCGCCGGTGACATCTGTGTCAATGATGATGTGCAGGCCACATCGTCACCATCAACATCTAGGGTTCACGACTTCACGTTGTGTGCGCCGGAAACCGCCGGTGGCCGTTACCTGCCCCCTTTGGTGGTTTCTGCGCTGCACTTAGACCGACATGTCAGTTTTGGATATCTTCTAGGGTTAGCCATTTCCTTCAATTGTGGGTTTTTTTATTGAACTAAGGCTGTGTAGATCTGGAGTTTTTTAACCTAAATCGTTCTTCCAAATGTTTCACGTTTAGTTCTTGTCGATGACGACAAGCTTGGGGTTATCCGAGGCTCTGTGCATGCTGTCGACTTTGAGTTTTTGAAGGAATACCGGTATGTAAATTGTTGTTTTCGATGATGTTGAGGTTGGGCTCATCTGAGACCCTGAGAAAGTTGTAGATCTGGCATTTCTGAAACTGATTCTTGATTTTAAATGTTTTAGATTCTGTGGTTGTCCATGACGATGATCTTGGCATCATCCGAGATCCTATGCATATTATGTGTTTAGAGGTAATTTTTGGATTTATTTAAGGGTGATGATGTAACGAATGACCTTTTGGCTCTCAACTTTTGAATGAAAGAAAATCTGCTAGGCAGGCGATGATGGAATGAGCGGTTTATGCTCGCTTGTCCGGCGTGGTAAACATGTTGTTTGCAGCCACAACGAACAACCGCTTCTGAGCCTTATCTTTAAAAAATATGTATATGTTAGCTGTCGTGCTTTCGACCATGCGAGTGATTTAGGTGATATTCACATAAAATTTGAGGTTGTTCAATGATGATGTGCAGGCCACATCTGAGAACTACCATTTACGAAGTTTGTTTAGAGTTTTGTGTTCTCTTGGCTGCCCTTTAACACTTCAGTATTGTTGTTGGGTTTGCATATGTCAGCGGTCGTTTAATGGTTCCATGATGGTCAATGATGATGTGCAGGTTTCATCTGAGGGCCATTTTTATTATAAATATCATTTGCGAGGTTTATTTTGGGTTTTCTGTTTTCTTGGTTGCTCTTTCATATTTCTTAATTGTTGTTGAGTTTACATACGCGTGGTGCATTCCGTCAGCCTTGACACATTCTTTTTTATTGATATGTGGCTGTGATGATACAATGTAAATGTCGTCAGTTACCGTAAACTGACAGTTGGTTCTGAGCCACAAAACAATATTCTGTTATGTTTATTCAACGGTCGATTTAAGACGCGCAACGCGCGTCGGGGAATCAACACTAGTTACATTTAAATTTATCAAGCATGTGAAAAGCAAACCTACAAAGTAAACATGATGATTAACCAATGCAAACTAATGTATGCAATTTAATGATATATTATATTGGTGTAACAAAAAGTAATGTTTACAAAAACACAATAAAGCACATTGCCAAGACTCATATGTGTAATCTGGCATTTCTATATGCTTATATCCACCTAGACGAAATCTAATTCTATAAATATTCGCATAGGGCTCATACATCTTCACAGCTTCATTTATTTAAAAGCATTCCATCCATAGGGTTTTTATCATCCTTTAAAAGAATTAGCATAAAACTGGTTACGTAAACATAAATGGAAATAACCAAAATGGATGTCAACACTATAAAATTAAAAAGATTCAGTATAAAAATGTATTACCATGATATAAAATAATAATAAAAGGTAAAATAAGAAATATGAAATTTTACAACAATGTAAGGGCGTTAAAAAATTTATTAAAGTCAATTACATAAGCGAAGCATGTTATTGCTACATTATAATAGTGCAAAGATACATCTTTACTGTTGTACAATTTAATATAAATTAATTGCATTGACATAATTAAAGAAAAACAAGTAAATCTTTGAAATAAGTAATGATTTATAATAACGCAAATTACACTTAAAATATTGATGATATGGTTGGGAAAAAATGACACAACTATAAGTTATATAGATGTAAATAAAAAAACACAAGTGAATCTAAGAAACAAACCCATAACTTACATTGAGAAATAATCAATGATTAGTACCTTGCTTATCAAAACCAACATAACAAAAAAGAGAGTTGCCAATAAGGATATCAAAAGTGTCATCACACAACGGATCATCTTGAAAGCATTATATAAGAGGTTCCTCTTCATAGTCATCCATCAAAACAATATCAAATTCCATTACACCAATACCCATCCTTTCAAACAAATGTCATGAAGAAGATAATGAGAGAAAGTTGGCGAAAAAGAGGATGCACATGAAAAAAATGATGCAGATTTTATCTAAAAAGTTTGAAATAAGATATAGTTAAAGTGACATTTGCTTGTAGAGAAGCTGGAGATAAAACATATTCTAATTAATAGGTTTTAGTCATAACAACATAGTTTTGCGTGTTTTGTATTTAAGCTTAAATACGTGACAATCTCATATTCATTTTGCCACACACACACATACACACACACACACACACATATATATATATATATATATATATATATATATATATATGTGTGTGTGTGTACCCACGAACTTTAGGCATGTTAATGCTTTATTGTGTCATTTCACCAAAGTTGGTTCATTTTAATTTACGTTAAAAGTTTCAGGATAAATAAAAATAGAAACAAAATTTAGGGGTTTAAAGTGCCAATTGACTTAAATTAACATGAATTAATAAATCTATAATTGAGGGACTATAGTGCAAATATAAATTATATGTATATAACCCACCCAACCCTTCGCCACCATCCATTTAACCGTAATCACACCCCACCCATGACCACATCCTACAAAGACCGCCCCCCGAGTCCTATCCTCCGTTGTTTCCTCGTTAAGTTTCGTTTTGCATTTTTTTCTCATTTTCATAACGGTAGTTTCATTAGTTTAAATTGTTTGTACGAGTTTGGTTTTGTGTATCAATGTACTTGTGTGTGCGGTTGGGGGTGTGTGTGTATGCGGTTGGGTTTGTGTGTGTGCGTGGTCGTGTGCGTGTAGTATATGTGTCTGATAGGGGGTGTGTGTGTGATATATGTATGGCAGCAGTGTGTGTATTGGTGTGTACGCAATGTCTGTGTGTCAAAGTATAAGTGTGTGCGTGTGCGTGTGTATATCCGTGTGTCATGTTTGTGTATAACCGTGTATGTGATGGATGGGTTACAAGATGTTTATGTGTGTATAATTGTATTTTATGTTTGTGTGTGCAATAATCATGTGTGTGTGTGATTTATGTGTTACAAAATATGTGTGTATGTGAAGGATGTATATTGTATATATGTAGGTATGTTATCATGTGGGTGTGTTATATGGCATACATACCATATAAGTTTTGTGTTAGAGCCTCTTGAAGATTAACATATAGTCTTTAGATGTCTTTTATATAAATTTTGTTATAGTATAAGGATTAGTTTATAAATAGTTGTTCCTTTGTTTATTGATAGCATAAATGGCTTAGATATGTGTGTGTAGTAGACTAGACTAGACGAGACTAGACTTGTAACTGCTACTTACACTTGTAATTGTCTTTGCTTCTATCAATGAACTACTATGATTTTTTCTTGATTGTGTGCATTGATTTGATTACATTTGTATATTCTTGATTGAATTGCATTCTAATATCATCACAGATCGATTCATTTGATCCTATCAAATGGTATCAGAGCTGTTGGTTCAGTGGTTGAGTTTGTATGAACTTTCAAACTCTAAATTCACTTGAATCTGTGACTGATAAGCAATTCGATTGAAATATTGTTGATTTCAGTTGCATTTCATCATTAGAAATATGAATTGAATCACAATTTGTAGTATAAGTAGTTAAAAATCAGTGAATTGATTGAATTTGTGTTCGAACCTGTTCTTCACAGTCGAACTGAAAATTTGAACAAAAGAGTGATTGTTGTTGTTAATTGAAGAAATTAAAGATTAAGGATAGTTAATCGGTCTAAAACTACCTAATTGGAAGTTTTTAGATCAATTCATCAAGTTTTAAAGAATTTCAGAAGAATTGAGTTCGTTATGTTCATAAGAACTTGTTGAAGTTGGCGCATTAGGGTTAAAACACTACTAAAAATTGCCTAAGTGTTAGACGCTTGACAACTGTTCAGGTGCTTTTGCATTGTTTGGGCGTTTTTAGACTAGGCGTTTTACCACTGTTGACATGTTTTTCAACTGTGTGGGCACTTTGCAATTACTCAGAAACCAAGTATTTCTAGGCGCTTTTCAACTATTTGGGCACATTTGAACTGTTTGGGCGTTTTTCACCCCAGGGTCTGACAACTGGTTGGGCGCATTTCAATTGTTTAGGCGCATCAAAGTTGAGCGTTTTTTAGAATTATTCTAAGGCAATCCCTTAGCCGTTTCTGTGTCAAAAGTCAGAAGTATCACCACTGTGGGGACGTTTCAGAACTGTTCAGGCGCATCACTTTAACACTTAGAAATTTTTTAAAAAATTTGATAAATCCAAAAATATTTTCAATTCATTTTTTTAATTCAAAAACTTATAAAAATTCTTCTTCTTAAAATCAAAATATGGTCAAATCTAAGGATTCTGAAAATAGAGTTTCTAAGTTAAAAAACAGAGCAGATTTTAAAAACTGGTCACTTAGATTAAAACATCACCTTAATTCTATTGATACTGATCTTTGGAAATCAATAGAAAAAGAACCACATATTCCTATAACTACTGATGGGCCTGATAGAGGATTTGTCTATACTGAAGATTCATTAGAACCTTACCCTGAAGATGGTCTACAAGGTGATGACCTTAAAAAGGCTAAGAGTGACATTAAAGCATATTCTCTTATGTGTAAAGGACTACCTCTTGAAGTCCTAGTCGGACTTGATGGATATCAAACAGGATACATAATGTATAAAGCTTTAAAGACAATCTGTGAAGGTGGTAAAGAGATTCAAAATCTCAAAAAGCAAAAACTGAAGAGACAGTTAGAGTTGTTTCAACATTTATCTGGTGAAACCATTAATCAAATGATGAACAGATATGTGCAGCTTGCTACTGAGATGTCAACAGCTGGCATTACACATTATCTTGAAGATCTAAATATTAGACTTCTTAATGCTTTACCATCATCTTGGAAACAAATAGTGACACTGTTAAAGCGTACAGAGAAATTTCCTATGGATCTCGATCTGTTGATTACCAAGATTGAGTCTGTTGAAATTGATGAAAGTTCAAGGAATAATGATAGAACATCCTCAATGTCACAGTATCAATTTGTTGCATCTTCTACAAATACTGTTGAGAATGCCTTCATGGCAAATAATGAAATTTCACTGAAGAAGAGGGAGATCTGTTTGTTGGAGCAAGGTTCTTTACTAATTCATCATTCACAAGTGCTCCTACTTAAGCAACTAAATCTCAACCTCAGTCTCCTCCTAATTCTCAAAGTTCTAAACCTCAAACAGAGACTTCATCTGTTAACTCTGCTAAATCTAGCAAAGTTAAAGATGTCATAAACATCCTATTAGAGGATGAAGAGTCTAAAACTACCTTTACTGCTTTCATGGAAAACTTTCAAGCATATCAGGGTAGTCATCTAACAAAACTAGATCTTGTTTTGCAGGATTTATTTGAAATGGATCCAGAAGATGTAGAAGAAATGGATCTGAACTGGAAGATGGTGATGCTTGCCTACAAAACTCAGAAAAACTCGTATGCCAACATGAAATACAAGCCAAGTGCTAATAAGCCTGTTGGATTTGACAAGTCAAAGTCAAGGTGTTTCAACTGCAATAGTTATGGATATTTCTCTCGGGAATGCAAAGCTCCCAATAACAATGGAAGAAATGCTCAAGCTAGTTCTGGCAATCAGAGGTTTCAACAATCATCTCAGAAGACATTCCAAAAGCCATATTAAAGTCGTCCGATGCCTGAGCTTAAAGATGAATCTAAGTCATCTAATAAGCCAAAAAATCTCTAGTTGTCAGTGTAAAGGATGGATATGACTGGAGTGCATATGCTAAGCAATTTACTAATGATCTAACCTCTAGTTTATCTCTTATTGTAAAAATTCAAGAAGAAGATTGGTTAGAGGACTGTGATCCTAAAGGTGAAGGTAACAATGAGAATGAAGAAGATGATTATGACTGGAGTGATAAATCTGATCCTAAAGAGGATTTAGATGAAATGCTTTTATGATACAGTCTGATCAACCTAAGGTTGAAACTTCATCCTTTAACTCTGAAACTTCTTCACCAAAATATCCTGAAATACCATCTGAAGTAAGAGAAAAACTATGCACCAAATCTTGCTTTGAACATGGCAAATACTATCGAACTTATTCATATAAAATCTGTGAGAAACTTAAGCAAGAGGAGTCAATGCATGATAAACTACAATCTGACCATAAAATAACAGATGAAAAGATCATTTCTCTATAAACGTCATAGAAAAAAACTTTAAAAGAATTAGAAATTGTTTCTAAACAACTTGAAGAAATGACTAAAAATCTAGAATAGGAGAAAATAGCACATGCTGCTACTCAATTTGATCTTGCTAAGGTGAAAAGTTCTAAAATGATTGTGGAACAACTATACAAAAATAGAAAATCAAAAATCAAAGATAAAAATATAAAACAAAAACTACAAAAATAGAGTCTTTCTTTGTTAATTCATGTTTTAGGACTGAATCTGTTTTTACAATATGTGAGAAATGATAGTACATTAGTGAGATCAGTTGCATATTTCACTCGACTATAAAGTCTGACATGATCAGATATGATGTGTAGACAAACTCATGCTACTATACTGAAAAAGTAAATTCTTATGATTAAACTAAATCATCTATGCATGTATGTGTGTTCATCTTAGTACTAATGAGTAGTATTAGCTTATCGGATTGATTGCTTGTAAAGTTACAACACTCACACCTGGTGGTGATATGACTAACCATGAGATCTTTTAAAAGCATCATCTCACTTCTCTATTATGAGTCATCATAGACCTGAAGTGATGAGATATCATTTGTTGTAAGTGATTATAGACTTGGATATTCTCTTTTGATGCAAAAAGATGCCAATGTACACAACCCATTCAAATGGATGGTTAGAGTTTGTCAAATGGTTTATCCATGATAATTCTATGCTAAATTATCAACATAAACTCTGGTTATGAATATATGTCAGGTAACAAGTTGAGAATCTATGCTTTCTTGCATATATTGATGATAGTTGATTTCTCTAAGTCTATTTGTGAATCACATCATGTCATAACAAAGTCAAACCTAATCAATCTAAGAATTGAAAAAGTAAGTTAGCTGATTCTTTTGTTAAATACACTTATTGTCTGTCCTTGAATCTTGTGTCTCCTCTATTGTGAAATCACTGACCTGGAACACATGATCAAGATTTAATCATTGTAAATGACTATTCACACTTTATTTTCTTTTAATGTACTGATCTTAACTGATATGATCTCACTGCAGACATTGATTCTATTATACATATTAGATTTTTATTCTGTTTTAATTTTGATTTTATGCATGTTTTATGTGTGCAGGTAAATTAACAATGATCAGTGTGATCTTCTTGTGACAACTTAAGAAACTTTTAAGTTTTATAAAACTTAAAAGTTTAGGGGGAGTAAAAGTAAGAGTATCTAAGAAAATCAAAATTAAATGGTTCGAATGGAAAGGATGAAGCTAAAAGTTCAAGCATGTGTGTGTTTGATAATGTAAAAATGAACCTGAAAAAAATTTTAAAGTGGAAAAGCTTCTTGCAACAATTTAAATGAGATTATTTGTTTAAAATTAGAGACTAAAATTAAGGGAAATTAATTTTGTTTGTTGAAAATTTTAATAAAAAAATTGAAATGTCAAAAATTCAAAAATTGAGGGTCAATTGTGTAAATTTTGAGTGAAAGTCAAAAATTTGACAAATTGTTTAAATATTAGTATGTGAATAGTACTAATGTCTTTAAATAGTGTTTAGGTGAAAGATTTGAAAAATACAAGTATAAGAAATTTCATGCGCCTAAAAAGTGGTCAGAAGTCCAAACAGGAGCATGTTGAATTTCAGAAAATTTATAAGTGTTTTAGGCGTTTTAGACACCCTCAGGTGTCTAAACAATGTTTATAAGTCTGAAAAGTTGGTTAAGTATTTGGGCGTTTCAACAAATCTCATGCGCCTAGACAGTACTAGGCTTTTCAAGATTTGGGCGTTTGAAGTGAAATTACCAAGTGTTGGGCGTTTCAGCTAGTCTCATGCGCCTGAACAATACAAAAGCGCCTAAACAGTGCTTATGTGTCTGAATAGTGCTCATGCGCCTAAGCTCATGTGCACAAACAATGCTCATGCGCCTAAATACTTAGTGAAAAATTCAACCTCATACGCACAAACAGTGCTCATACGCCTAATTTTTTTGTGTTATTTTCAGACTCATGCACACAAATAGTGCTCATGCGCCTAAAAAATTTACACTTAGTATAAATAAACCACTTTGTGTTTTTCATTCTTTCATTCACCAAAGTCTTTTGAACTCTCTCTCGACTCTCAGTTACCCTTATGTCTATCAGTTTTATTGTTTGTGTTCGATTCCTACGATTGATAGTGTGTTTCTAAGATTCTAAACGTAAGTTCATAATCAAATCAACATATTTTCGAGATTCTAATTCAAACTTGACTAGGGCGTTTCATAGCTGTTCGGGCGTATGAACCCTAAGTCGACTGAACTTTTGAATTTTGTGAATTGAATGACAAATAAGAACTAAAATTGAGTTTAGAATGTTAATATTGAATTGATTTCGAGCATGTTAACACATTAAACACTGATTTTCATCAACATTGGTTCGATGATGATTCATCATCAGTTGAATCAATGAAGATGAACAGTCTATGAACTTTGAATTTTTAACTAAAAATGGAAAATTCATAAAAATTCATTTTTTAATGTGTTTGACAACTTTTAATTAATTGATATGTTCAAAACAATGTAAACCCTAACTTGAGTATGTTATGTTCTTGAACATAATATATAAATACTTAGTCATTTTCTAAGTACAAGTTAGATTAAAAATTATTTAAAACATAATAATTTATTAAAATTCAATCAACATCTATTAAATTCAAAAAGTTTAAAATCAAATTAACTAAAGTTCTTGTTTTCATTTGTGCAGATGAATGAATTAAAGTTTGAGCCAAAGCACAATGTTACAGCATTACTAAATGAAGATATACAAGATGCAGTTAGTTATGAAGAGATGACCAGATTTCTTCTGAGGACTAAATACGTTTATGCTATATGTTACTAGCCAGTGGTCTATGCAAGACTAATTAAGAAGTTCTAGACCACAACATCAGTTAAAGTGAATGATGAAGGAAGGAAGGTTTTAAGGGGTTTTGTCACTAATGATAGAATGATAGAAGTCTTAGAAGATTCTATCAGAACCTCCTTAAGATTAGGTCATAATGATCCAGAAGATCCATCAGAACTGACATTCAATGAATGTAGAGAGACATTCATGGAAATGGGTCATCCTGATCACTTTCCTAAGAAGCATTTTTTAGAGCAAGAGTCTTCAATCACTGGAAGCTCTTATGCTACATTTTCTAACACTGCATGTCTAAAAGAAGTACTGGATGGAATTCTTTCCCAGTAGATATTGCATCTCCAATTATGGCACTTGCTATAAACAGAAGATTCAACATGGCCAAATGGATCATGAATGGGTTTATCTTCAAGTTGGAGAAAGGCATTAGGAACAAATACCTAATGTGTCCAAGGTTTTTACGGATGATTATTAATGAAGAACACTCGGACTTCCATGCTTATGGTGTAGGTGGAGATATTCTAAAATTTTAGCACATGTTTGAGATACCTTACAAGAGATTAGCCATGATTGCAAGTGCTCAGAATGTACCAATGTTTGAGTACATGAGGAATATTGCAAGAGATAAAGTAGATATCAATATAGATCACTTCCATTTGATTGAAGGTGAACCAGTGGATCCAGCTGATCTTATTGATGAAATTCCTCAAGTGCTGTCTGATGATGATGATGAAAATGAAGATGATAAAGCTAATGACAGTTCAAGTAGTGATGATGATGATGCTGATGATGCAGCTGAAGCTCATCAATCAGAGTGTAGTGAGATAATTATCTTTGATCATGCTGAAGAAAGACATGATATAGATGAAGGAACTTCTGCTGGTATTAATTATGATGAAGGAAGTTAATGAAGAAACTCATGTTGATGTTGTGATAGATGCCAATGTTAATGAAGAAAATGATCAAAATCAAGATTTTGGATTTGATTTTATTGATGCTATGATGGCTGAGCCTATTTTTCAAAGTTCCACACCAATTGAAGCTGAAGAAACACATTTTATTACAGCACATAATGTGTTTGTACAAACTGAGGATGTTCTTGATGTGGATGCGCTTGAAACTTTGAAAGAAGCTAATAGTGCTCAAGAAAAGACTATTTCTGAGTTATAAGAAGAAAATGAGAAGTTAAAAGAGGTGATTCAAAAGAAAGATGATGAGATTGCTTCTCTTGTAAAAGATAAAAATGAAAATGTAAAAACATTTGAGGTGATGATTAGAGATTATGATTTAACGGAAGAAAAGTATAACAAGTTAAAAGAAGAATATGAAATCATGAAAGAGGAGTTAGATAAAATGAATGAAAAGCGAAAGTCTGATTCTCCAGAGATTGTGAATGTGTCTGAGATAAACCCGATAGATATTGAGAAAATTCCTGAAGTTGATAAAGGAAAGAGGAAGATTGATGATGTGGATGTTTCAGTTCACCTGAACCATCATCAAAAGTTCAAAAGACTGTTGAGAGTCAAGAAGAAAGAGAGAAATATGTTCAAGAGACTATTGAAGCTCTTGATGACATAGAGGATGAATTTGATGATGGCTGGTAAATGAGGTACTTAAAGATGAAGACATTGTTAAAGCTAACATTGAATCAACTTTTTCACCCGTAGAGACTACTCAAGATAAGATACCTGTTGATTTTGAAGATATATATAACTATTTTTTGAAAATGAAATACAATCGAGTCTTTCTGGATGGTTTGACTGTTTCTCAGATTAATGAATAATACGAGAAATGCATTACTGCTAAGTCAGTTGCTCCTGTAGATCCAAATGAGATTATAGTTGAACATGGTGAATGGAATCTACTTCAAGAGAGCATAAATGTTGAGGAAATGCCATCGTCTGAGTTGCACCACCCTGATCCTGAAGATATGAATGTTTTGGCATTAAGATCATGGTTGTAAGAAAGAAACTCTCCTTGGAAGAGACTTAAGAGATTGCAGTCTGAACCTCCAAGGAATTTGGTAAGAAGCTTCCAAGAGATAGAGAAACAAACACACAAGATGATTGTGCTAGATACAGACAACCCTCAATATTTAGAGATTACTAAGAGGATGAGAATGCCAAAGCCTCAAGAGATAAAATCTATGGCTATGAAGAGCTCGATGTGTGAAAAGAGGAAAGAGTTGATGAGAATGTTTCCAGAGTCTGAGCAACAAACTTAGAAAGTATCTATTGATCAAAAGCAATTATTCAATAAAACTAGATCTACAGGTGATTTGGTGCGAAACGTGTTATAAAAAGGACAATCAATCTTAGAGTTGCTCAATGCATTGATTGCTCATGACGCCACCAATGCAGTGAAGATAGTAGCTTGGAAGTATGATGAGGTGTTTGATGCATTCTTGATCAAAAGAGTTAATGCTGTGTATGATGTCTACCACTTTTTCTCAAGTATTATCAAGCTACATATTCAAGACTTAAAGGAGCTCAATAAACTACCTTTGATCAATCCTACAAGAGCGAAGCGAGGTGAGATGTTTGTAGAGTTGTTGAACAGTAGGGTCACCAGAGCAAGCTCATTTTTGCAATTGAGATGCACTCAAGAAGACAAAGAATACTTTAATACTTTGAAAAAGAATAGAAAGTATAAATGAAAACAAGCAGAAGATGAACATTTTTTGATTGAGTTCTGTGATCAATATTTTGAAAAGGTTACAAATCCAGGATTGAAGGTGAACGAAGGAACTCAAAAGTTAAAACCAATCCGGAGATGGTTTTATAATTCGGATACATTTGAACTAAAGTTGGTCCGAAATCTCAAAAACTGGGATGAAGACATGATTACTTTATTTGGAGTTTCTGAACTCAAACTGTTACATCCGAGTTATATCTCCTTTTTATTTGTTCAAAGGTTTGAAAAAGTTACTCCTGAGATTGCAGAGAATGATAAGAAGTATTTCCTATCAATTATCAAAGTGATGAATGCTGCTATGGAGAGAATTTCTTTAAGGAAAGCCTTAGCGTATGCAAACATTATGAAGAAAGATATCAAGGATATAGAGTTCATGAGAATTTAGAGTAAAGGAGTATTAGGAAGTGTACTCAAAAGAAAATTCAAAACCAATTGAGTTGTATGCTAACATTTACATTATAGGTTTATCTAAAGATATGTTGGAGGTGATGAATAAGTTGGAGATCAAGACTAATGAAGCCAAACCAGAGCAAGGTATCTTAGCTAGCAAGTTCAAATCAACTATAGCTAAAGCCTTGAAAGAACAAAAGATGTACAAAGAGAAGCCGATGTTCAAGATTAAGGAAGAGCCAGAAGACTTCTTTGATATTTGAAGACAAAAGAGATGAGAAGAAAGACAAAGACAAGATTGCAGATTGAAGAGAAGGAAAAGACAAAGCTCTGAAGATAGAAGTTTCTAAAGATCAAAGACCATGTAAATATTAGGGGGGGTATTGTTAGAGCTTCTTGAAGATTAACATGTAGTCTTTAGATGTCTTTTGTATAAGTTTCATAGTATAGGGACTAGTTTGTAAATAGTTGTTGCTTTGTTTATTGATAGTATAAATAGCTTAGATGTGTGCGTGCAGTAGACTAGACTAGACGAGACTAGACTTGTAACTGCTACTTATACTTGTAATTGTATTTGCTTCTATCAATGAACTAATATGAATTTTTCTTTATTGTGTGAATTGATTTGATTATATTTGTATGTTTTTGATTGAATTGCATTCTAACATCATCACAGATCGATTCATTTTATCCTATCATTTTATGTCTGTATATAAATATAGATGTATTAAGGATATATCACATATAAATATATATAAGTCATGGTGTGTATACAATAGTTATATGATAGGTATGTCATGTACGAATGGATCTAAGTAAGCTTACTTGTAAAGTTTATGCACGTGCATCTCATGAATACATCATGGGAATGTATAGAGCAACCAACCCAACCCTAAACCGATATGACTTGAATTTTAAAAGGTAAGTTGTATTCTTATCTTCAAATAACTATTATTAGTTGTTTGAGACTCATGATTGGTCAAGTGTATTAGTAAAAGCTTACTGTAAGGATTATACTTAAAGGCTTATCCAACCAAAGAGCTCTCATCTTGCACATGTGAAGTACAAAGAAAGTTAATTCGAAAGATTTAATATAACTCAATGAAATACACCAAGTATCAAATCTTCCAAAGCCAAAATAACAATTCTTCCAAAGCCAAAGATGAAGTGTTTTGAAGCTTCAAGACAAAATCTTCCGAATTCAACAGACTAATTTCTTCTGAATACAGAGAAGACATGCTTTTTCTTACTCACTTTTGATAAAATTTGAACTACTTTTCACTGCCATCTTTAAAGATTCACCAACCTATACAAGTTGGTGAGAAGTATATACTTTTGTCAACTGTAGATTAAGGTCTTAGAGTCTGTAACTTTCTACTTTTGTACTTTTATCCTTTTTGTATTTGATAAGGACGTAAGCTTTGGCATGTCATAGTCACTAGTCAAAAGACAATCTATATTTTGACTTTACATTGATCTTATTGTCTAGATTAGTGTTTCCAGTTAGCTTTTAAAGTATTGCTGGCTGTAGGATGTAGTATAAAGTATCTCAAGTACTTGTCATTAGAATGAAGCTTTGTAACATTTGTAAAAGAACTTGAGAGCAATATACATCATTTTTGAAAACCATCTTATTATGTTCTTGTTCTGTTTTTTTTATTTTTGTTCATTGTTTCACTATAAGTCGGTTCCCTATTTGATCTGTTAAATGTTCTAAGTCTCTCCAACCTTGTGAAACTGATGCATTGACCCCCTTCACCGGTCCTACACTTACTATTTTCATACCTCACGTATTCATCTAATGTGAGTTTCATGACCCTGTTTTCATTTATCGCTTTGAATTTACGGGGGAAAGGAATGCTCAAAACACTTTATGCTATGAATACTTTTATACGTTATGGAATATTGTGTGGTGTGTTTGTAAGTCATAATCTGGTATGTGCATGAGCTTTCTAAGTGCTTTGTTATTTCACAATAATTTAACTCTAGTTTGGAGCATATAGAAACACATTGCTAGTACTATTTAGTTGACATCCCAAAACTCATTTGTTGGTATGCTAACTAGAACCAAGAGTAGTTATGAACGAACTCTTGGGTGAACATAATCAAACAATTATTGTGTGTATGTCGTTAAGCTTAGTTGTCAAACTCATGTCTCTATTTGATTTTTATTTACTTATAACTTGCTTACA
The DNA here is from genome assembly GCA_024085815.1 of Flaveria linearis. Taxonomy (NCBI): domain Eukaryota; kingdom Viridiplantae; phylum Streptophyta; class Magnoliopsida; order Asterales; family Asteraceae; genus Flaveria; species Flaveria linearis. Next base: position 31,606,521 of record CM044001.1, on the reverse strand, counting down.
CATATTTCCTACAACCAGAATACATCATAAATTATTTATATTAAACTTGCAAACTCGCCAACCAAGTGTTGACTTTTTTAGCATTTCTTTACGAGTGACAACAACATTTGAGGATAGTCGATACTAGTGCCATAGTTAGACCATTAGGGATATTCATCCTAGGCGGTCATTTCTTATTGTTTCGACATTGCATGTTTGAATGTTTCTAATTAGGTGTGTTTACTTTCAGGTGTGTTTTCCTTAGTCTTATCCCGAGATGGGGGATTTAACATGTTTTACTATTTGGCAATGTATGTCGTGAACCACAACACAAGTCTTTATTTATGTCTGGAGATGTCATGACACGTTGACTTCATATAAGTTATTATATCTTTATAAACAATCAATGTGTTATGACGGGTCCCATCCATTACATACTTGTGTTTTCACTATAAGCAGGGGTGTGACAAGGGATAATCATATGAAAGGACATGTTCTAATAAATCAACATATGTTGGTGAGTTCATATGTTTATAAGTATAAAATGTGTTTCCATGTAAGTCCTGTACAAAATATATGTGTGTATGAGAACCTAAAAGTCAATCAAACTAACATAAGCTCTTGACTAGTCCAAGTCCTAATAGTTATATTAAATTCACCTAAGGGAACACACATACCACATCAGTCTTATTTAGTATAACAATAACACGGGTGGGGTGTCAACTTATTAGTACTAGAAATACCTTTTTATGACAGTCCAATCTAAGTCTAAAATAAGCACACATACTCATGAAGGAAATCTATACTCGAACTTATAACTCAACCACATATCATGATCCAATCCAAGTTTAAAAGAAAATTTAACATGACACAGTCCAAAAACTTTTGAGCATGCTTTTCCCTAAATAAAAGATATTAAACCAAAATAGGATAGCTAAAGGTCGAGAAGAGCTAATTAGATTACTAAAAAACATACTCATGAAGGTACTCTAGACTCGATCCTTTGACTCACTTTGATGTTTGCACAATCCAAAGGAAGCAACAAGAATTATCAAGTAACTACAGATTCACAAAAGCTAAAGTAGGATTACTAAATGTCAAGAAGAGCTAATTAGGTGTAACTCTCGTAGTCTAGTCCTTAATGCCTATCCAAGTTCTTATATTAATGAATACATTGTTCATTTATCATTCCAAATCCAATCTCATACCTTAAATTTCGCAATCCCGTTTTTTTGTTTCCAAAGTCCTTAACATGTACTTTTGTTATTTTCTTCCAAATTGAATCTGCATTAGCCCAAGTTTAATTAATAATTAACATTACATGACGTTATCATTAAACGTCCTAGAATCCTATTTGAAAACAATTCTTAAGTAATTTTAGTTAATTAGTCCGAAATCTAAATATTTAACTTTTATAACAATATTTCAGCTTGTAAAACTAATCGCGCACCGATCTTGCATAGGCTAGTTGGAGATCGAAACAATATTGAAACGTCATGTAAGAGGAACCACTTGAAAGATAAGAACCTACAATAAAATCCAGAAATAGAATCACCTCAATTGGGAAAATTATGAAGGAGATACGACCTTATGAACACAAACAAATATTTTGCTTGAAATTAACAGGTTTGATCTTTGATTTTATTTATTGCATATGGAAGACCAAACGATGTCTATTTGACGCGAGACCACTTGGGTTAGTTTTAGGACTCTTCGAAATTGTTCTTAGACATTAAGTTTTACCCATTTGGACTCTATATGACCAACTTAGGAACTCTATGAATTGTCCTATTTGTTAAGAAGATATCCAAAATCCTAACTTTGTCCTTTGTACCCTAAATTTTGAGCCCCATTGACCCAATAACTAAACAAACATTTCTTTCATATAACTATTTGACATATTCATTGTATTAGACCCTTAAAGTATTATAGATTTTAGTCCTAATTTAAGTACTTATGTTCTTAATTATCCATTTCGCGTTTCTAGTCTATCAACGCATAGATTCTATTCCTAACACATATATCGATTCATGAACATTGTTTAACACTTTTAACAAAAGAATTTGTATCCAAGATGTCCATTAAAACCAAATTACATAAGTTGAGGATTGACCCCTATTGACCCGAGAACTAAACCGACATTTATCCCATATAACATTTGACCTATTTGTTGTATTAGACCCTTAAATTATTAAAGATATTAGTCTCAATTTGAGTATTTATGTTCTTAATTATCCATTTCACGTTTCTAGTCTACCAACGTATAGATCCTATCCTAACACGCATATCGATTCATGAACATTATTTAATGTTTTTAACAAAAGAATTTGTACCCAAGATGTCCATTAGAATTAGATTACACAAGTCAGGATTACATAGATTGAATTGGTCATTATATGAACAAAGTTCATTAAACATTGATCTATAATAATTACTTAGATCTTATCACAAATATGGTCACCATTAATGACTTCTCAATAAATTAATATAAGATTAGTTTTATTGCTCAAGCAGAATCCAAAAGTAAGTTGTTTTTTCTCCAAAATTGTTAAAAATACAAACTTTCTTTTGTTAGTTTTATAATTTCTTAAATTTACTCAACCAAGGAAGTTTCTTTTCACTATTTAATGTTTCAAGTTTAGTTGTTGCTAGCATTATCCAGTGATTCTATGTGGATTCACACCCTTCTTGGCTTTATTAAGGGTGATTAGGTACTCTTTTATTGATATTTTTGACTGACCACATGACATTGATCAAAATAACGCCGTTGTCGGAGAATCATTGCGCTTAGTTCTACTTTATTTGCTTTCTTAAAGTTCCATAAAAACCAAAAATAATTTCATTTTCTTGTATTTAGTTTATTTATTCTTTTGTCATTTTGAATTACACTTGGTATATGTTCTTGTTTATAGTTAGTTGTTCAAAGACTATACTCAGAAGAACTTCACCACTGCTATTTGATCCAGAGATTGAGAAAACTGTAAGAGATTACCAAGTCTTCCAAAGGCGAAAGTTTGCAACAACTCATATGAGGCGATACTTGGTTTGAAGAAGGAATCTCATCAGCTAAGGTCAGATAGATCCTTCAAAGGCATTCTAAAAATCATAAAGCAATCTTCTTAGCAAGATGAACAACTTGGGGAATAAAAGTGTTCCATCAAACTAGCTTCCACCATAACTGGAACAAACTTTGGGTGACATTCGTCTCCCACTGATCCCATAATAGAATGTTCCACCGTAACGAAAACAAGTTACATAATTTAACCCAACTCAAGGAAATCATGCGCCTCAACCACCATAATTTTAAATGGTAAATGATCCTCATGCATGTCCACAACTTGATCAAACCTATTTAGCAAGAACTAGTAAGAAATGTCAACTTTGATGCTTTGAAGAATCATTTAGTTCAGTTCAATCAATCAAACTCTAGCTAGAATGATAGTGTTCATGTTGAAGAGAACATAAAGGATCGAATTTTGAATTCGGAAGGTGGAATAGAACGAGGTGATCCTAATGATGAATATGGAGGAAGAATGAAGACAGGTTGGATTCAACTAAGGTTATCAACAATATCAAGGAAGATACAATCAGAATTTCAATCCAAGTCCTTAAGTGGTTAATCAAGGTCCAATAAAAGGTACGAGACAACAACCAATGAATCATTACCCTCAACCGGCTTTTCCTCAACACTATTATGGTCTTTCACAACTTCACCATCATACCCGATCCAATAAGTTGAGAGCTATTTCAAACCTTAGATTGCAGTAAACTCATATCCTATAGTAAGTCTAGTGGCATATGACATATCATTTGAACTGAGGCCATAAGGTCTAAATATGTTTCCCTCTTTCTATGTTAAGGAAACCAAAGAACTATACTTCTATATTTCTAAATTTTCAAATAATTGGAGGACAAGGATTTAAACCAGAGAGTAGTTTTGTACCAATACACATTAAAGGATGTAGCACAGCAATACTTCTTGTCTTTACCTTCTATAACAATCTATACTTAGGAGGATATGCAACAATAGTTCATAGAAGAATATCACACTCCTTAATGAATAAGGATTGATAGGGATACCATTATGAATTTCCAACAATAATTGAATGAATTATTCTATGATGCTTTGAAAAGGTTTAAGCAGTTGTTAAGGAGTTATCCTTATCATGGCATTCTATAATGGAAACTAATCAACGCATTTTATGATGGTATATCTATTGATAAAATTCGGGACGTGAATTTGACTAGGGGTAGAGCATTCCTATCTAATCATGTGAAAGTGGATTGGGAATTCCTAGAAAAGATGGCAGTGAAATTAAAGAGGCAAGCTCAATCTAACCAGAATAAGAAACATGCTATAGTTATATTTGCAGGCACTACTAGTACAACTGATAAGTTAAAATAGTTAGAGAGACCTAATCAAATGTTGGAATAACAACTGTGAGCTTGAATTGTAATGGAGGAAATAAAATACCATAAGGCGGTGAGGTCTTTGTAGTTTGTAGAGGATATGGTGATTTGGGACATGTAGTCATGGATTGCCCATCATAACTTAGTCGATCTTAAGAAGAGGTCAACCAAGTATATGAAAATGAAGAACATACGAATTCTAATACATATCATCCAGGTTTGCATAATCATCTTAATTTTAAGTATGGTAACACAGCTAACAAATCTAATTCTTATTTTTAGGTACTAAATTAGGGAGGTCAACCATACAAGAATTGATATCCAGCATATAACAACCAAAGCTACAATGAAGGAGGGTACAACAAATGATATATAAGAAACTACCAACCAAATATTGACTAAGAAGGATCAAGCAACTCATCAGAAATCATGGATTTACTTAAAGAGATAAAAAAAGACAACAAGGTAAGGGATAAAACAGTGTATGTACTAGCTAAGCAAGTTGGGTAAATAGTATAAGAGAAGGTACAATTGAGATAGAATTTGAGCAAATTGCTTAGTGACACCACTGTTAATCCTTAACATCAAGTATATGGACATGGAATACAAAGAGTGAAAATATTAGCTAGGTAAGTATCCTTCACTCCGAGAAAGTGTATGACAATAAAGTTGTCCCTCCACCACCATTTCAAGAAGGAGTGCTGGAACATCTTGGTAAGGATGGGAAAAGTGATGATGATTGTGAGCTAGAAATGAACCAATCTAAGAAACCTTAAAAAATATATTTTTAAGATACACAAAAGCTAGTTTCTAACAGAGTTATCTAAGTCTAAGGGTCGGGATGCGGAGGTTAATATCATTCTTTACCCAAAGGCTTTATGTAAGGCTCTGTTCCCGGACACCTCACAGTTGGTCATTCATCGCACATAAAACATACAATTATTTTAGAACATCGCAGCGGAAATTAATTAAAATCATTTCATATATTTTAATGACAACTTTTGCAAAGTAATACAATACGTTTAACTATTACAAAATACTATAATTGGATTACATCACAAAAATGTCATTGTTATACTAACGGTTGCCGTCCTAAAAATGTCAAGTAGCTGTCCCGTGCCATCCTCAGCAACTATTACCTACCAACTGGAAATTACATAAAAGTCAGCGTTGCTGAGTGAGTTCTAGTTTTATAGATAAAATACTTTACTTTTGATATAACTTTCTTTACTTTCATACGCGGTCATGCATCATACGTGCAGATAGAGAATATTACTTTTAACTTTCATTAACATCCATTGTTCACCATCATATCCATAGCATGCTTTCTTTCATGCTTTTCTTTAACATTCTCTTACTTCCGTTCTCATTCTTTCGTAACGTACTCATTATCATTCTTTTACTTTCGTACTTGTTTACTTTCTTTCTTTCATACGTTACATCATTCTTTTACATTCATATGGATTGATGAACAATACCCCGAACATTGTGCACGAATCTGATGCTGGACCCGGGGTAATTAAACCACGAACATTGTGCACGAAGCTGATCCAGTCACCTAGGGCAAGTCATCTCTCCCATTCATTCAAACCAATTGGTCATACCCCGAACATTGTGCATGAAGCTGATGCTGGACCTATGGTAATTAAACCACGATTATTGTGCACGAAGCTGCTCCAGTTACCTAGGGCATACCAAAGGGCCTTGTCAATCTCAATGATTGAACCTGTGTGCATCCTTTGGGGTAGCTAACCCGCATCATAGTTGAGCTAACGATAACATGGTCGTGCACCTCCTTTCATTTGCTTGCAAGCCATTCTTTCATTCATTACATTTTACTTTTCATCATTGTTATCTTTTATTTCATTACGTTATTCTTTACGTTCTTTCATTTGTTTGTCATACTACGTAAAGCAATAACATAATATATTACGTATTTTATAATATAATATAAACACATTTAATCATCATTAAAAGATAACATGTTATACATACCATACATCATTCGTACATCCCACAACCCTAAAACATCCCATAATCATGCTTAAAATGGGAAATCATTACCCATAAGTCAACTTTGGTCAAATCCTAGACTTTCTGTTTTTTCTGAAATTTCAGAAAATATTCTAAGTGTCTGTACGCATGGGCACTATTTGGGTGCTTCTGCCCTGTTCAAGCATTTTGCTACTATGCAGACGTCTCGACGTACACTTGTTCAATTTTCACTTTAGACGCATGGGCCTATTTAGGCGCATGGGCCTATTTAGGCGCATGGGCACTATTCAGGCGTCTGGGCCTAACACTTAGTGACTTTTCACTTAGACGCATAGGTCTATTTAGATGCATGGGCACTATTCAAGCGTTTGAGCCTATCACTTAGTCATTCCGGGCAATATTCCAGACTTTTGGGCACTATTCAGGCGCATGGGTCTGACTTAGATGCATGGACATCCAGGTGGTTGAGTACTGTTCAGACGTTTGGGGTTTCTGGGCGGTTGGGAACACTTAGTAAATTTAACTGTTGAACGCATGGTCCACCTTTTAGGCGGTTAGGTAACTAACTTCCACTTAAACATCATAAATCAGACCCAAATCATCCTAAATCATGATCTAAGCTTAGTATTACCATCCTAAGCATCATAACATGTTCATACACACATATATGCCCCAAATTTACACCCACCCGTATACACATTCACACACACACATACGGGTGAAAAACCCATTTTTATAAAAACATGTTCACATTCATTTTCCAGCCCCAAAGTTGTTCAAAACATATTAAAAAGGGGGTTCTAGAACTCACCTTAGCAGCTTTCGTGTATGACTTCCTCAAACCCAAATGTAATGAGTTTAAATGCCTAAAAACCCACCAAAATACACACATAAACGTACATAACACATATAAGCATATTACCGTCAAATGCCTAAAAACCCACCAAAATACACACATAAACGTACATAACACATATAAGCATATAACCGAGACCAAAACCTAACATGAACACTTAAAACATTCCAATTTCTAACCTGAATCAGCCTTTTTCTCTTCTTCTTTCAAAACCCAAAAGTTCTCTGCTCCTTCTCTCTCTCTAAAAAAATCCGATTGTTTGATGTGAATAAGCAACATGGGTAGCCATGTTGCTTTATTCACCAACTTTCAAACTTTTGTCCTTTTGGACACTTTTATCCCTTCAACTTGGGTTTTATAGCTTTTCTTTCTTTTCTTTTACTTTTATTCCTTCCTTCATAACTTTAAAAATAATTGGGTGTTGCAAGTCCACCCCCTTATATAGGTTTCATCCCCAAAACCTATTATTCCTCAAACAAATAAGGGTAATGCTGCCTCATCTCTCCTTCAATCTCCCATATAGACTTGGATCCCTTCCTGTGCTGCTACTGTACACGCATAAGAGGAAACACTTTATTCCATAACCTCTTCTCCTTACGATCAATGATCGCCACTGGTTGCTCCACATAATTGAGCCGTTAATCCACTTTGATATCTTTCAGTGGTACAATCATACCTTCGTCTGCTAAACACTTCCGTAGATGAGATACATGGAATGATTCGGAATGGTCCTATATATCTTGGGCTCAACTTGCCCCGCTTTCTAAACCGTATGATACCCTTCTAAGGTGAGACTTTTAACATAACCCTGTCACCCACCTGGAACTCAATCGGTCTACGCTGTTTATCAGCATACGACTTTTGCCTATCTTTGGCTGCCTTCATAAAGGCTTTGATCTTTTCTAACTTTTCTGTCATAGCTTCAATCACCTCAATACTTCCTAATTCTTTCTGACTAATGTCCCCCTAACAAATGGACGTCCTACATCTCCTACCGTATAGCATCTCGTATGGTGGCATGCCAATGCTGGTATGATAACTATTGTTGTACGAGAATTCTGCTAACGGCAGATGGTCATCCCAACTTCCTCCAAAATCGATCACGCACCCTCAAAGCATGTCCTCGAGTGTCTGGATCGTCCTCTCAGACTGACCGTCCATCTGAGGATGATAAGCCGTGCTAATGTGTAGCCTCGTTCCCATCGCATCGTGGAATTTCTTCCAAAACTTAGATGTAAATTGACTGTCACGATCAGACACAATAGACACCGACACACCATGACGAGCTACAATCTCTTTGATAAATAGCTCCGCGAGTCTCTTAGAGGAATACGTCTCTTGGATCGGTAGAAAGTGAGCACTCTTCGTCAAACAATCAGCTATCACCCATATAGCATCATACCCTTTCGGGGTATGCGGTAACTTCGTAATAAAGTCCATGGTGATATGCTCCCACTTCCACTCGGGTATATCCAACGGTTGGATTTTCCCGTATGGCTTCTGGTGTTCCGCCTTCACTTGCAAACAAGTAAGGCATTTGCTCATATACTCTGTTACGTCACGCTTCATACCCGGCTACCAGTAATCTTTCTTCATGTCGTGGTACATCTTGGTAGCATCGGGATGAATGGAGTATCGAGTATTATGAGTCTCGTCCATGATCTTTCCACGTAAATCCCCATAACGAGGAATCCATATTCGTCCGAATCGGGTTCTAACGCCAAGAGTGTTCTCACCCAATTCCGTGACTAGACCTTTCATCCTTTCAGAGTTAAGGCGGTCTTCTTTCAAAGCCTTGTCTTGAAACTCCTTGATCTGTGTCATCACGTCAGAGGTCATAATCAATTGATAAGCCTTCACCCGAATCGGCTCGGGTCTTTTCATTCAGCTAAGGGCATCTGCCACTGCGTTGGCCTTGCCCGGATGGTAATAGATCTTGCAATCGTAATCCTTTATGAGCTCTAACCATCGCCTCTGCCTCATATTCAAATCCTTTTACTCGAAGAAGTACTTCAAGCTTTTTGGGTCCATGAAGATGGTGCACTTCGTCCCGTAAAGGTAGTGTGTAACGCCCATATATTTTCATTGAAGCCGACGAAAGAAGAAAAAGAAATAAAGTCCAAAGTCGGGGGACCAAACTCGCCGACGTGAGAAAGTTGGGTAAGTGGAGATATTTGAAGTAAGAGGGCAGCCCTTACCCTCTCCCCACACTCATATTTTCAGCAAAGAAAAGAGAGGAGAAGGAGAAAGGAAGAAAAGAGAGAAAAAGACTTAGTTCGAGTGGGTTCGGGCTTGGAAATCATCATGTAGCGGGTCTAAACGAAGCTCTACTTCTTGGTGTAGTTTGTGTGAGTTCTAGGACCCCTATTTTACTCGTTTTCAATAGATTTAGGGCTAGAGCACATGGCAAACCCGTTTTTGAATGGGTGTGTGTTTGACCCATTTGTATGTGTTTACGTGTGATGCGTTTGGAGTTTGTTTCCGGGCTTGTGTGTGCTTGAATGGTGTTGTAGTATGCATTCCTAAGGTTTAGGATGGTTGATTTGGGCTTACAATGGGTCTGGATGAACTTGGAGGTCATGACCAATATGAGCTCGAAGCTTCCTTCGTAACTCCCGGAACTACTTCGTAGTGGCTCCCCTCCATGCCTCATTTCATATGGAACCTCAAAATGGCAGATTGGGTTCGGGATGAACTGCATTCTGCATCAGCTAGGGCTAGGCGACCGACTGGAGGTTCATTCACACAATTGAGGTTCATTCGCACGATTGAGGTTCATTCGCACGATTGGAGGACCAGTCGCATGGGGAGTCATGCGACTGAGGGCCCATTCACATAAGTACTCATCCGCATTAAGTCCATCCGCATGAGGTCCATTCACATAGTGTCCATTCGCATAAGGTCCATTCACATAGTGTTCATTCGCATGGATGTCCATTCGCACAAGCTTAATCGCCTGGTGTTCATTCATATGGGGTTCAGTCGCATGGGAGGCCCTAGACAGAAGGGTGCCCATACACCCATGTAGGGCTAGCGTACCCAAGGAGAAGCGTAGTTTAAGTACTGACTTTCGGGGGAAAGTGCAGGTGTAAGTTTTGATGTGGAAGTCCCTGTAAGATCATGTAAGATGATTGTTGAGGCCTTAGTAGTTATGTTGGGCATGATTATGCATGATGTATGATATGTATGTATGAGTTGCCCTGAATGATGATGCTATCTGTGTATAACGATGTTCCTTATTATGATGTATGATTATCTTCCCCGTGGCTTTATGTGTTACGTTAATGAATGAATGAAAAGTATTATGTAACAAAGTGGAAGACAATGAGAAGAGGAACGTAATGAAAGAATGCATGCATTAATAATTAATGAAAGTAAGAAAGGCTTGCAAGCAGATATATGAGGTGAGCGACCCTGCCATCGCAACAGACTCGAAACGAGATCCTTGTCATTCGACTCTGGGCTTTATGCCAACAGGCTTTGTGCCTAGAAAGGTGGCTTCGGGCCACGGGCTTTGTGCCAATTAGAAATGAGGCTTCGTGCCCGGAATGGTGGCTTTGGGCTACGGGCTTTGTGCCAATTAGTAAAGGAGCTTTGTGCTCGGAATGGCAGTTTCGGACCGCGATGGGGGGAAAAGCCTGACAGGATCTAGGGTTAGTATGAAATGAGCGAGATGATAAAGTATGAAACGAACGAAGTGACAAAGCATAAAATGAACGCTAACGAAATATAATGATAAAGTGCGAAAGTATGAAATGAACGAATGTATGAATTGAATGTTAACGAAATATCATAATAACGAACGAAACGGGATCCTTGTCATTCGACCTCAGTAATCGTGTCTGTGTGCTATGAGGAGGGTAAAGCTTGACGGGATCTAGATGAGAAATGAACGATGATGATGTACGATGAATGAACGAAAGTTGACGAATGCAAATAAAGATAATAATGATATTATCTATGTGTACGTTTGATGTGTGATCATGTATGAAAGTAAAGTATGATTTGAAAGAAAGCAAAGTATTTTATCTATAAAACTATAACTCACTCACCAACGCTAACTTTTTATGTGTTTCCAGTTGGCAGGTAATGTTGTTGAGGATGGCACGGGGCGGCTACTCAGCTCTTTTGGATGGCATCCATTTATATAATGCTTTTGTGATGTAATGCAAAAATGTATTTTGTAACTGATTAACGATGTATTATTCTGCAAAAGCTTTTATGATGAAACGAGATGTCATTTTGAATGTTTCCGCTGCGATGATCGACCAGCTGTAAGCATTCCGGGAACGGGGCCTTACAAGTTGGTATCAGAGCTAAAGTTTAAGTTAAATGGGTAAATTTTCAAAATAAACCTTAACTTAAACTGAGAATGGGACGGAAAGGGAAGGGATGCCAGTATGAGTAGCTGCGTGCCATCAGGTATTTTCATAATGTTAAGCGGTATTACGTGCGTATGTTATGTGATTTATGTGTTACTGGTAGATTTAGATACTGATGTAGTCAGGACAGGTAATGCTTAGGGTATAAAGAGTAAAGTAAGTGACTAATCACAACTGGCCACTGTAATTAGGGACTTACTATACTTGATATAAACTGAGCTGTTCCCTTGAATGACCGTGTTGGGGTTTGAATTTTTCAGTATGAGTTAGAGGATGGCCGGTGGTAGATCATCTAAAGCCTCGCGGGATGGACTTGGTGCTACAACACGGCCCAAAAGAGGCAGGCCTAGAGTTGAAAAGGTGGTTCCTGAAGGACCCGAGACCCCTCATCCGGAGGGTGGGGATGAGAGTGCAAACTTGAGGGCCTCGGTGAAAGAGGCGGTGGTTGAAGAAGTGCATCAGGTCATGCAGACAATCTTACCGTCTGTGGTGATCGAAGTGATTAAGGCAGTACGAGAAGGAGAACGGAAAGAGAGGAACAGGTCCTCGGGAGGATGGGTGCAACCGGAGACTGAGACGATTCCCTCCGATGATGAGAGGAGGAAGAGCTTGTGCAGGAGCCGGTACGAGGCTGTAACTACGGGGCATTTCAAAGGTGTAAGCCCCCTACCTTCGATGGAAATGGCACAGCTGCTGCTGCTCACCGATGGGTGAGAGAGATAGAAGCTGTATTGAATATCAGCGAGTGCCAGGAGGACCAAAAGGTGAAATTTTCTACCCATTCATTTGTGGACTCGGCTTTATGTTGGTGGGACAATATAGTCCAAGCCGAGGGTAGTCGGGCGATTGGGAAAAAGAAGTGGTCCGAGCTGAAAAGGTTGGTGATTGAGGAGTTCTGTCCTCACAGGGAAATGGATAAGGTGGAAAGGGAATTCCTGCAGCTGGAGGCGGGAACCATGACACATCAGGAGTACACCATGAAGTTTAATGAGACGGCACATCTGGTGCCGGATCAGGTGACGCCTCTGTCACGGAAGATTCAGAGGTACATTCAGGGTTTGCCAGCGGATATTCTCAGGCACATGATCGCTTCCCGGCCGAGCACGTTTAAGTGGGCGGTGGACTTGGCAGGGAGGTTGTATGATGAGAGGGCTGTAGCGGTGGTGGCTGAAGGTAATAGGAAGGGTGGTGGTTATCGAAAATGGAGAGGCAAGAGGTTCGGTCGGGGTGATGCCTCGACGAGTAACAAGAGTGCACGGGTGGATGACCACCGTGTGGGCACATCAGGTGCAGGGTCGAAAAGGTGTGGTAAATGCGGGAAGGAGCATTCGGGAGAATGCGAACGGGGATCAAAAATTTGCTTCAAGTGTGGGAAGCCTGGTCATATGGAGAGAGATTATGGGGTTATAAGGTGTTATAACTATGGGGAAAATGGTCATCTGAGCAGGGATTGCAAGAAGCCAAGGGCTGAAAATTCGGGAGCGAAGAAGGCTGGAGGAGAAGGGTAGAGGGAAAGCGCCCGAGTTTTCACAATGACTCGGGAGGAGGCTAGAACGGACCCCGATGTGGTGTCAGGTACGTTTCTAGTAAATCAAATTCTTGCATTTGTGCTATTTGATTCTGGAGCTAGTAGGAGTTTCATTTCTGCTGCCTTTTGTACAAATTTGCCCGTTAGAAGTAGAAGTATCGATGAGCCCTTCGACGTAGAAACTGCAATAGGTAAGTCTACAAGGATTTCTGAAGTGATAGAAGACTGTGATATGGAATTAGAAGGTCATAAGTTTCCGGTTAGACCATTCTTGATGACCTTAGGTGGTTTCGATTTGGTTCTTGGGATGGATTGGTTAGCGGATTATGAGGCGAACATTGTGTGTCGCAAGAAGATGATTGGTTTGACAGTGCCCGACGGTAGCTGGTGACGGTTTATGGTGATCGGGTTACTACGATTCCGAAGGTGATCTCAATAGCGGTGGTGGGAAAGTGCATGAGGCGTGGATGTAGTGCCTACTTGGCCTATGTAAAGGATGTGGATACGCCGACACCATAACTGTCTAATGTACCGATGGTGTGTGACTTTCTAGATGTGTTTCCCGAAGACTTACCAGGAGTGCCAACAGACCGTGAGATCGAGTTTCAGATTGATCTGATACCAGGTGCCCAACCTGTTGCCAAAGCACCGTATAGTTTAGCTCCGACGGAGATGAAAGAGTTGATGGAGCAATTGCAAGAGCTGCTTGATAAAGGGTTTATTAGACCGAGTATCTCTCCTTGGGGTGCTTCGGTCTTATTCGTGAAGAAGAAAGACGGTAGTATGAGAATGTGTATAGACTACCGTGAACTGAACAAGTTGACGGTGAAGAATCGGTACCCGTTACCGAGGATTGATGATTTGTTTGATCAGCTTCAAGGTGCCAGTTGGTTTTCAAAGATAGATCTTCGATCTGGCTATCATCAGCTAAAGGTGAAAGAGCAGGATATTCCTAAAACAGCTTTTCGCACGCGTTAAGGTCACTACGAGTTCCTCGTTATGTCATTTGGGCTGACTAACGCGCCAGCTGCTTTTATGGACTTGATGAACCGAGTGTGTCGGCTGATGTTGGATAAATCAGTGATTGTGTTTATTGATGATATCGTGATTTATTCAAAGAGCGAGATAGAGAATACCGGTCACATTCGACAGGTGTAGGAGACGTTGAGAAGGGAGAAGTTGTACGCCAAGTTCTCCAAATGCGTGTTTTGGTTGCGCGAAGTTCAATTCTTCGGTCACGTGGTGAATCCGGAGGGGATTATAGTGGATCCGGCAAAGGTGGAAGCGGTGATGCAACGGAAGTCTCCAAAGACGCCATCTGAGATCCATAGTTTCTTGGGTTTGGCGGGCTACTACCGAAGGTTTATTCCAGACTTCTCTAAGATCGCTTCTCCACTAACCAAGTTGACCTGGAAGGATGTAAAGTTTGTATGGGGTCAAGCTCAAGAGAAGGCGTTCGAAGAATTGAAGACGAGATTGACTCAAGCTCATGTTCTGTCATTACCTGATGGAAGTGAAGATCTAGTGGTTTATTCTGATGCTTCCTACTCGAGGTTGGGGTGTGTGTTAATGTAGAGAGGAAAAGTTATAGCCTACGTATCCCGACAGTTGAAGGTTCATGAGGTTAACTATCCTACCTATGATTTGGAGCTAGCAGCCGTGGTCTTTGCCTTAAAGATTTAGAGGCACTACCTGTATGGGACGAAGTGCACCATATTCACTGACCACAAGAGTTTGAAGTACTTCCTCGAGCAGAAAGATTTAAATATGAGACAAAGGAGATGGGTGGAGCTAATAAAAGATTATGATTATGAGATCCATTACCATTCGAGCAAAGCTAACGTGGTGGCGGATGCCTTTAGCCGAAAGAAAAGGCCCGAGCCGATTCGGGTGAAGGCGTACCAGCTGGTTATGACCTCTGATGTGATAAAGCAAGTCAAAGAGTTTCAAGATGAGGCATTAAAAGAAGATCATCTTAACTCTGAAAGAATGAGAGGTCTGGTCGTGGAGTTGGGTGAAAACACATTTGGTGTTAGAACCCGGTTTGGACGAACGTCGATTCCTCGTCTTGGGGATCTACGGGCGAAGATTATGGATGAAGCTCATAAGACTCGATACTCTATTCATCCCGTGCTACCAATATGTACCAAGACATGAGGAAAGATTATTGGTGGCCGGGTATGAAGCGTGACGTAGTGGAGTATGTGAGTAAGTGCCTTACTTGCTTGCAAGTGAAGGCCGAGCATCAAAAGCCGTATGGGAAGATCCAACCTTTGGATATACCGGAATGGAAGTGGGAGCACATCACCATGGATTTCATTACAAAGCTGCCGCAAACTCCGAAAGGGTATGATGCTATATGGGTGGTTGTTGACCGCTAAATGAAGAGTGCTCACTTCCTACCGATCCGTGAGACATATTCATCTGAGAGGTTGGCTTATCTATTCATCAAGGAAATTGTAACTCGTCATGGTGTGTCGGTGTATATTGTGTCTGATCGTGACACCCGGTTTACATCCAAATACTAGAAGAAATTCCACGATGCCATGGGGACGAGGTTACATATTAGCACGGCTTATCATCCCCAGACTGATGGTCAATCAGAAAGGACCATTCAGACATTAGAGGACATGCTTCGGGCATGTGTGATTGATTTTGGGGGAAGTTAGGATGACCAGTTACCGTTAGCTAATTTCTCATACAACAATAGCTATCATGCCAGCATTGGTATGCCACCTTATGAGATGCTATACGGTAGGAAATGCAGAACACCCGTTTGATGGGGTGATATTGGTTAGAAAGAGTTAGGGAGCGTCAAGGTGATCGGGGCTACGACTGAAAAGCTTGAAAGGATCAAAGCCTTCATGAAGGCAGCCAAAGATTTACAGAAGTCATATGCCAATAAACGACGCAAACCGATTGAGTTCCAGGTGGGTGACCGGGTTATGTTGAAGGTCTCACCTTGGAAGGGTATCATTCGTTTCCAAAAGCAGGGCAAGTTGAGCCTGAGATACATAGGCCCGTTCCGAATCATTGCTCGAGTAGGAGAGGTGGCCTATAGGTTGGAGTTACCAGATGAGCTAAGTGGAATTCACCCGACATTCCACGTATCTCATCTAAGGAAATGCCTAGAAGATGAAGATATGATTGTTCCACTGGAGGATATCAAAGTAGACGAACGGCTCAATTATGTGGAGCAACCAGTGGCAATCATCGATCGAAAAGAGAAGAGGCTCAGAAATAAACTGGTTCCTCTTGTGCGTGTACAGTGGAAGCACAGGAAGGGATCCGAGTCAATGTAGGAGACCGAAGAAGAGATGAGACAGCATTACCCACGTTTGTTCGAGGAATAACAGGTTTCGGGGACGAAACCTATATAAGGGGGTGGACTTGTAACACCCGGATATTTTCGTTAAAGCCGACGAAAGAAGAAAAAGAAATAAAGTCCAAAGTCGGGGGACCAAACTCGCTGATGTGAGAAAGTTGGGTAAGTGGAGATATTTGAAGGGAGATGGTAGCCCTTACCCTCTCCCCACACTCATATTTTCAGCAAAGAAAAGAGAGGAGAAGGAGAAAGGGAGAAAAAAGAGAAAAAGGCTTGCTTCGAGTGGGTTTGGGCTTGGAAATCATCGTGTAGCGGGTCTAAACGAAGCTCTACTTCTTGGTGTAGTTTATGTGAGTTCTAGGACCCCTATTTTACTCGTTTTTAATAGATTTGGGGCTGGAACACATAGCAAACCCATTTTTGAATGTGTGTGTGTTTGACCCATTTGTATGTGTTTACGTGTGATGCGTTTGGAGTTTGTTTCCGGGCTTGTGTGTGCTTGAATGGTGTTGTAGTATGCATTCCTAAGGTTTAGGATGGTTGATTTGGGCTTAGAATGGGTTTGGATGAACTTGGAGGTCGAAAATAGGAGATTGGGTTCGGGATGAACTGCATTCTGCATCAGCTAGGGCTAGGCGACCGACTGGAGGTTCATTCACACAATTGAGGTTCATTCGCACGATTGAGGTTCATTCGCACGATTGGAGGACCAGTCGCATGGGGAGTCATGCGACTGAGGGCCCATTCACATAAGTACTCATCCGTATTGAGTCCATCCGCATGAGGTCCATTCGCATAGTGTCCATTCGCATAAGGTCCATTCGCATAGTGTTCATTCGCATGGATGTCCATTCGCACAAGGCTTAATCGCCTGTGTTCATTCGCATGGGATTCAGTCGTATGAGAGGCCCTGCGACTGAAGGGTGCCCATACACCCATGCAAGGCTTGCGTACCCGAGGAGAAGCGTAGTTTAAGTATTGACTTACGGGGGAAAGTGCAGGTGTAAGTTTTGACGTGGAAGTCCCCGTAATATCATGTAAGATGACTGTTGAGGCCTTAGTAGTTATGTTGGGCATGATTATGCATGATGTATGATATGTATGTATGATGTTGGCCTGTATGATGATGCTATATGTGTATAATGATGTTCCTTATTATGATGTATGTTTAACTTCCCCGTGGCTTTACGTGTTATGTTAATGAATGAATGAATAGTATTATGTAACGTAAAGTGGAAAATAATGAGAAGAGGAACGTAATGAAAGAATGCACGCATTAATAATGATTGAAAGTAAGAAAGGCTTGCATGCACATATATGAGGTGAGCGACCCTGCCGTCACAACAAACTCGAAACGAGATCCTTGTCATTCGACCCCGGGCTTTATGCCAACAGGCTTTGTGCCTAGAAAGGTGGCTTCGGGCCACGGGCTTTGTGACAATTAGAAATGAGGCTTCGTGCCCGGAATGGTGGCTTCGGGCCATGGGCTTTGTGCCAATTAGTAAAGGAGCTTTGTGCTCGGAATGGCGGTTTCGGACCGCGATGGGGGGAAAAGCCTGCCAGGATCTAGAGTTAGTACGAAACAAGCGAGATGATAAAGTATGAAACGAACAAAGTGACAAAGCATAAAATGAACGCTAACGAAATATAATGATAAAGTGCGATATGTATGAAATGAACAAATGTATGAATTGAACGTTAACGAAATATCATAATAAAGAACGAAATGGGATCCTTGTCATTCGACCTCAGTAATCGTGGCTGTGTGCCATGAGGAGGGTAAAGCTTGATGGGATCTAGATGAGAAATGAACAATAATGATGTACGATGAATGAACGAAAGTTGACGAACGCAATCAAAGATAATAATAATATTATCTATGTGTACGTATGATGTGTGATCATGTACGAAAGTATAGTATGATTTGAAAGAGAGTAAAGTATTTTATCTATAAAACTAGAACTCACTCAGCAACGCTGACTTTTTATGTGTTTCTAGTTGGCAGGTAATGTTGCTGAGGATGGCACGGGGCGGATACTCAGCTCTTTTGGATGGCATCCATTTATATAATGCTTTTGTGATGTAGTGCAACAATGTATTTTGTAACTGATTAACGATGTATTATTTTGCAAAAGCTTATATGATGAAACGAGATGTCATTTTGAATATTTCCGTTGCAATGTTTATATAAGATAAATGAAAATGTATGTTTTTGTGCGATGATCGACTAGCTGTAAGTGTACCGAGAACGGGGCCTTACATAGTGCCGACAAATCCTCAAAGCAAATACCATAGCTGCCAGTTCTAGATCGTGCATGGGATAGTTGACTTCGTGAGTTTTCAGCTGTCGGGATACGTAGGCTATCACCCTTCCACGTTGCATCAATACGCAACCTAGCCCAGAATAAGAAGCATCTGAATATACCACTAAGTCTTCACTACCTTTAGGTAATGTCAAGACAGGAGCTTGTGTTAGTCTCGCCTTTAACCCCTAGAAAGCATCCTCCTGTTCTCGACCCCACACGAACTTTACATCCTTACGAGTCAACTTTGTCAAAGGTGAGGCTATCTTAGAAAAGTCTTTAATAAATCTTCTATAGTAGCCTACCAATCCCAAGAAGTTACGAATCTCGGATGGCGTCTTTGGAGACTTCCATTGCATCACCGCCTCCACCTTGGCCTGGTCTACCATAATCCCCTCGTGATTTATCATGTGACCCAAGAATTGCACTTCACGCAACCAAAAAGCACACTTAGAGAATTTGGCATACAACTTTTCTCTCCTAAGTGTCTCTAATACTTCGCGTATGTGTCCGGCATGTTCTTCCTCAGTTCTCGAATAAATCAGGATATCGTCGATAAATACAATCACTTATTTATCTAACATAGGCCGACACACCCGATTCATCAAATCCATAAAAGCAGCTGGCGCATTGGTTAAACCAAAAGACATAATGTGGAACTCGTAGTGTCCATAACGTGTACGAAAAGCTGTCTTAGGAATGCCTTGCTCCTTCACTTTCAATTGATGGTAACCAGATCGAAGATCTATCCTCGAGAACTAACTTCCACCTTGGAGCTGATCAAACAAGTCATCAATCATCGGTAGTGGATACTGATTCTTCACCGTCAACTTGTTCAACTCACGGTAGTCAATACACATCCTCATACTACCGTCCTTCGTCTTCACGAATAAGACCACAGCACCCCAAAGAGAGATAGTCGGTCTAATGAAACCCTTATCAAGCAACTCTTTCATTTTCTCCATCAATTCCTTCATTTCAGTCGTAGCCAACCGATACGGTGCCTTAGCAATAGGCTGAGCACTGTGTATCAAGTCAATTTGAAACTTGATTTCACGATCCGGTGGCACACCAGATAAGTCCTCTGGAAACACATCAGAAAAGTCACACACCACCGGAACATCGGACATTTGTGGTGTTGACATGTCCACATCCTTCACGTAGGCCAAATAAGCACTACATGCACGCCTCATGCACTTTCCCGCCACCGCCATCGAAATCACTTTCGGAATCGTCGTAATTCGATCACCGTATATCGTCATCGAACTCCCGTTAGGCGCTATCAGTCTAATCATCTTTTTATGACACACGATGTTTGCTTCATAGGTTGCTAACCAATCCATCCGTAGTACTACATCGAATCCGCCTAGGGGCATCACATGTAAGTTAGCAGCAAATCTATGACCTTCTAATTCTATGGCACAGTCCTCTATCACGTCAATAATTCTAGTGGACTTACCAATAGCAGTTTCTACATCAAAAGGCTCATTAATACATCTACTACAAGCAGATAACTTATCACATAAAGTAGTAGAAATAAAACTCCTACTAGCACCAGAATCGAATAACACAGAAGCAAGAGTTTGATTTACTAGAAACGTACCTGACACAGTATCAGGGTCTGTCCTAGCCTCCTCTCTGGTCATCGTGAATGCTCTAGCGCTCGCCTTTCGCCCCTCAGTCATGGTCTTCTTCCCCGCTTCGGAACTCTCTGCCCTTGGCTTCTTGCACTCCCTACTCATGTGGCCTACTTCACCACAGTAGAAGCACCTCGCCGCTCTGCAATCTCTAGAGATGTGGCTGGGCTTCCCGCACTTAAAACAGACATTAAGCCCCGGCCTGCACTCACCAGCGTGCTCCTTTCCACACTTCTTGCATCTCTTCACTCCCGAGCCTGCGGCAATCACCCATCGATTATCCACCCTAGCCTTCTTGTTGTTTACCGCAGCACCTCCCCGTCCGAATCGCTTCCCATTCCAGTTCTGGTCACCACCACCTTTCTTACTCACCTTAGCCACCACTACCTCCCTTTCATCATACAGTCTCCTAGCCAAGTCAACTACCGACCTAAACGTACTCGGTCGGGCGGCGATCATGTGCCTGTGGTTATCCGACTGCAAGCCCTAAATATATCTCTTGATCTTTCAGGACAGGGGCTTCACCTGATCCGGCACTAGCCATGTAACTCGTTGCTTGGTGGTGTACTGTTGATGTGTCATGGTTCCTGCCTCCAACTGCAGGAACTCCCTCTCCACCTTATCCAACTCCCGATGAGGATAGAACTCCTCAATCACTAACTTCTTCAGCTCGCTCCACCTCATTCTACCAATTGCCTTGCTACCCTCTGCTTGGATAATGTTGTCCCACCAGTATAGAGCCGAGTCCACAAACAAATGGGTGGCAAACTTTACCTTCTGGTCCTCCCGGCACTCGCTGATTTCCAGAACAGCCTCCATCTCCCTCACCCATCGGTGAGTAGCAGCAGCCGTGTCATTACCATCAAAGGTAGGGGGCTGCATCTTTGGAATGCCCCATAGTTACAGCCTTGTGCTGTCTCCAGCATAGGCTCCTCTTCCTCCTCTTCCTCTTCAGTAGGGATAACCGTCTCGGTCTTGGGTTGCTCTTCCTGTCCCGAGGACCTATTCTTATCCCTTCTCTCTCCTTCTCTAACAGCTTTAATCACTTTGGTCACGAGAGATGGCAGGATCGTCTGCATGACCTGATGGACCTCCTCCACCACGACCTCTTTCACCAAGGCTCTCAAGTTAGCACTCTCATCACACCATCTGGATGAGGGGTCTTAGATGCCTCAGGGGTCACCTTCTCAACCCTGGGCCTCTGTTGGAGCTGTACAAGAGAGTCTATATTATCAACATAATTAAAGTCAACAAAAGTCAATGTCTCAGTCAAAGCCAATAGAAAAGTCAAACGTCATGTTCAAGATGAAGAACCGAGTGAAGATATTGAAGATATATTGTGTTTGAGACTTTATTGTATTAAATATATTTTGTGTGAACAAAATATATTTTATCTTGTTTTAGTCAAGTTTAATAGTCTAGGGAGCTAAATGTAAATAGTGAAAGTTAGTCTAGACTATAAATAGCCTAATTGTAATTAGGATTGGCTAACAATTGCATGACCAATTGATTGATGGATTCACTTGTAAACATATCATTTGCAATCTATTGAAGATCAAGGGGATTTTATTGTGTTTATCATATTTTGATCTATAATCCTCATGATTTGATTCAAGTGTGTTCAACCTGGGTTAACAATTTGGTATCAGAACCATTTTGGATCAAATACATTGAAGATTTGAAGAATTAGTTGCTGATTTTTTGAAGATGTTCATCAAAGTTTAGAGAGAGAAACTGGGGTTCTAGAGAGAGAAAGTAGATCTGAGTTCAAATTATTACAAATCTAGCATCAACAACATCAGATCTGTTACTATTTACAACATATATTGGATCTACATCAACTTTGATACAAGAAAAATCAACAAAATCTTCAGATCTGAGATTTTCTCTCACACACACTAGTGTGTGTGTTATTGGTGTTCTTGAGAGCTTCAAATCTTCATGGAGCGAAACTAGATCTGATCTTGAACGAAAGTTCAAAGTTTCTGGTGAAATTATAGTTTCATCCGGTGAAACTCCAGCGAAATTCCGGCGAAACTATCTTCTCCGGCGAAAATAAAAACCTGCGAAATTACTATCATTTTCAGTGAAATTAAAAAAAAGGATGCGTGCCAAATTACTTTAAACCACCAGCCTCTTATCAAAACCATCACCTACCTAAAACCAATAGATCAAACACCATCAACACAACCATCTACAACTGTCACTGGAAACCCAACCACACCACCACAACCGTCGACCACCGGACATCCCAAACTGCCACCCGCAGACACACCCGAACCACCTTCTCCATCTCCACCTTCAAGACTATAACCCACATCCACCCACGGCCTCTCACCTAACCACCCACTATACCATCATCCCTGTCGGGGTATTCCTCTCTACTCTTTGATATCAACAGTGTTCCCATTCCAGATCCTGTACCTCCACCAAGTGAGTGGCAAACCTGGAAACCTTGCAACAAATCATAGTTCTCCGCCTCCTTACGAACAACATCAAGCACAAAATCGATCAAGTCCGCCCCTTCTGTATAGTGGCCCTTGGCCCAATTATTCCCCGCACCCGACTGGCCGAAGACGACGTTATCGGGCCTGAAGATCTGACCGTAGGGACCATATCTGATACTATCCATGGTCCCAGGCTCCAGATCCATGAGAATAGACCTATGATCATAGCAACCACCGGATCTGACCGTAGGGACCATATCTGATACTATCCATGGTCCCAGGCTCCAGATCCATGAGAATAGACCTATGATCATAGCAACCACCGGAGGATTCATTGTAATAGACATTGATTTGTTCGAGTTGAAGGTCCGGTGAGGATCCGGTGAAGCGACCGGAGGAGTTGATGGCGTGCTCGTTGCAGATGACTTCCCAAAACATTGAGCTGATTTGGTTTCCGTATTAGCCCTCTTGGATGTGCAAGATCGCTCTCATGGTCGATGACTTTAATGGAAGATGAGGGGAGGATATTTGGGGGTAGAGATTTAGGGTTTGAGGTTATGTTTTAGAGTAGTTTCTAAAGATCAGATCTGAAGTATGTGTTTTATTGGTGTTTGACAAGTGATTTAGGGTTTTTAATTGGCAATTGGGTTATTCTCATTGGGCTGGGTTTTCAATTTGGTTTAGCAACTTGGGCTGATTTTTTTAAAAAAAATTAATATGTGGGCTCATTAAAAATCAATAAAAAAAGATTGGGCTAATAATAAAAAATCAAAGAAAATTGACTACTTGGAATTAATTGATTTCATTCCGATGAAGAAATATTCAACAATTTTAAAAGATTTAGAAAAAACAAGCTGACCAGGTCAGCTTGACCCCAGTTGCTAAAATTGTCTAGCGTGACATTTAAAAAAAATAATATTATTCCCGGGGGAGAATTATTTTACAAATTTTGGGAAAAATATTTTTGGAGGGGTTAATTGCAATAAAAAAATAAAAATAAAAAATGGCTTTTGCAGAACTGTTTAAATACTTCAAATATGATAATCTCACAATTGCACAATGTCGGTTTGATAATTTTGCAGCTTTAAAGAATGAAAAAATGTCCGATTTTATTGATCGTTTTCTGTTGGTGGCAAGAAATCTGAAGAAGTTTGATGACCAATTGGGAAATCATGAATAAGTTCTAAGATTACTTGATTTCCTTCCATCAGAATGGAGCTCACGCATCAAGTCGATTAAACGAGATAGAGGTTTTTGGGATTACAAACTGGTGGAGGTAATCAACAAACTGAAAGAAATGGAGTTGGATATCAAACGTCATGAGTACTATGAAATGACATATCTAACTCCAAAGATCACTTCAAACTTCAAAGAGAAACCAGAAGAGAGATCAGATTCTAGCACCAATTCTGAAGGTTTACCTAAACCTGGAATTGAAGAGGTACAAGAGGAGCTTAAGCAAACATCAATGGGTAAAGGTGGAGCTGAGTTGAATGATGAAGTTTATAATGCTGAGAAGGAAGAGGAATGGAAGTGAAATACCAGAGTTTGCAACTGCGAGAAGGCTCTTGCTGCTGAAAAAGTCATCCTAGATCTTCCATACGAGACAGTTACAGATGTATGTTCTTATGCTTGTAAAATCCGTTTATTTGGTGTGTATAAAGCTAATAGGTTACTTTTAGATAACCAAAAGGAATTAACCACCATGAATGCGGAACTTAAAAAGAATGAAGCCAAGTATTTCTTAAAATTAAATGAAGCTTTAAAAGAAAATGATCATTTAAAACGAAGTCTTCTTGAAAGAAATGTTAAAATTAATCTTTTAAACAAAAGAGTCACCTTGGCTGAATTTGAAACAAGCAAGCTTAAAACAAAGCTTGATAGATGGACCATATCCGGAATGAAACAGGAAGAGCTACTGTGTAAACAAAGGGGAGCTAGGATTAAAATGGGAGTGGGTTGTGGTAAAAATCCATACGTCTATCCTCCTCCTAGCACCCACTGTTACTCTCCTATGCCTCAACCTCATCCATCTAATGATTTGATTGAAGCTATAGACACTAATAGTTTAAATGCAGGTTTAAGCAGCATTAATTTTCAAGAGGTTAGAGATGTGCAGGATTCTCCTGTAGGTTTGGGATTCCTCAGGAAGGGATCTGATAAGAAGATTAATGATGATTCCACCTTTGGTGTTCCAAAACCAATATCATTTGCTTCTCCAATCTTCTTCAACAAATTCAAAATAGGTAACATTCCTTCGTTTGTTCCTGTCAGGTTTGTCAAAGAAGGAACATTTGTCAAATCGTCAGGCAATCAGAATCCTATAACCGAAGCCGACACAAAAGGAGGTGTCAATCAAGATCTATTGGAGAAAGATCTATGTATACGAGACTGGATAAGCTCAGATGATGATTCAAACACAGATGAGCGAATCAAAATATCTTCTCCAAAAGCTTCCACAGATGATGGTTCCTCACAGATCAAGATATCCTCTGACATTGTCACGTCTTAAAAGCTTTCAAAAGCTGAATCAAAACCAATATGGATCTCTTCTCCAACTACAAAACAACCCAGTCAATCAGTGAAGATCTCATTCCCTGTTTAGCACGGGAAACTTCATAATAAGCAAGAATCTGCTACAAGCTCAAAGCAATCCTCATCCCCACCTGCATCACATGGGTCAGTCAAGCATCAAAAGCCTTTCAAGGCTTGTTTTGAGTGTGGAAAAGAAGGTCATGTGGTAAAGAAGTGCCCTTAAAGACTTGCTTCAAATGGTAAAGGCAAACCAAATTGCTTCTCCGTATGTAAGTTTACAAAGAATGTTCCAGAAGGTAAAGGCAACACGGGTTGCTTCTTTGGATCAAGAGGTAAAAAGCACACATGTTTGAATGGTTGGATGAAAAACCCTCCATCCAAACCTTTTAATGTGAAGCCGGTTTCACATGATTCAAAGATGAAAATGACCAAAGGTTCAAAACCAAATTCTTTTACTTCCGGTCTTAAACAGAAAATGATTTCCAAATTTAATTATTCAAATCCAAATTAATTAAACCAAAACAAATTTGGAAAATTAAAAAGAAGGATACAGCAATCCCCGGTTGTTTAAACGGTTGGGTGCCGAAGCAGGTCACTTATATTGATGAAAAAGGAACTCCCAGGACTACGATCGCCTGGGTTCCCCTTTCTAACTAATTTGTTAATGAGTGCATGAATAATTCAGGAGGACTGTTAGTAATTCGGTTTATTGACAGAGATTGTTCCTAATTCAAATTTGAGGCGGAACAAACAGGTTAAGGTCCTGGTATTTTATCCACAATCTGGATTTTTATCTGCACAATCACAGTTCTCACTTCACAATCACTGCATATTTCTTGATAATTCATTTCTTATCTTCATATCAGTGTAGTTTAAGTCGGACGGGAAGTGGTGTTTCCAGTGGCGGACGGGTGAGTAACGCGTAAGAACCTGCCCTTGGGAGGGGAACAACAGCTGGAAACTGAAGACATTCTTTGGGAAATTTCTATTTTTGTTCAGTATCATAAAAAATTAAAAAAAGCAATAGATAAGAAAAAAATTATAAAAAAGACATACTTGATTTGCAAAAAATAAAATTTAGGGGGAGAAATGATTGTATATCTTCTTAAGATGCTTGTTCTTGCATGACTTGCGCTTTATAATGAGAAATGATAGTAACTGATACTGTTATTTGATTCACATCTTAATTTTAATTGTAAATAATAGAAAAACAAATAGATTCTTTAATGATATGCTTGGTAGGCTCCGCCTGAAGAATAAAGTAGACAACAGCATGATGATTTAAATTAAATATATGCTTAAGGATGTCTGGATTTACGCAATCATTTTGGTCTGCATGAAAACTGAGTCCCGGCAAAAATTGGATTGATAATTGATCTCTCACCCACCATGATACAAATCATATAAGCCATATCTTTGAGACATGATTGGTGTATTTATGTGTCTTGTGTTTGTGGTAATCTCCTCTGCTGTACGGAAGTATTGACCTGGAGTGATGATCTTCTTTGTTGTAAGATTGTACTGACCTGGAGCTCTTATCAGCACATGATTAAATGGTCATCTCCTCTGTTATACGTGAGTATAGACTTGGAGCTCTCACCATTTTGGTCTAAGTTGTGTCAAATCATCTAACGATGAACTCATCACATAATGCAATATTCTGATGCTAATCACTTGCACACTAATGCACAAGCCTTGTTCCATAAAGATCGTAATAAAATTCAAGAAATCCTGAGGTTGGGTGAGGGTTTTTACCAAATGATTGTGGGGTCCTAGCATTCTAAAGTGCTTAATCGAACCTTAACGAATCATCTGTTGCTTGTTGAAAAAGACAGGGCATGGGTTTAAGTGGACAAACATATCAGCAATCATTATTGATCTATTTGAATATTTCAAATCTCATTCAAAGAATGTGATTAGATTTAGTTATAAGTGTGATCTTATTGCTCGTCGATGATTAAAATTCATCTTTGTGCTAAGTTATATTTTGAGGATGTGATCTCATGATCGATACAGTTCTCGATTATATAAAAAAATGAAAAATTTAATAGATAAAAATAAAAAATATTATATAAATTTTCATTTTAAAATTCTTTTAGTTCTTCCATATTATACTGTTACAATTTTATCATTTTTCATGCATTTCACAGAAATTTCGTATAAACGAACACGGGTTCGCTGGTTTTTCACAAACAGATAAACACGGATTTATTTTGTTAATATGAAATGATCTAATTCGAAATGTTGAGATTGTGTTTGAGAATGTGTTTCAGATTTTTGCTTTAAGTGATGGCCTATCATCAGTTGAGCAGTGTACCTGATCAGAGAACCTGTTCCTCAAGTTTGCACAAGGTACCGAGCTAGGAATCTTCCTCCTACATCTTCTAAAGGCACTCAAGATTAGAGATTTGGGAAAGTTGTTCCAACATCTTCACAAAGGATGCACTCGAAAAGGGGGAGCATATAAATAGGGGGAGCTTATGAGATGAATAATCTTTCTCATCAGATTTTGAAAGTTTGAATTTAAAGATCTTTCTACTGTTGACTTCTCGGTGCTGATTTCATGTAAAGACGTTGATAATGATAGACTAAGGGGGAGTATTAATGGAGCTGTACAAAATAGTCTATATTATCAACATAGTCAAAGTCAACAAAAGTCAACGTCTCAGTCAAAGTCAATAGAAAAGTCAAACGTCGTGTTCAAGACGAAGAACCGAGTGAAGATATTAAAGATATATTCTGTTTGAGACTTTATTGTATTAAATATATTTTGTGTGAACAAAATATATCTTATCTTGTTTTAGTCAAGTTTAATAGTCTAGGGGGCTAAATGTAAATAGTGAAAGTTAGTCTAGACTATAAATAGCCTAATTGTAATTAGGATTGGCTAACAGTTGCATGATCAATTGATTAAGGGATTTACTTGTAAACATATCATTTTCAATCTATTGAAGATCAAGGGGATTTTATTGTGTTTATTATATTTTGATCTATAATCTTCATGACTTGATTCAAGTGTGTTCAACCTGGGTTAACAGCCTCCTTCTTGTGACCCATGGTTCAGCACCACGTCCACCCTGTACTCCGCCTCGTGAAGCCTTAGAAGATCTACCTTCAGCCATTCCTAATCACTATATGATTCAAACACTAACACGGTCATTCAAGGTAATAGCTTAGTTTATGTCAAGTGCAGTAAGTCCCTAATTATAGTGGCCAGTTGTGATTAGCCACTTACTTTACTCTTCATACCCCAAGCATTTCCTATCCTGACTACATCAGTATCTAAATCTACTAAGGGCAAACAGATCAAATAACATGCGCACATAATACCGGTTAATATTAAGGAAAATACCTGATGGCACGTAGGCATCCCTTCTCTTTGTCCCATTTTCAGTTTAAGTTTAAGTTTCTTTTAAAAATATTTACCCATTTCACTTAAACTTTGGCTCTGATACCAACTTGTAAGGCCTCGTTCCTGGGCACCTCACAGTTGGTCATTCATCGTACATAAAACATACAATTATTTAAGAACATCGTAGCGGAAATTAATTAAAACCAATTTCATATATTTTAATGACAACTTTTGCAAAGTAATACAATACGTTTAACTATTACAAAATACTATAATTTCATTACATCACAAAAATGTCATTGTTATACTAACGGTTGCCGTCCCAAAAATGCCAAGTAGCTGCCCCGTGCCATCCTCAGCAACTATTACCTGCCAACTGGAAAGCACATAAAAGTCAGCGTTGCTGAGTGAGTTCTAGTTTTATAAATAAAATACTTTACTTTCGATATAACTTTCTTTACTTTCATACGCGGTCATGCATCATACGTACAGATAGAGAATATTACTTTTAACTTTTATTAACATCCATTGTTCACCATCATATTCATAGATTGCTTTCATTTCATGCTTTTCGTTAATATTCTCTTACTTTCATTCTCATTCTTTCGTAACGTACTCATTATCATTCTTTTACTTTCATACTTGTTTACTTTCTTACTTTCTTTCGTACGTCACGTCATTCTTTTATATTCATATGGATTGATGAACAATACCACGAACATTGTGCACGAAGCTGATGTTGGACCTGTGGTAATTAAATCACGAACATTATGCACGAAGCTGATCCAGTCACCTAAGGCAAGTCATCTCTCCCATTCATTCAAACCAATTGGTCATACCTCAAACATTGTGTACGAAGCTGATGTTGGACCTGTGGTAATTAAACCACGAACATTGTGCACGAAGCTGATCTAATCACCTAGGGCATACCAAAGGGCCTTGTCAATCTCAATGATTGACCCTATGTGCATCCTTTGCAGTAGCTAACCCGCATCACAGTTGAGCTAACGATAACATGGTCTTGCACCTCCTTTCATTTCCTTGCAAGCCATTCTTTCGTTCATTACGTTTTACTTTTCATCATTGTTATATTTCATTTCATTACATTATTCTTTACGTTCTTTCGTTCGTTTGTCATACTACGTAAAGTAATAACATAATATATAACGTATTTTATAATATAATATAAATACGTTTAATCATCATTAAAAGATAACACGTTATACATACCATACATCATTCGTACATCCCATAACCCTAAAACATCCCATAATCATACTTAAAATAGGTAATCATTACCCATAAGTCAACTTTAGTCAGACCCTAGACTTTGTACTTTTTCTGAAATTTCAAAAAATATTCTAAGTGTCTGGACGCATGGGCACTATTTGGGCGCTTCTGCCCTATTCAGGCGTTTTGCTACTATGCAGATGTCTGGACCTACACTTGGTCAGTTTTCACTTTAGACGCATGGGCCTATTTAGGCGCATGGGCACTATTCAGGCGTCTGGGCCTAACACTTAGTCACTTTTCACTTAGACGCATGGGTCTATTTAGATACATGAGCACTATTCAGGCGTTTGAGCCTATCACTTAGTCATTCTGGGCAATATTCCAGACGTTTAGACATTATTCAGGCGCATGGGTCTAACTTAGACGCATGGACATCTAGGCGATTGAGTATTGTTCAGACGTTTAGGGCATCCGGGCGGTTGGGAACACTTAATAAATTTAACCGTTGGACGCATGGTCCACTGTTTAGGCGGTTGGGTAACTAACTTTCACTTAAATATCATAAATCAGTCACAAATCATCCTAAATCATGATCTAAGCTTAGTATTACCATCCTAAGCATCATAACATGTTCATACACACATATATGCCCTAAATTTACACCCACCCGTATACACATTCACGTACACACATACGGGTGAAAAATCAATTTTTATAAAAACATGTTCACATGCATTTTCCAGCCCCAAAGTTGTTCAAAACATATTAAAAAGGGGGTTCTAGAACTCACCTTAGCAGCTTTCGTGTATGACTTCCTCAAACCTGAATGTAATGAGTTCAAATGCCTAAAAACCCACCAAAATACACACACAAACGTACATAACTCATATAAGCATATAACCGAGACCAAAACTAAACATGAACACTTAAAACATTCGAATTTCTAACCTGAATCAGCCTTTTTTCCTCTTCTTCTTTCAAAACCCGAAAGTTCTCTGCTCCTTCTTCTCTCTCTCTCTAAAAAAATCTGATTGTTTGATATGAATAAGCAACATGGGCGGCCATGTTGCTTTATTCACCAACTTTCAAACTTTTATCCTTTTGGATAT
Source organism: Flaveria linearis (assembly GCA_024085815.1). Taxonomy (NCBI): domain Eukaryota; kingdom Viridiplantae; phylum Streptophyta; class Magnoliopsida; order Asterales; family Asteraceae; genus Flaveria; species Flaveria linearis. Next base: position 31,575,430 of record CM044001.1, on the reverse strand, counting down.
TTTTAACCCTTCAACTTGGGTTTTATAGCTTTTCTTTCTTTTCCTTTACTTTTATTCCTTGCTTCATAACTTTAAAACTAACCGGGTGTTACACTTTAGAGCATTCACATCCTGTTCCTTAAAAATATATGAGTGGAATTCTATATTTTATGGAATGATTTTGAGTGGTTGTGAGTGGAGTAGGAAAAAAATGTCATTATACATTTGTAAATTTATGGATTCATGATTCAACTCTTATAATTTTTTAATTTTTTCTAGAAAGTTGTTGTGAGTGGAGGAGAGTGAAAAGATAATAATAAAGGTATAAATAAATATTACTTAATTGAAAGAGGAGAGAAAAATTAGTGATTTTAAGTGTAATTATAAGAATAAAAATAAGAAATGAAGTGAATGCTCTTAGAGAACCCGGAAAAATCGAATCTTTAAAACAAAAGAGGTCCTTAACAGAAAGAAATTTAAGAAATTTTTAAACAAGTTAATATTAAATTCCCTTAATTGATGAAATTAAACGGGTTCTGACTTATGCAAAATATTTTAAGATATGGGTACCTAAAATACACCATAAAAATTTTCCAAAAAAGCTTTATTTAATTGAAAAGTGAGTGCCAGTTTAATGGGTTCCTTACCACTAAAACTTCAGGATCTTAAAACACCCTTGATACGAGTTTAAGTTGATAACTTGATAATAACACGGGCGTTATTAGATTTTGGAGCTAGTGTAAACATCCTTCCGACAAGTTTATACTATCAATTTGATTTCAGTCCAGTTTGTAAACCAGATACCATCGTGGTATTAGCTTATTTAACACCTAAGCTTCCTAAAAGGATGGTGTGTAATGTGATTGTCATGTATGATATTTCTATTATCCAGTTGATTTACTGGTTTTAGAATACGTTTCAGATGATAAAACAAATTAACCTAATATTATACTTGGTAGACCATTCTTAGCTACTACAAATGCTTTGATAAACTACAGAATCGGGACAGTAGGTATGATATTTGGTTATAGGATATTACATTTGAATGTGTTCTCTAATCATCTATTTCTATCCCCAATGATGAATGCTTCATGGTTGACATCATTGACGGTTGTAATCCTCTGGAAGTGAGGAAGACACCATAGATACTTGTTTGGTTTGTGAATACAGATTGGGATCACATGAAAGCTTTGGAAATTGAAGAGCAAATGTTGGAATTAATAGTTGTAGATGTTGGTAGACCACTAAGGACACATCAAATTAAAAACTTTCCTGAGCATATGACAAAAAGATGAGGCCATATTTGAAAAGTACACTAGTGTTAGAATTAAAAGATATTCCCAAGCATCTCAAATATGCGTTTCTAAGGGAAGATAAGACTTTGCCTGCGATCATTACAGCAAATTTCAAAAAAGATCAAGAAGCTTATGTATTGCATGTAGTTTAAATGTATAAAGTTGTAATAGGATAGACACTTGCTGATTTAAAAGGTATAAGTCCTTCTATTGTGATGCATAAGATTATCACCATTGCAAATGCCAAACCATCATGCAATACTTAAAGAAAACATCACTAATACAAAGAATCTTTGTCTTAAAATATTTTTAGGAGTGTAACAGAACTATATCGTATATTTGGTAAAGAAGTGTAACAGAACTAAAGAATCTTTGTCTTAAAATATTTTTAGGAGTGGGTCTAGCTCTTAGAGAGCTTCACATTAGAGATATTGGTTTGTTGATTATTTTACAAAGGGGGTTATCATCACTTCTAGTAGCAATAGCTTCTATTTTTTTAAATAAAAAATACTAGAAAACATCACTAATACAACTAGCGATGAGCAAAAGCACTATCACTTATAGTCAATGTTCTCAGAAACGGATCGGACGTCGAACCGGACGGCTTACTGGTTTGGTGGTCGGACCGGTCGGACCGGTCGGACCGGATGGACCGGATTTAACTATATTTTAATTATATTTATATATGTAATTAAATATAAGTAATTTATATATGATTTATACATATATTTTATAGTTATATATAAAACCTAACTATATTTGTATATACAAAGTACTAATTTATGGTTTAACACCCCGTTTTTACCCACTAAAATCAAAAAAAAAAAAAAAAATTCAAAATCCGGTCGGACCCGAACCGGTTGCCCGGTCCAACCGCCGACTCGGTTCGAACCGGCCGGTTCAACGCTCCAAAAACGAACCACCCTCGACCGGACCGGACTGGCCTCCGAATCCCGGTCGAACCGGTCGGACCGGCCGGTCCGATCCGGTCCTAACAACATTGCTTATAGTGGCAATGACTTGTGCCATGTCATCATCTTCATCAGGATACAAAAATAAAATAAAAATTAGAAAAAGAAAAACTACTCACCACCCTTGCCAATGATGATGAGTGAGCTCATCACTACTTCCATTGACGATAAGTATGGAGAAGAAAAATCAAATTTCTCATAAAATATATTAATTAAAACTATTTTTAGAAAAAACTAGAAGTGGATCTAGTTCTTAGAGAAGGTTCAAGTGAAATCTTTCCAAAAACTAAAATCACTTCTAAAAAAAATTCCTTTGGCTTCTTATTTTAATAGCTCAATAATTTGTTCATCCACTTATTTGACGACAATGTTCACTCATTTTATTGTTTCAAGTTTCTCATACAATATATTATTAAATTGCAGCTTTAATTACAACACAATTTAGATTATTCTGAAGCACTCAACAAGCATAACACAATTCCAAAAGTTATAAATCAAATATCTTATACATATGATAATATAATACAATTTATCAAAAAGACGAAATTGTCTATTTACATTATTTTTTGAGAGTTTAAGGGAAAAAATATTTTTTATAAATTTAACTACTTTAATTGTGTATTACACACATAAAATTATGATATCACAATTGTTGTGGACTTTTAAACCAAATATATAGGCGTACTCACGAGTTTTAAATTGATTTAACCTTTTAATACGTTAATATTTTTTCGAAAAAAATTTTTGCCCCATAGATACAAACATTTTACTAAATTTAAGTATAATATTACTATATTCTATTTATAATTTTTAAATATACATTTTCTGTTGCTTCCTGCGCTATCACGCGGCACCCTTTAGCATTATTAAACACAAACTGAAAACAAAAATTCAGTTATAGTTCAAAAGTGAGTAATTAATAAACAATAACGGCCAACGAAACACAACGATTGGTGTATTGAACAGTAGTACGTGATAACTAATAATACTTGATTATGACTAATTTATCAACGATTTCATAAGGCTCTAATTTGCATGATTGAAAGAAGCGGCTCTTGTTCATATTAAGGAATTATATACCATTACATTTTACAATGACATTAAAGTAATGTACCATTAATAAAGCTTACGGTACAACATATTATGCAATGGTTTCGAAACCGGACCGGACCGGCCGGTCCGACCGGGACCCGGTGCCTTTGCCGGTTCGGTTCGTTGGTTTTAGACCGTTTTCAAAATAACCGGCCGGTTCGCGCGGTTGACCGGTCCGACCGGAACCGGCGAACCGGGTTGAACCGGTTTTTGGATTTTTTTTTATTTTAATAGAAAAATATTATTGGATATGGATTAAGGAACACTGGTTCGTTAATTTGGACTATGTTTAATTGAATGATATGTATTTTGGATGTTGTTTTGGATTAAGGAACACCGGTTCGTTAATATTATACCTTATACATACACACTAAATATTTGGATTTTTTTATATTTTTTTAAATATTTATGACATCATCCGGTTCGTAATCCGGTCCGACCGGTCCGACCGGTCTGACCGGTGAACCTCTAGGCCGTACGGTTCGCTTTCCGGTCCGGTTTTGAAAACATTGATATTATGGATAGGCTAATGTTACACTATGTTGACTTTATGGATTACAGTCACTTCTTACCAATATTGTTGGGACCGGATCGGGGCCGGTCCAACCGGTCTGACCGGGGATCGGCCAGGTGACCGGTCCGGTTCGCTATGACTTGTTTTGAACTGGTCGAACTGGCTGGTTCGTCCCGATCTGGTGGTCGGACTGGGAAACCGGACGGTTCGGACCGGAATTTGAATTTTTTTATTTTAATGGGTAAAAACGATGTATTGAACTATAAATTAGTGTGTTGGATATAAAATTATAGTTAAATTTTATATATAAATATAGAATACATATATAAATCATATATAAATCTATCTATTATAATAAAAAAATATTTTAGGTGGACACTTGACACAATTCTATACATCTTAATTTTAATGTTCTCGTTTCTCTCTCCTATTAAATTGTTACATTAACTATTAATCTCCTAATATTTATTTTTATATTAAAAATAACTTTTATATAAGTTAAAAAAGGTATTTAAATAAATTAAAAATTATTCTACAACATCAAACTTTTTTAAAACTATGACGTACTTTAAAATTTGTTTTTTGAAAAAATATTTTTTTTATAAACTAAAATAATTAAAATTCGGAGTTATAATAAGAAAATTTTTAAAAATGACATCTTTTAAAATGGTTTGGTTTGATTTGGAACAAAATATATATTTTGTTATTAAAGAAAATGTATATATAGTCTTTATTCATATATAATTTTAATCATATCTTATCTCAAAATATCATTTTATAATGAATAAATTATTATTACTAATTATTTAATATTTTAATTATTTATAAACCCGTGTAATACACGGGGTACTAACCTAGTTACTTATATTTAACTACATATATAACTATATAAATAATATACTATGTATATAATTATGACATCATCTGGTTTTTAAATCCGGTCCGACCACCAAACTAGCAAGGCGTTCGATTTGACGTTCGATCCGGTTATGAAAATATTGTTTGTTACAACTTCAAAAGCATATTCTACAACTGGGTTATAGTTTGTGTTATCCTTATCATCATCAAAATACTTGTATCTTTATCGCCGGTTCCGGTCTATCATCTCCACCATTCACCACCTATTACCCCATCGCAATTCTGGTGGTCAGAGCCAGTCTTATATAGTTTTTGATGATCATTAGGTTTCTCAGTCAAGATAAATGACCTCTCTCTTCTAAATAAAGTCTTGATATCTGCACAATTAATCACCAAGAAAAAGGCTTCACATTGTGTAGCTTCACGATTTTTATATTAATGCAGATTTGATAGTTGTACAACTTACCGTATCAACTCCACATCCAAAGCATTGTTTTTAACGTTATGTTTTATGAAATGGGTTCAAATATAAAATGTATTTTTGCTACAAAATATGAGAAGATACAATGAGTTAAAAAAATCATAATAAAATTTATATCTCACATTCTAAATCGAATTTCAATAAAGTAGTTACGAGCTTTTATTCCCCTAGTCGTCCTCACTAAGGAAAAATAAAATAAAATTAATTTTTTTATTGTGTCATTTATGAAACACACATTAACATCATCCTGTTATTATATTAACATCATCCTGTTATTATGAAAGACACAATGATGTTATTGTGTAATAATGAAAGACACAATGAAGTCATCATGTCATAAAAGACACAATGAATTTTTTTTATTTTTTATGTATTTTTTTCTGAAAGAGGACGACGAGAGGAACAGGGACTCTGAACTACTTTTTTGAAATTCGATTTAGATTGAGATATAATTTTTTTGTGATTTTTTTATCCTCATTATGTCTTCTTACACTTTGTAGCAAAAATACACTTTGTATAATAATCTCAATCATGTGTTATTGCAACTTGTTATCTAATTTTTTTCACATGTTGAGGTAGATAAAAAGGGTGTAAAACATCTAGCTTTGAAGAAGTATGCAAACCAATTAATTCAAATTTGTGACGGTTCGCATCGGTGCCATGATAAATTAAACCGAGTCCGACCAAACATCGGTATTATCGGAACCAAATTAGTATTCGTTTTTTTGTTTTTCTATAGCGGTACCATAGCGAACCAAACCAAAACCGGGAACCGGAACCGATTTTCGGCACAATGTGGAAAACGGAGTTGCAATTAAAATAGAACTTCTTTGGATAATAGGCTATAGCGACTGCCAGTATCGTACACTACCCCGACAACCTTGATCTTCATTGTAGTATTATTGGACTCGTTACTAAATCACTTCCGACCGAACAACATCAATACTGGCATTTGTATATTTGGATTTCGGAGTCATTACCTTTTGACAATATCATGATTATATTTTTTTCGGTTTTCTCTACCAATTGCTAGAGTGCTGGTACCGTACAAACACCATCATAAACCCAACCGATGCTGATCGAATTCCTGCCGTAACGTGCGGATAATTCTACTAGTATAATATTAATATAGTGTTCATGTTAGCAATTTTAAATTTTGAACTTAGTTCTTTGTATGTTAGTAACAATTTGGTGTTTTAAATTAAAATATGTTAAGTGTTAGCTATACGATAAACATATTGGTTGTATTTTTTTTTTTTTTTTTTTTTTTTTTTTGGAAGGCTACTATCATATTGGTTGTATAATAGACACACAAAGATGTCTAGATTAATGTGTCTGCGTCAAACAAGAATATGCTATTATTTTTTGGCGCTTTTTTTCAAACATTAGACTTTTTGCTAACTGTATCTATTTTATATCTTAATATAATATAAGAATCAAAAATGAAATCGATTAGTATTTTGAATTATAAAAGTGAAAGTGAGAGTTCGATCGAGTGAAGAACTGAAGATAGGGAGGGAACTATAAATCCACATAACTCAACACACCTTTAAGGGTTTTCACTCATATATTTTAAATTTAGTACAAAATTTCTAAAGCTAAACCTTTTAACAATTCAAACAAGTCTATTTTATTTTAATATTTGAACTTAATAAAACATAATATCTCAAAGAAAAACATGATCCTAACTGTAGGCTACTAGACTCCAATAACATTTTGTCCCACGCGTGATTGTACGAGTTGCCATGCAATTGAATACGAGTTGACTTGGGCATGAATGATGAATCTATCAAATCCCTTTAGGTGCACAAATGAGAAGTACTTATTTCGTCTGACACTTAATTTGAATTTGATGTACAGGAGACAGCTACGGGTAGAAAAGGCATGAAGAAAAATGTGCATACCATTGTTTACTCAACTATTTGGACTCTTTAAAGACATTATAGAAACGAGGTAATATTCAAACAAAAACAACCATTAGTGACGAATATAATTGGCGAAATTGAATACATCTCCTTCCTATGGATCAAAAACTGATCTCAAAAGCTAATTATCGACCGGAAATCATGACGCCGTTTCTATATAAAGTTGCAACATCCCTTTATCATTCGCGTATGTACGTATTTGTTCCTAGCTTATCGCTAGTACTGATAATATTCCATCCAGCTTTTAAAAAGATAAAGAAAATAAATAAACTCGTATAATTACAAACTGGGTGTCAATTTCTTTTCATGATACTATACGGTTATTTAATTGACCAATGTTAATGTAGTACTGAAACCAACCAAAAGTAATCCACATGCAAGATTAATTACAAATTTTGGCCAAACACTGACAATCCACATGGTATCTTGACGCCGATTAGTGGACTTTTCTGCATTGAATAAATTAAATCAATGCAATCTTCTCAAACTTTTATAATGATAACTCCATGCTTAACCAATATCAAAGGGTTTTGATGAAAAAATCAAACAAGAAACAAACATAGGGAGTTTGTAGAGACGCCAATTAATTAATGAACAATCGTGATATTTGAAGTTGTGACCAAACAAGGGCATAATATATATAGTTCGATTGGGTTCTCCATAAAGGAAGGAAATCTGAAATGGGAGGAGTAACCGACTGTTCCCGTGTCTAAAAAGTTAAAAATGAGAGGGTTTGCTACTTCCATGCACACTTAAGTTTATGTATACAAACAAACATATGATCGTGGGACTATTTCTATGAATCCTTAAGTTGTGTTATGGATCAAGTCAAATTGGTTAGTTTCTAAATAAATTAGTGGGACAAGTAGCACCATAAGAAATGTGGGCCATAGGTGCGACAGTGTTAGCGGTAACGTTATTAGTGGCGACTCAATAGCGCTGCTAATGTCTGCTAATCCATTTGCATGCACGGGATGCAAATCTGACCATTGATATTGACTCGGATGGTTGTCTTTATAGTACATCAAGCATCAGCGGTGGGATCTGACCATCACCGCACTACCCTAAAAAATATATGGATTATTTCTCTCCTACATCAACCCATGCTCATCACTACTACTTGCATCCTTCTCTTGTTGATCAAAATCTCCACCCGGGAACTCCGGTCTCCACCAACCCTCATATCTCCACCAATCACCTCTGGTATCCACCATCCACGGGGCAAACTCCCTCCTCCTGTCTCCACCACCGACCCGAGAACCAATCTGACCTAGGTACGAATTCCGTGTATCAGTTCTTGTTTGGAAAGGAATATGATCGGGTATTATAGCCCTCGATTTTATTCCCGCTCATATTCGTTTGACTAAATTCTCATAGGCACTACAAGAAAAGCTGGCAATAGCGGCGACTTATTTAGCGGCGACATAGACTATTAGCGGCGACACCATTAGCGGCGACACCAATAACGGCGACATGTCGCCGCTAATGAGTGTCGATCCACCGTTCATTAAATGAACCGGATCTAGCCGTTCATTAACACTTTGATCTGACGGCTGGCAATTAATCGTACCATTAGGTATTAGCGGCGACGCCTTTAGCGGCGACACGTCGCCGCTAATACCTTCTCACCTATACGCGAGTACTGATCCCCTTTCCCTTCACTTTCCCTCCACTTTCCCTTCACTCCTCCGGCGACCTGCTACCCCTTCACCACCTCCGCGCGATCCTCCGGCGACCACCTCCTCCTCCGGCCACCACCTCCTCCCTACATCCGACCGCAGCCACCACCACCCACCACCACTGCTGATCGAAGGAAACCTCCAGATCGGCCACCACTGCCGACCATCGTCGCGTACCACCTGCCAAAAACCAAGCTTAGGCCACCGTCTCCGCTTTTAAGTTGAATTATGTACACTTTGATTGAAATGAGTCAAAATGATACAAACACACTTGATATAGTTAAAAATACGGTAATTTGAGTTAAAACGGATTAAAATGGGTAAAAATAAGCTTTAACTGCTTAAACTTGAAAATGTTAAGTTTATCATTGTTGGTTTATCTTAAATGGGTCAAAATAAGTAAATTTAAGTTGAATTATGTACATTTTGGTTGAAATGAGTCAAAATGATAAAAACACACTTGATATAGTTAAAAACACGGTAATTTGAGTTAAAACGGGTTAAAATGGGTAAAACTAAGCTTTAACTGCTTAAACTTGAAAATGTTAAGTTTATCATTGTTGGTTTATCTTAAATAGGTCAAAATAAGTAAATTTAAGTTGAATTATGTACATTTTGGTTGAAATGGATCAAAATGATACAAACACATTTGATATAGTAAAAACCACGCTAATTTGAGTTAAAATGGGTTAAAATGGGTAAAAATAAACTTTAAGTGCTTAAACTTGAAGGTGTTAACTATATCATTGGTTGTTTATCTTAAACGCGTCAAAATAGGTAAATTTAAGTTGAATTATGTATGTTGAAATGGATCAAAACGACATAACAACTTATAATGTATGTTTTGTTTTGTAGGCACAAATCGCAAGTTTGTTTCAAAATGCAAACTTTATGTCACAAATGACGCAACTTATTGCCTCCCAAAAAGGTACACAACAAGATGATGAAGATGATGATTCGGACGAGGACAATGAATAGGATAGCGGTTAAGTAGTTTAAGTTTATTTTAACGACATTTGAAGTTGAAGTTAAACAATTTGTATGTTTATGTTATTTGTGTTGTTAAACCTAGTATTGTACATCTTAATACGATTCGTATGTTTATGTTATTTGTCTTGTTGGGAAATCTGGAAATCTGGGTTTATTTTTATACAGGTTTAAAAATGAAAATTAAAAAAAATAAAAAAAAATTTTTAAATGAAAAATTGACTATTAGCGTTGACATGTGTCGCCGCAAAATTAAAGAAGCCATTAGCGGCGACACTTTTAGCGGCGACTCTTTAGCGGCGACGAAGTCCACATTAGCGACGAATCATTAGCGGCGACTATTTAGCGGCGACATGTCGCCGCTAATACTAATAGCGGCGACAACGACTATCAATAACGGCGACAACTGTCGCCGCTAATGGACTTATTCCTTGTAGTGAGGGTTTTCATGTTGAGTATGGTAATGACAAGAAGGTGGTTAGTTGCTAAGTTATAGTTCTCGATTATTAGGCACCAACAGAAAGTTGTCCGGGTATGATCCTTTTCTGTGCATGATATGTGTATCTATGTAATTTGGTTTCTATTTATATTTGACACCAATAGCCATACAAATTGATTGATAATGTATTTTGGTTTGTATTTTAAGATCAGCTGTAAAATCTAGGAAAAAACAATAATAAGATCAATCTCAATCCATCAAACTCAAAATGAATGATGATTGGAATGGTAAACACATACTCACATGTCAAGATCAATGCGTAATAGTGTGAATAAATGTTTCTTCTCTCATTAAATATTTTTGCTTACAAGCTTTGTAAGTTTAGAACTTGAAAATTTATTCTCGTATGTTCTTTAAAGTTTTTGCATGACTTATTTTTTGATTGCCTGAGCCCCTAGTTTGACCTTTACAATCCTCCCTAGCCTTGGTGAATCAAAACCATCAAAAGTTCATATTAGTACATTTATAGTTACCTTCGGGCATGCATTTTTCTCTCCAAAGAATTGTTTATCATCCATCTAAGCTGCCATGAAATGAACAAATTCACCAGCATTAATCGGGCATACTTGAAGCTTCATCAAAACTTCTTTCCCAATTTGAGCAGGTCAATTGGATCTATAATTCCATATTCCCTTTAAACACATTAAATTAGAGCAAGACAGGTTTCCTTTCTGTAAACCCAACTTAGCCAAATAGTTTACTAGAACAAGTTAATGTATCAGAACCTTCTTCACAGTCTTAGAACGCTTATAAACTCTGATAATCATTGGAGTATTGGTGTTGGGATCAATTATCTTCTTGTGTTTTATTAGTTTAGATTTAGTAGTCTAAAATTCTGAAAGGTAGACTTGCTTTGCTTATATCCAATTTCTTATCCAATTAGCCTTCATGTAGTTTCTTGTGGTTCAAAAGTGGTACTCTACCCATGGCATACAAATCAGTTTCATGTAAAGTATGAAAATCATGTTCATCTCTATAATACTCTACTGTGCTAGCTCTTGTTTTAATCACATATAATTTTTTCTCATCATTATACATCCAACTCAACACTGGTTCTGAATTTCCATATCTTGTATCTGGTTTGAGTATCTCAAAACGTGCTTTTTGGAAGGACCAGGAGCCTTGAAAGTAAGATATCTAATCTTTATTGTTGCTCATGTACTAGTCTGATCAGATGGATCTACTAGTATATTTGTATGTTTAGCATGCTCAACTCCTAAAAATGATGTTATATTCCCTTCTTCTAATTGAACATTTTCATAAACACCTTTCAAATTGTTTCCATATAGATATATATCTATATATTCTATCTGTTCTGCAAGATCATTACAATCACCAAAATCTTCACCAGATCCTTTTACAATCATTTATTGTTAAAACATATAGAATTCTTTTTTGTAATTGCTCTCCAATTCTTGATTAACAGGATTATAGGCTTCTGTTTCATCTAAATTTGGTCTGCAGACATTTTCTGTGCTAGATTCACCAGAAGAAGCTGTAATGTTTCCTACATCCCATTATGATTGTCATCATCATCATCACCCTCGTCATATTTCTTAGGTTGATCATCAGCATCATCATCATCACCATTTTCTTCTTAATCACCATCAACCATCATCACTTTCCCTATAATCCACTTTATCAAATAATGATCATATTTTCCAACTCACCAACTAACTCCTTCGACCCATGAGCTTCAACCAGTCCTTCACCAACTCCTGATTCAGTTGTGATTATTTCTAGTTCAGTCCTAATAGTAGTTACATGTTCACTTGGCTCAAATGAGCTTGAATTTCTTCAGCTGTTTTAGTATCAGTACAATGTTGACCACTAGTTTCACCACCTTCTTTGGCATGATTAGGTTCAACACGTTCACTCTGATCAATAGTTTTAGATGATGAAGCTTTCATCTGATTATCCAAACTTTGCATATAATTAAACATGAACAGCGTTTGACTTTCCAGTGTTTTGATTCCGACATCCTTCAACTAACTATCTAGTTGCAAGATCTCTATTTTCTTTGTATTGTCATACAAATTTTCCTTAATATAAGTCATCCGACGTGGAAGAGCAGCTTCGATATCAATTGGATTTTCTATTGAAGTACTTGTATTCTTTGACTTATCTGAAAATGAAATGAGATAATAGTATGGATTAAAATCTAAGTTCTCTAGGTGTCTCTAAGTGGAGTTGAAAACTCAATAACGGATACAGTTGGAGTCTCAATAACTATTATTGTACTTGCTTCAGTTATAGTTATTAGAATCTATTGAGTTTGAGTCAAGCTTGTTGTAGTCTCTATTTCCATCATAGGAATCTCCTAACTAAAAGATTCTATAGTCACTAGAGTCCTTGGCTTTTTTATTACAACTTCTCTACTCCTTCCTCTTCCTTAGCTAATATCCACCTTCTTTTTTGGGGGAATCCTAAGGCATATAATCAATGTCTTTCTTCATTAGTTCTCTTCTAAGCATAAGATGGAGGAGGATCCACATGCCTCTTCTGCAAAATAAACAACATATTTCTAATCTCATCGTTTGTTGTCTTTGAATCTGAACTTGAATCAAAAATATCATCTATCTCTTCGTCAATGGTTTTGTCCTTTCCTTTGAATGAACTTCCCGAAGTGTCAAACGTGAGTTTGAGATGAATAACCCATAGGTTCAAAACCTTTTGGTTGTTGTTGTGTTGGTTGATGTTGATGTAAATGCTATTGTTCTGGTAATTGTTGCTATTGTTCTGGTAATTGTTGCTATTGTTCTTGTGATTCTAAAAATCTTTTAATCTTAGCTATTTTATTTCTTGTACAAGCATTTCTCTGGTTCCTAGCGTGTAAGTAAATAAATATTTCTTCATTACCATAATATCTAGAGTTGGAGTCTCTAGATTGGATAACTCTAGATATAGTGTATTGATGATCATCTGGATAAATCTAGTATACATCAAAAACTTCTTTGTCCTAATTGCAATAACATTCCTTTTCATCTCTATGGATTTCTCTCCAACTAAGAAGTGACGGAGTCCTCAAAAGAGCCAGAATTCCATACTTGATTTCCACCGATAGGAACTGCCCACATATCCAGGTAATCTCACCCGTGAACCACTCTCTTTTATCAGGTGCTCTCTCTCTTCTGTCAGGTGCTCTCTCTCTCTCTATCTCTCTCTCTCTCTCTCTTCTGTCAGGTGCTCTCTCTCTTCTGTCAATATAACCTTTGAGATGTTGTAAGAAGATCTTCTATCATAGAATTCATTAGAGAACTAAATACTGAACTCAAACTATCTATTGTAGCTTTTAGATTTGTTGATACATTGTTCCTAGTTTATGTTCTTCAATGTAAATGTCTTTCAATTCTTACACATATGTAATGAGAATGTTTAATGAAATATGATGTGAGTTTTGATATTGAATTGTCTTTGTTTATATCATATTCGTATTGTAATTAGTATTACTTATATTGATGAACATTATATATAGGTTTGAGGTTATTGTACATAGTTCTGAATCAATAATGATTTAGAAAGGTGTTCAACTTAGTCAAGTGGTTATTTATGCTAATGGACCATACTTATGGACCATACGCACAAATGAACCATACTTATGGACCAGTCACACGACTGAATCAGGAGACTGGATCAGTAGTATAACTGAAACATAAGATTGACTCAGTTGCACGACTGAACCTTCAGTCGTGCGTATGAGTCAGACGCACGACTGAACCATGCTAATGGTTCTTTCGTACGAATGGACACTGAAAACCTATAAATACCACATAATTCGTGGAAAAACATAACACTTCAAATACTATCATACCTTATCCGTCCAGAGTATCCAAAGTTGTCCATCCAAGTTCATAGTTCGTTCCTGGTCGATTCCAACTCATTCTTAACGTTTGTTTAATCGTTAGATCGATCAGGTTGTTCGTTCTCATTGATTGGATCACCAATTAAATAGAATTCCGTGCTATTTGATCTGGTCTCATGCAGAATCCGTTAGTACGCTGTACAAAAACAGTCCTAACAAGTGGTATCAGAGCTTTGGCTCGTGATTTTACGTGGATTCGATTAGTTTTTGTGTTAAACTAAATGTTTTCAATCAAAAGATCCACTTTTTACTTCAAAACGTGTTTTTGATGAGTGTTTGTGTTAAAGTTTTGATTTTTCATCATACAGCAGATTAGGGTTCGTAAAAAATTCGTATTTTTGTGTCAAAGTGTTCAAAAATTTGACTTTTTCCCCCAACAGTAGCTCAGTCTCACGATTAGCTCAATCGCACAACTGAATCCCATTCACATAGTTCAATCGCACGATTGAACTCATTCGCATAGTTCATTCGCACGGTTAAGCTATTCTAGTCGGTTGACCTCAATCGTACTCTTCATTCGCACGACTGAATCCAATCGCACGATTGAAGTCATTCACATCCTTTAATCGCACGATTGACCCTGTCGTCTTGATCAATCGCATAAGAGAATCTGTCTTGGCTCAAGTTTGTTAAAGTTTAAGCAATAGAAGATCAGTTTGATGCGCTTACTGCTGGAAAAGACTCACGTATCCCGAATCTTCTTCTTCTGGAGAATGAGATTGGGAATCACAATAAACCGCTGAAGTTGTTGACGTTGGATGAGTATCCTCAGTGGAAACAGCAGTTTGAGATCTACTTGAATGGAGTTGACCCGCAGAAAATGCTCCAGTTTTCCATTCTCATATGAGGCCGGAATGTTTATTGGCTTTGGACATATATAGAGACTGGTTATACTGTACCAGTCAGTGCTAATGGGATGAAGTTAACTTTAGGGGGTATGAATGAAGTTCAGAAAGTTCTACATAACGCTGGAAAGAAAGTGTATGCACTGTTGACTCAATCGATACCTAAAGACATATTCCATCAATTCTCTGAAAACAAGCAGTCGAAGAAGCTGTGGGAGGCGTTAGAAAAGAGATATGATGGTAATGTAACCCTGAAGGTGCTGAAGGCTAAAGCTCTCAAGAAGGTGTTTGATAATTTCTCACCAATTAGAAATGAGAGCTTAGATGATATCATTGATAGGTTCTATCATCTGATGAGTGAACTACATACTCGTGGTGTGACCACCTCTATAGAAGACAAAGTTTCTAGTTTTGCTGATGGTCTGCCAGACAAATGGGATCCATTTGTGTGTAATCTGAGACAAAATGACACTCTTGCCACATTAGACATAAATGACTTTATCTTTATGTTAAGAGAGGAGGAACTGAGACTAAAATACAAGTCAAAGAAAGGATCCTATGCTCAGAATCCTTCACTGTACAACTCTGTTCCTACTCCAGCTTCATCAGGGGCACCGCTTCAAACATCATTTGTGTCTAACTCATCTGCTCCTTCCTAGAGTAGTTCATCGGGAAGCGAAGCGTCAGGTTCATCTGGAACCCAATACATAGTTCCTGATTCCAACCCTACCAAGCTAAAAACTGAGAATCTCGGAAATGTCCCTGTGAAAGTTGCCAAAGACCTCATGGATCTTCTAGCAGTAGTTGTTCATTCTTATGATGGGAAGACTGGAAACTGTCATCTAGCTGATGAGGACTACAAGCAGGTGGATGAAACTGAGTTAGAGCGCATGGATATCATGTGGGCCTTAGCCAGTACTGTTAGAAGGGCTAAGAAGTTTGTAAAGAAGACGGTGCAGAACATGGTTGCTACTAAATATACTACTTTTGGGTTTGATAAAACCAAGGTCACGTGCTTCAACAGTGGTGAAAAGGGGCACTTTAAACGGGAATGTGTAAAGCCGAAGAAGACAGGTAATGGAAACCCTTTTCCTTCATTCAACCATCAGGATAAAGAGAAGATTGGGACATTATCAAGCAAAGAGTCAAAAGGCTATGGTTGTTCAAGGCGATGAAGGACAAGACTAGTCCTTCCGATTCATATCTAAGGGAGAGTCAAATGTAGCACAGGTTGATGACTTGGATGATGGATCTGCAAGCGAGGAAGACATCATAGCTGAGCATGCACATTCAGATATTGAAGAAGCTATGGATGTGGTAGATCATCTTGTGGAAGAAGAGTTGAATGCTGCAAACTCACAATCTCCAGTTATTGAAGAATCAGATACTTTCATGGCTGATTCGTCCAGTTCCACACAGGTATATTCTAAAGACGAATTATTTGATAAACATGCTTGTGTTGAATGTGATAAGTTTAGAGAAAGCATTGACTTGAAATTTTCTAGGTTATTAGAATACAATGATAATCTGGTAAATGATTTAAAACTATGCACTGAAGCAAACCATGTTTTAAAATAAAATAAGTGTAGTTTTAAGGAAAAGATTGAACTGCTAGGGAAACAACTAAGGAAAACCGAGGTTGTTGCCCTAAATCAATAAAATGACATTAAGTTCTATCTAAATACTTTAGAGGCAACTAAAAAGGAAAAGGCAGTGTTACTAGTCGAAGTTGAATCTTTGAAACAAAAACTGCATAGTGTAGCAAGTTCCTCTCACATAGTTCAGAACTTAATGAAAGTACGAAATGGTGGGGAAGGTCTGGGTTATAAAGTAGTACCACCACCACATGCAATCCTTTTAAATACTAAATGTAAACCAATAAACAATAACCAGGTTAAGGATCATGTGGTGACTACTCCTCTTGTCAGTGATCAAGAGTCCATAAGTAAAACTGTGCAGGCTGTCACTGAACAGAAGGCTACTACTTCGGGATTGAAAGATAAGGTGCTTAAAAGGGATTTGTGCGTTAAAGTTGACAAGGATAGTGTTGGGTCGGGTTCACGAACATCTACATCAGAACCTAAAACTGCTGAACCAACAAGCCCTAAACGTGTAAATCATCAAAAATATGCTCAAAATGTCAAAATAATTAAATTTGTTAAAGAAGGTGAAGCATCTAAGCAGGATAAGACACAGACCAGCTCCCGGCCAGACTCAACCCCTCAAAGAAGATCTCCCCCACCTATCGAAGGGAGATCCTGCTATAACAGTGGAAAATGAGGATATATTTCTCCAAATTTTCCTCATTATCAGACACCTAAAAAGAAAATTGAACTTTTTGATGAAAAACCAAGATTTTTCAAAATAGACCTAATACTCCTCAAAGACATCAAAGTCAACACAGACAAGCTCAAAGTGAAGCTGTGTTGCCTAAGGCTAAACCTAGGACTATTAATGAACCAAAAGTTCATACCATAAGCCAGTCGTCTGTTTACCACAAACAGGCCTTACATAAAACTGGTTTATGGAAAGAGAAATCAAGTAACTGTTGGATTCTTTATGCCCAAGACACATATAATATTGATGTGGTTAGTACGTAATGATCCAAGTCGGGTCATACCCAATAACAAGCTTAGCAAGCACCAATATAAATATTTAATTGATGATATGATCATGCAATTAAATAAATACACCAATTTAGAAAATGGGTTTTCCAAATATATTGTATATGAGACAGAACAACTTATAAGGATATTTTGTTCATGGAAATTATTTGTAATGTTATTTAAGTAGGTTAGATAACATCAAATAATGAAAGTATGTATAAGTTTTATAATTAAAAGGTTAATTGTACAACTTATTAAGGAACTACTTGATAAATAATTGTGTGTTTTAAAATGGGTGGGAAACCCATTTTAAACAATAGTTTCGGCCGCCCCTAGGGGGGTATCCTTGGTCTTTTGTTGCTTTGGAACAATAACCACATTCATTAGTTCACACAACACATTGTCACCCTCTCTCTCTCTTACATGCAAGAAGTGGTTTTTTCTCTCATCTTTGAAGAAGAACAAAGCTAAAAAAGGGTTTTCTGCAGCTACTTCCTTGCACATTTTTGGTGATAAATCCTAGCAAAAGAGGTGTTTGCTTCACACTTGTGGGTATGCAAGCTTGAGGACATCTACCTTGGTGTTTTGGTCATTCAAGAACCTCATCTCCTTCATCCAAATCTCGATTTTCAGCAGCTTTACAAAGGTGGTTTGTATATCTTGTTTTGATTGTTATTGGTTCTTAATAGCTAGCTCAAACACATATATATGATCCTCTGATCTTGGGTTTGTTGATGTCATGTTATTAACCTTAATTTTCAGATTATAAATCATAAGATTAAGGTTTTATTCTGCTGCGTTTTTCACGTTTAAAATGGTTAAACTACTTTGATAATGGTCCAACAAACCCAACATTGGTGTCTGGAGCCGGATATGTGGATGACTAGCTTCTATTATCCTTGTTAAATTGATTTTATGGGGTTTTAACAACCTAATAGGGGCTGTTTTGTGATGTTATGATGAATCCTCAACCTTTCAAGGTCATATCTTACATGCTTATGATTAAACCTTGAAAGAAAAGATATCAAAATGATTGATTGTGTTTTGTTTGGACAAAAACACCCTAAATTCTTGGTTTATGTTGGCTGAAAATTTAGGGTCAAATGGGGATTTATTTTGGTTCTTGGATGTTGTTTCATATTGGTGCAAAACCTAGCCTTGACCTTGTGATGGTTTGGTTTTAAATGAATGATTTATTTTGGTTGATTTCATTCTTTATGGGTTGTAATATTTATTCATTTGTGCTTGTATTTGGGAGTAATTTATTTATTCATTCATTTGTGATGTAATAGATAGATTAAGTGTGTTTTCTTTATTAGAAAATTTGTATTAGGATATAAATTTTGTAAATAAAGATGCACAAGATGGAAGCACAAAAGGAAGACACAAAGAGAAGGACTTGAAGCAATTGAATGCAACTTCAAGAGGGGGTCTTTGGAGATCTCATCTTTTGTGTTGTGTTTAACCCTTAGAAAGGACCTTATGACCCCACTTGTGACGGCAAAAAAGTTTGGTCACCTATGTGGCTATGGTTGTGCACATATGGTTGTTTTATATATGCTTGTTTGATTATCCATTTTATGTTGATTGTTTGATATGTGGATATGCTTAACAATCTAAATAAATAATCTTAACAAGCTGAATTTTTTGGTTTCTTATCATTAAGTGACTAACAAAAGGTCATTAAAAGGATTAATGATTTCAAATAAAAGAGGTTTTATTAAAAAGGAACCATAAGGTACCATGTATTTGAAAGCATGCAAATACAAGGTACATAGAGTTTTCACAACTAGAATTAATGAAAACTAAAATCCCTTTGAAACGAGTTAAACACCATCCTTTTACACGACACTCAAATCACTTGTAAACTATTTGTGGGATAAAGGTCACCTAACCACTTCTAGGGAACTTGTGTGTTTGAGGTGGGCTTAACGTATTTGTGGGATAAGGGTCACCTAACCACTTGTATGTGTAAACTCACACGTGTGTGTAAGTAGGATGACTTGAATTGGAAACCATATGCATAGGGTCACCGAAGTATGGCGTACAATGATGTTGATGGGATTTTACATGCCAACTAAACATAAGATGTTTAAGCCGATCCATAAAGCTAGAAGTTGCAATAGGTTGCAATTGTCAAATATTGACTATCTCGTTAGTTTAAATAATGGGATAAAGGTCACCTAACCATCATTTAAATATAACGTTGGATTCTAGATTTTAATTATTAATAGTCTATGAGACATGAAAAGGGTATTAATGATTAAAATGAATTTTTTTAGAAATACTAGTAAGAACTTTGTAAATTTTGTAGAAATGGCCGCAAACAATAACGCTACCACCCCGACCGTCCATACCCTATCACTGAGAACCATCTTAGAGAGGGATCGTCTTAACACAATAATTTCATGGACTGAATCGTTCTCAAGTAAGAGAAAAAGGCCTATGTCCTTGACGATCCTATTCCTGACCAACCCGACCCTGAGGATGTTGAAGCCTATAACGATTGGCTTCAGTACACTGAGGATTCCATCCAGGTTTCTTGCCTCATGTTGGGAACTATGATTCCCGAACTCCAAAAGGATTTGGAGCATCATGGGGCATATGACATGATTACCCAGTTGAAGGAAATGTTCCTTCAACAAGCTAGGGTAGAGCGCTTCGAAACGGTTTGAGCGCTTCATGCATGTCATATGGAAGAAACCCAACCGGTATCATCTTATGTACTCAAGATGAAAAGCCACATTGATCTCCTCAAGAGGCTTAACTGTCCCGTCTCTAAGGAGTTGGCCATGGATTTGATCCTTAATGGGCTAATTAAAAAGTTTGAGACGTTCATAATGAATTACAATATGAACGGATGGGACAAGAGCATTGGTGAGCTTCACGCAATGCTCAAAACAGCCGAGGCGGGGATGGGTAGAAAGGTTCTACCTATTCTATCAATCAATGAGGGAGGCTATAAGAAAAGGCCATTCCCCGATCCCAAGGCAAATGTTGCCAAAGGAAAGGGGTTCGTCAAAGGGAAGGGGAAAGGGAAGGTTAGAGCGGAACCTCCAAAGCCTAAGCTTAAGAAGCCTAAGGTAATGGAGAACGATCCATGCTTTGAGTGTGGCGAGATAGGACATTGGAAAAGAAACTGTCCAACATATCTCAAACAGTTGAGGAACAAGAGGGATGCTGGGTAAACCTCAGGTACAACTTTCATGATTCGCATTGGTTTAAATGTTATTTCTTCAAACACATGGGTATTGGATACCGGATGTGGAACTCATATTTGCAATTTGTTGCAGGGGTTCAAAAGAAATAAGCACTTCAAGAAGGGGGACACATGTCTCTACATGGGCAACGGAGCAAACGTTGATGTCGAAGCCCAGGGAGACTATATTTTGAAACTTTCAAATGGTTTGGAAGTTGTTCTTAAGAACATTTTGTATGCTCCTAGTTTGACTAAGAACATAATTTGTGTTTCCATTTTAAAACAATATGGTTATGATTTAAAGTTTGTAAACAATGGTATTTATGTTTGTATGGATGATATTTTTTATTTTAAGGCTATGCCTTTTAACGGTATCTATAAATTGGTTCATGATGATTCATCCTATAATAACTCATTATACCAAACAAGCACCAAGAAACTTAAAATGGATTTAAGTGATTCTTATCTTTGGCATTGTCGTCTTGGTCATATAAATAAGAATCGGATTCAAACACTTCAAAAGAATGGTCTTTTGAAAACAAATGAAAATGGTTCATTTGATAAGTGTGAATCTTGTTTACAAAGTAAGATGACCAAGTCGCCCTTTAGTGGTACTAACGAGAAGGCAAAAGACTTATTGGGAATCATACATGCAGATGTATATGGTTCTTCTAAGACAATGACTAGAAATGGTGAAAGATACTTCATTACCTTTACCGACGATTATAGTCATTATGGTTATGTGTACTTGATGGAACATAAACATGAAGCTTTTGAAATGTTCAAAAACTTCAAGAATGAAGTTAAAAATCAACTCAACAAAACTATCAAACTTCTTCGTTTAGATAGAGGAGGTGAATACCTAGTGACGCTTTTTAGGATCATCTAAGAAGTTATGGGATCGTCTCACAACTTACTCCACCTGGAACACCACAACATAATGGTGTGTCCGAAAGGAGAAACCGAACCCTATTGGATATGGTTCGATCTATAATGGCTGTAAGCTCACTACCTCTATCATTTTGGGGTTTCGCATTACTCTCCACGGCTCGTATTTTGAATATGGCCCCGACCAAGAAAGTGGATTCGACACCTTTTGAAATATGGCATGGAAGAGTTCCATCGCTATCATATTTAAAGGTATGGGGTTATGAGGCTTATGTTAACCAAAACACCCAAAACAAATTGGAAAGTCGATCTACTAAGTGTATATTTGTTGGATATCCCAAAGACTGTATTGGATACTACTTCTTTGATCCAACAGAACAAAATGTATTTATTGTTCGAAAGGCAGAGTTCTTGGAAGCCAAGTTCCTTATGGAAGGAATGACGTATAGAACAGTGGAATTTGATGAGGATCAAGATCCATAAGCCGATACACGTTTGGTTGACACTAGCAATCACAGGAGGTTGTTGATAATGATCAAGAGGTTGATCGATACACTCAAAACATTCGTAGATCTGGTAGAGTTAGTATTCCACCTGAAAGATATGGATTTTTCATGAATGGATGCTATGTGGTTGACTCCGATGAGCCAACTACATACCATGATGCAATGTCCAATTCAGATTGTGACAAATGGCTGGAAGCCATGAACGTAGAGATGCAATCCATGTATGACAACCAAGTTTGGGAATTGGTTGACCCTCCACCTAACTCCAAACCGGTTGGATGCAAGTGGGTTTTCAAGAAGAAAACGGACATGCATGGAAACTTGGATACTTACAAGGCAAGACTTGTAGCAAAAGGTTTCACTCAAACTCAAGGGGTTGATTATGATGAAACCTTCTCGCCTATGGCAATGCTAAAGTCAATTAGGATATTGTTTGCCATAGCTGCTCATTATGACTATGAGATTTGGCAAATGGATGTCAAAACTGCTTTTCTTAATGGACATCTCGAAGAGACTGTCCATATGGTTCAGCCTGATGGTTTTATCGATCCAAAACATCCTAATAAAGTATACAAGTTCAAAAGATCAATCTATGGATTGAAAAAGCATCAAGAAGTTGGAATCAATGTTTTGATGAGGAAATCAAGAAATTTGGTTTCATCAAGAACGCTGACAAGGCTTGTGTGTATAAAAAGGCTAGTGGGAGCATAATTACATTCTTAGTATTGTATGTTGATGACATACTACTATTTGGAAATGATATTCCAACCATGGAAGGTGTTAAAACCTGGCTTGGAAGTTGTTTTTCCATAAAAGATCTCGGTGACGCCGCCTATATTTTAGGAATAAAGATCTATAAGGATAGATCGAGGCGGTTGATAGGTCTAAACCAAAGTGCATATATTGATAAAATCTTGAAAAGGTTCAAGATGGAAAACTCTAAGAAAGGTATGGTACCTATTCAAAGAGGGACAATATTGAGTACATCTCAATGTCCAAGCTCAAAGGATGAGCCAGATCGTATGAAGGACATCCCATATGCGTCTTCTATAGGATCCATCATGTATGCGATGATATGCACTAGAGCGGACGTGTCATGCGCGTTAAGCATGACAAACAGATATCAGCAGAATCCAGGTAATAGCCATTGGATGGCTATTAAAGGTATATTGAAATACCTTAGGAGGACTAAGGATATGTTTCTAATATACGGATCTGATGAAGAGGAGCTCGTTGTAAAGGGTTACATGGATGCGAGTTTCCAAACTGATCGAGATGATTCTCGATCACAGTCGGGGTATGTCTTTATTATGAATGGAGGAGCAGTGTCCTGGAAGAGTTCAAAACAAGACGTGGTAGCATTGTCCACTACAGAATCCGAATACATAGCCGCCTCATTAGCAGCTTAGGAAACTGCATGGATAAAAAAATTTATCACCGATCTAGGGGTGGTCTCTACCATTCAAGACCCCCTAGAAATCTTTTGTGATAATGAGGGTGCGATTGCACAAATCAAGGAACCCCGTGCACATCAAATGACTAGACACATTGAGCGGAGATTCAACTACATAAGGGATGAAGTTGAAAAGGGAAAAATATGTATACGTAAAGTTCACACCGATCAAGACATTGCGGATCCACTCACGAAGCTCCTTGAAAGGGCAAAGACGAAGGTCATACTTGTGCCTTAGGACTTCGATATTCTAGTGATTGGAATTGACCTGTTTAGTATTTAAAAGCTTGGAAGAATGTAATATTTAACTCTTTCATATATATTTGTGATATTTTGAGTTATGTTCATTTTAGCATGTATACATCCATGAATATGTTAATTATTCTAAATGTACGTAGTGGATCATGTTTGTGGGAGCAAATATGAACGTAAGACTATTATGAACATGGATTGGTGGATATTCATAAGGCATGAATATAGAGAAATTGGTTGTTGTCAAGGTTCATAGATATTCGTGGGATACGAATATTGGACTGACCCGCGTCTCAAATTTTACTACATGGAATCTTTTAGATTGATCATAAGTAAATTTGAGTAAGGCGAATATCATTTAGTATCCTCCAACCTGAGATACATATTGGGTTTTGATATTCACCAATGTGTCATACCTTGAGCTAGTTCTTCACTGCTCTGAAATAATGGACAGTACATAAGGCTATGTTCAGGTGTGACACGAGGTGATTATGAGAAACATATATAGTCAAGATGGAATTTGCTCCTCTTATTCGTTGAGAGTAAGATGTCTAAGGCTTGATTAAGTTAAATCAACAAGGAATGGTCATTCTGTGTCCTTGGATTTAGCATGACATCTGAAACAAAAGGATAAATGATTAATTCACCTAAATCACTTCAAGTTGGATACTTGAAGGGGATGATGTTATTGAATGACTTTTAGTCATGCGTATTAAGGGTAGTAAACCGTTGTTAGGTGGTATTTACTGCTTGCATCAATCTTCTATGAATCTTGTGCAAGTGGGAGATTGTTGGATTCTTTATGCCCAAGACACATAGAATATTGATGTGGTTAGTACGTAATGATCCAAGTCGGGTCATACCCAATAACAAGCTTAGAAAACACCAATATAAATATTTAATTGATGATATGATCATGCAATTAAATAAATACACCAATTTAGAAAATGGGTTTTCTAAATAAATTGTATATGAGACAGAACAACTTATAAGGATATTTTGTTCATGGAAATTATTTGTAATGTTATTTCAGTAGGTTAAATAACATCAAATAATGAAAGTGTGTATAAGTTTTATAACTAAAAGGTTAATTGTACAACTTATTAAGAAACTAGTTGATAAATAATTGTGTGTTTTAAAATGGGTGGGAAACCCATTTTAAACAATAGTTTCGGCTGCCCCTAGAGGGGTATCCTTGGTCTTTTGTTTCTTTAGAAAAACAAACACATTCATTAGTTCATGCAACACATTTTCACCCTCTCTCTCTCTTACATGCAAGAAGTGGTTTTTTCTCTCATCTTTGAAGAAGAACAAAGCTGAAAAAGGGTTTTCTGCAGCTACTTCCTTACACGTTTTTGGTGATAAATCCTAGCAAAAGAGTTGCTTGCTTCATACTTGTGGGTATGCAAGCTTGAGGAAATCTACCTTGGTGTTTTGGTCATTCAAGAACCTCATCTCCTTCATCCAAATCTTGATTTTCATCAGCTTTACAAAGGTGGTTTGTATATCTTGTTTTGATTGTTATTGGTTCTTAATAGCTAGCTCAAACACATATATATGATCCTCTGATCTTGGGTTTGTTGATGTCATGTTATTAACCTTAATATTCAGATTATAAATCATAAGATTAAGGTTTTATTCCGCTGTGTTTTTCATGTTTAAAATGGTTAAACTACTTTGATAATGGTCCAATAAACCCAACAGTAATGTGTCTGACAGTGAGGACAAGAAGAAGAAAGATATGCCCTCGTCCCCTGAAGGTTAGTGGGTTGAGTTTATGATGTGTGATATCGCTGGGAAACCCAAGCCAGTAAAGGCTTGGGTCCCCAACCTGAACTAATAATTTCCATTCGTTGTGCAGGTTGTCGGCTGCTTCCAGGCACATGACCGGGAATTCATCTCTCCTTTTCAATGTCAAGCAAATTAAAGGGGGACATGTATCGTTCGCAGGCAATAAAGGAGGTTATATCATCGCTCAAGGCGATGTGGGAAACGAGAAGGTAAAGTTTGACAAGGTCAACTACGTTCAGCAATTGCAAAACAACTTGCTTTCTGTCTCCCAAATTTGTGATAAGGTCTTTAAACTCGTGTTTGACAATAAGAAGTGTTACATACTTAATAAGGATTGTGTTATCCTGGAGGAGCGAGTTCTAATGTTGGCCTCAAGATATAACGACTTGTATGTCTTGGACCTATCAAAAGCCTCCACAACTGAGTCTACTGCTCAGTGCTTCTTGTTAAAAGAAACTAAAAGAGATTCAGTTTCCTGGCATAGGAGAATGGGACACATTAATCCCAGGAAGATGAACCTTCTGGTTCAGAATGATCTAGTGGACTGAGTTACTGTCAAGAACTTCCAGCTTCCAGACTTCTGTATAGCATGCAAGAAAAGGAAACAGACAAAAAAGTCTCACAAATCAAAGAAAGTTCATTCTATCAAGATTCCTCTTGAGCTTCTACATATGGATGTGTTTGGCCCTGTCAGCACAAAGAGCATTGCTGGTTATTGATACTACTTTATGGTGACGGATGATTACTCAAGATTCTCCTGGGTGATGTTTCTAAAAGCGAAGTCAGAGATATTTGAATCATTCAAATATCTTGTTACCATATTGGAGTCACTCTACAAGCTGAAAATAAGGAAAATACGTTCAGACAACGGGACAGAATTCAAGAATCAGTGGATGGAGGCATTCTATCATGAGAAAGGGATTGTTCATCAATTCTCTTCTACTTACACTCCACAGATGAATGGCGTTGCTGAACGGAAGAATTGGAGCTTGATAGAAACAGCGAGAACAATGCTAGCTGACTCAAAACTGTCGGTTCAATTCTGGAACGAGGCATTGGCTAATGCGTGCTATACTATAAATCGGGTCTTAGTGGTCAAACGTCATGGAAAAACTTGTTATGAGTCGCTCCAGCAACGTAAACTCAACTTGGAGTATCTGGAACCATTTGGCACACCCTGTATGCTGCTAAAGAAAAATCAGACTGGGAAATTCTGCAAGAAGGCAGAAGAAGGTATCTTCCTTGGATACAGTATACCAGACAAAAGGGTTTACAATAACTCAACTGGTCAGGTAGAAGTGTGGTGCAATGTTGATGTTCAAAGATACACACCCCCCTTGCGGGAAAAGGACCTTACTTTTTCTTCGACTATGATGGATTTTTTAAATCCTTCAATCTACCTTCTTCCCATTCAGATGATGTGTTGGCTACTCACATGATGTACGATGTTCTGAACACTCCTACTCGAGACTCAACATCATCGGCTCCATTAGATGGTTCTATTAGCTCTTCAGGGGGAGAACTAGAGATAAGTGATTCCTCTGATGATGAAGATGCTGAACCTGAAAATATGAACCAGGAGGAATAGGTTCCTACTTCTAAAAGTACACCTGCAGCTGATCATGAAGTAACTGGAACTTCTGAACCCAGTCCTTCAACAGCCATAGAAACTGAACCTGTGATTCTAAACCTGGATGATGAAGTAGCAGTTCCCAGAACTCCCGGAACTAGGATTAACGTGAATCATCCCCTGGACGACATCATTAGGGATATTCTCTCGGGAGTTCAGACAAGAAATCAGCTTTACTCAGCTGATTATGCTGCGGTCATGGAAAAGGGGTACATCCACGATGGGGCATATCGATGTTTTGTGTCTCAAGTTGAGCCCAAGTATGTGAGTGAGGCCTTAAAGGATGAGGCATGGGTAGCTGCCATGCAAGAATAACTCCTACAGTTCAAGAAGTTAGGTGTCTGCACACTTATCAACAAACCAAAAGGTGCGAAAGTGATTGGCACTAAGTGGGTTCTTCGGTGTAAAAAGGATGACCAAGGGGTCATAATCAGAAACAAGGCTAGGCTGGTTGTTCAAGGGTTCGGGCAAGTCGAAGGAGTTGACTACAATGAAGTGTTTGCACCAGTGGCAAGGATGGAAGCAATTAGAATCTTCCTAGCCTATGCATCCTTTATCCGTGAAACAGTGTACGTCTGTCAACCTAAAGGATTCGAGGATCCTTATCATCGGGATAGAGTTTATAAACTAGACAAGGCTTTGTACGGGCTCCATCAAGCCCCTTGAGCCTGGTATGAGAAACTCTCTACTCATCTGCTGAAACATGGATTTCGCATAGGTGTAATTGACTTCACGTTGTTTATCAAAGAAAAAGATGGTGGTTTACTACTGGTACAGATATACATAGATGACATAAACTTCGGTTCCAAAAATGAAGCATTATGTAAAGAATTCGAATCAGTGATGAAATTTGAATTGAGATGAGTGCCATGGGAGAGATGAAGTTCTTTCTTGGTCTATAGGTTGATCAGACACCAAATGGAATCTTCCTACATCAGACCAAATATGTTGGCAATATCCTTAGTCGGTTCGACATGGAGAATGCAACGGTTGCAGGTACTCCACTTGCCACGAACTATGATGTGGCACCCGACAAAAATGGTGATCTGGTTGATGCCACTATGTATTGAGGAATGATCGGATCTCTCATGTACCTCATAGCTTCTCGTCCTAATATTATGTACGCCACATGTCTCTGTTCCAGATATCAGGCGAAACCAAAAGTAAATCATCTGATTGGGGTAAAAAGGATCTTTCGTTATCTGAAGGGTACTCTAACGCATGGGTTGTGGTATCCTCATGATGATCACTTTGAGCTAACAGCATATAGTGGCTCAGATTATGGTAGTTGCAAGATGAGTTACAAGTCAACATTGGCGGGATGTTAGTTCTTTGGAAGACGATTAGTCACCTGGCAGTGTAAGAAGCAGACGTTTGTTGCTCTATCAACATGTGAAGCTGAATACGTTGCTGCGGCAAGTTGTTGTTCACAAATCATCTAGATTCAACAGCAAATGCGAGACTATGGTTTGAAATTCTCTAACACCGCTATATTTGTTGATAATTCTGCTGCTATTACTGTCAGCAAAACTCCGGTCCAACACCCCAAAACTAAACACATTGGTATTAAATATCACTTTATATATGACTGTTTTGAAAAATAATTAATCAATGTTGTTAAAATAAACATGGATTTTTAACGCGCCGATCTCTACACAAAAGCTTTTGATTAATCTAGATTTCATTATCTATTA
The DNA here is from genome assembly GCA_024085815.1 of Flaveria linearis. NCBI lineage: Eukaryota > Viridiplantae > Streptophyta > Magnoliopsida > Asterales > Asteraceae > Flaveria > Flaveria linearis. Next base: position 31,546,424 of record CM044001.1, on the reverse strand, counting down.
GAGGTCAATGGCGTTAAAAAAAAGATGATGTGATTCCAGATGAATCAAGTTCATAGTCCGTCTCTATGTTTTATTTTTTAATTTTATTTTTCTTTATTTTATTTTATTTTATTTTATTTTTCTGTCTTTAAAAATTCAAAAACACAAAAAGATTTTCGATTTTAGAATTTTAGTGAGAGAATAGTTTTAGTTTTAGTAGTTAGTATTTAATTACTTAAAAAAACGGGGCCGGGAAGATATGCTGAAAAGCAAAGACATCAAATCGATGAAATCGATTCAAGTTTATGGAAAATGATAGTGCACATGGATCAAATTGTTTGGGACACCAAAAGATTTAAAATGTTCTAAAATGTTATATTCAAAGTTATAGAAAATTATAAGTCTAAGAACTCAAAGCGTAATGAGTTGAAAAATGATAGCAAGCTAGTCCGCTACTGTGGTTACATAGAGAAAGTAGATCTAGGGGTTGCTAGTCCATTATATGCTGTGTCGGGAGATTCAACACAATAGACTAGTAGACTTCATTGGTGAACAAATTAAAACCTAAATCATTTAACAGACTGTGGGCTTCCATCTCATCCCTGCTTAACACAATCAACTTATTTCCAATATGGACTGAAGAGCAAATGAACACCACAAATGTGTGTGGACGACCATAAAAATTAGCAAAAAGCATGAAAAATGTGAAACGCAATCAAGCTAATGACAAATGTTGTTGGTGCGTTATATGTAAAATGAAATTGCTCTAACAAGAAGATAGGTTGTGTGTCTCTCTGTTGTGCGATGGCACTGACCTGAGGATAAGCACAATCTAAATATTCTAGAATTCATTGTTGTTTGTGCCTCTCTGCTGTGTGATGGCACTGACCTGAGGCTTGGCATCTCTTTAAAAGCTCTTAGAATAGTTTCTTCTTGTCAAAAACCCGTAGACCGCTTAAAATTCTCCTGAGGAAAGTTGATTAACATATAAGTGTGGGATCCACAAATGCTTTTTGAAATAATAAACCTAAATAATCACTAATGTATGTCAAAAATGTGTGTATGGATTTAGGTGGAAAAATATACTGACAATCATTGTGGCCGCTTTCCCGGATGGTCAAAATCAATGTGTGCTACATAACAGCTATAGCATGATTTCCTATTAGTGCTCATGACTCTTAGATGAATAAGGCTCTGTAATTGGTAAATATAACATTCCTTGCATTTATATAAATATAAAAGGTCCTAAATGATTATGTTATGCCTGTATGATTTCATAAGTGTCTTTCTAGATAAGATGAAAATGCTTGATGTTGTTCTACTCAAGGGGAGAAATCATTTAAGGAATATCAAAATGATTTCAACCCACCTCAAATGAAAAATATAAAAATATTGTCTTAATTTATTTTGTTTAAAGTTTTTTTAGTTTTAGTTATGTTTGTATCGAGTCAATGTCAGACTATGTAACAAGAGAAAATTTGTGAATGTCACAAATTGAACCTAACGTTATCTAATAAAAGCTTGTTTCTAAAATGTTAAAAGGATCACGTCTGAGGTGATCAAAATGGTTTTCAAGTTAAAAGGATCATGTCTGAGGTGATCATAAGGTTTTAAAGTTAAAAGGATCACGTCAGAGGTGATCAAACAGTTTTGATTAAAGGATCACATCTGAGGTGATCAAAAGTTTACCCTTAAAAGGATCATGTCTGAGATGATTAATGGTCATAATGTCATATATCAAATTCAAGTTTTTGAAAGGTTAGGAAAAGTGAAGTCAAACTCATAAGTATGAGCCAACTGCACGATTGGGTCATAAGTATGGACCAATCGCACGATTGGACCATAAGTATGAACTAATCGCACGAATGGACCATAAGTATGAGCCAATCACACGATTGGACTATGAGTATGGGTCAAAGTATACGATTGGATCACAAGTATGAACCAATCGTATGACGGGCTGAAGAATTCTAATTCAGTCATACGACTGAACCTCAGTCGCATGAATGAATCATGCGTATGGGTCCAGCCGCACGACTGAAACACAAATCAATATAAAAGGGGGCTCAGTCGGTTGTAGCCCATCACTTGATTTCAAAAGGCTCTCCAAAACTGCCAATTACATACCCACCCTTTTTCAAAATTTTCTCCTTGATTGCCATTGATATTGCCTTACTAACCGAGTGTTATCCATCTACAGGTATAGGGAGACTGAAAACATGCCACATTTCAAGTTCAAATCGATCCAACATGTCCGAATCACTTAAGACAAGGACCGAGACAATAAACCCTAAGATAGAACACTAAAATGAACCTAAACGTGCATTTAAAAGATAATAAGTGTAAAATCGAGTCCTTGCGTGTCTAATGAATCTAATCTTGAAGTGTAAATTACTGATTTGACAAAGATTCAAAATTTTGGACTCGCACAGTAGGGTATGCGAAAGGACATATGGATGAACTTCAGTCGCACGATAGAGCCAGACGCATGATTCAATCGCATGATTGAATCAATCGATGACTCAGTCGCACGACTGACTCAACCGCATGTCATGACATACGACTAAGTCCAATCGGAGGCTCAATCGCACGACTGAGTTCAGTCGCATGGTTCAATCGTACGATTGAACCAGTTTGATAAAATCTATTCAAACTCAAATGTTCTATCTTGTGAACGGATGTAACGTGTTTGTTACTTGTGTTGCAGCAAAATGGCTGACAGATGGACTATGAGCACCAAGCATAATATCTGTGCTTATCTCGACTCTACTTCCCGGAACGCTTTAGAGTTCGCTGGGATCATTGCTTTTCTTTGACGATCAAGGATCTACAGAACCATTTCTAATTCGTGCACACTTTATCGCTCATTGCAGCAGACATTCTGGGTGAATGTTGTTGTAGATCGCACAGTTGAGCCATACCAGATCCGAAGTTCTATCTTCGGCCAAGACATTAACATAGGGGAAGACGACTTCCGGTGGGTAAAGAGGGAGTCTACCCAACCAAGCTACATCCCCCGACTGTTCGGGGATGTTTCTTGAGGATCAAGTATGCCGACGACATCAATGCTGGCATGCTAAACAAGAGTAACATATGCCCACAGTTCGAGTATCAGGTACATGTGATCCTCAAGTGCATTGCCTCCCGGCGTGGAGGATTTGACGAGATGAGCGATCAAATCCAGAATGCATTCGTTGCACTGGTACTGAACCATCCATTCAGTTTCTCGCGGATGTTCTTCACTTACCTGATGGAGAACATAGAGGCAAAGGGGAAGGAGGGCTTCTGTATGTACCCAAGGTTTATCCAGATGATTATTGACGAGAAGCTTCCTCAGTTGCCCAAAGAGAAGGATGATGTGGTGTCTCTAGAGGTAATGGACGACACCACACTTGGGAGGATGAAGGTGTACCGGGGCAAGCAAGTGAAGCCCCCGGTTAGGAGGTTATTTGGCCATCTGGACAACGTTGACTACGTGGCGCCTGCTCGAAAGAAGTGACGCCACGATGACAGTGATTCAAACATTGAGCCTATCATGGTTCAAGACGACGACGACGACGATGATGATGACCAACATCACGGGCAGGGTGGTGGAGACGATGGTTCTAGTCAAGCACGAGCCACCGACACGTCTACTACTCCCCCACCACCTCAGTAGAGTGGTGCATCAGCACCTGGTGGATCTGAGCAAGCTGTTATCCACCAGGACTTTCTTATTAAAGAAGACGAAGAGTCTGATGATGAGCCTCTCACCTGGAGAGTAGGTAGCAGGGTGGTTGCTACGAAGAGGGTAAAGAGGAGGTGAGCGGACGCCAAGCTGGTTCGGAGGGTGGTGACATTGATGTCACAGATCCTTCATACACCCCGACCAGCCTATGAGCTCAGGGGGAGCCCCAATTTCCAAGGGTTCCAGGAGGAAACGAATGGCACAACCCTTTGGCAAGATGGGTAAGAGGCAGAGATTTGTACTTGTCAGTTCTTCCACCACTGCCACCACCACTGCTACCACTACTGCCACTGCCACCACCACAGCCACTAACACCACCACTACCATACCATCCACCACTACCATACCATCCACCACACATACATCCACATCCACCTCTCCCATTATGCCCAAAACAGTTCCACTACCAACCATTCCCACTCCTACTCCTATCTACACCACATCCACCACTTCACCTTCTACTCCTTAAGCAAGCACATCTTTATAGTTCTAACAGGCACAGAGCTCTACTCTACCCACCGTTGGGTTAGAGGAACAGTTGGCCAGCCTAAACCAATTAGTGCTGAAGCTGTTGGCTACCGATGATATGAGGGCCAACTAGCTAAACCAACTGATGGCAGTTAATGCACCATAGGGCAAGCAGATTGCCAAACTTACTGAGATGAACAAAGTTCACGAGAGAGCTTTAGTTCGAGCTCATACTGCCCTGCAAGCTCAAAACGATCTAGTGCTTGCATCTGCTAAGCGGATTGATGAGTTGGAGAAGTAGAACAAGAAGATGATGCTGAGGCTGAAGGGTACGAAGAGTGAGCCTCTCAAGATAAAGGGTGATAGTGATGATGATGATGATGATTCGAGCGATGATGAATCAGATGACCAAGAAGATAAGGATGAAGCTGGAGGAAGTGGGAAGGACAAGAGAGGTAATGATGACGAGGATGATGATCAGGCAGGTGATGAAACTGCATTAGCCTCTACACCATCGACAAGGGAGAGGAGCACAAAGAGAAACCAAGATCAAGGAGCCTCTTCCTTAGCTCCTCAAGCTGAAGAGACACATGATGAAGGGAAAAGTAATGCGTAAACATTTATGTACTTGAAACTTTTGTACTTGAAATGTTTATTACATTAATGTAATTTATGAAAATTTATGTTTAACGTCTTTGATAAATGATTAGTGTATGCATTGTTGGTTGTGTAATCAAGCAGATACAACTCAACAGACTGATGACTATGATATTACTCCCCTTCAGAAAATCAAGACTCAACTCACAATGATTCTTGATTTGCAAGGGATAGTAAGACGGTCTGTGAGTTACACTCAAGAGGAGGGAGAAATCATCCACGACCTGACTGATGAGCAGCTCGCAGATATGTTTAGACTAAATCCAGACATGCTTGTCAAAGATGCTCCTAAGGTCGACGTTGTTAGTGATGAAGAGCTACAAGGCATGGATGTGATCGAAATCGAAGACGTTACTTTAGAGTATTATCCAGAGTACACTGTCCTTAAGGGTAATGTTATCCCCGACCTGGGTAAAATATTTGGCATTGATACTTTTGGTACACTTGATGAGAAAGAGAAAGAGAAAGAAAAAGAGGAAGATAAAGCCCAAGCCACAGATGCTGATGTTGAGTTAAAGAAGGCTGAATGGGCAGCTTGTTTGACAGAGATGAGAGCCCAACATGAACCTCCAAAGCCAAACTCCTACACAAACTGTTAAGGTTAAGAGACATCAGAAGGTGTCCGGCAAAATCATTAGTTGGGCCTATTTTAAAGATCTGGAGGTGTACGATGTAAAGCGGGAGAAGGGGATTGAGTACTTCAGATACCCACACGATTTAAAGACTCTTCCTGATTTTGAGATGAACAGGTTAGCCTGTTTAGACCATTTGTATACCAACCCGAGGAAGATGTCGGGCTGGTTTGAGATGGCACTGAAGAGAAAATACCACACCAGATGTGTAAACTTCAGACCTTAACAACCTAAGAGGTTCGTTCATAAGACTGAAGCTGACCCTCACACTGGGAAGCCGAAGGTAGTGCTGAAGTGGAGTCCCCCACACACAATGTCTAAGATCCCATTACGGGAGATGGCTTGGGACTTCAGTCCACACTTCAAATGGTGGTATTACGACTGGAGGACGGAGGAAGCGGTCGTAGTATTGAACAGAGAGGGTAAAATAGAGACTATCAGGGTATTTGACCCAATATGCCTCACTAACTTGTCTGTTGAGGATGTATATACATTGTACAAGTGGCCACTGTTCTATGACACGCAGGATATTGTACAAGCTCTCTAATTCCAACATGTCATAAGACTCTGCTTTGCTTTTGAGATACATGCAGGAGTCACAAAATAGGAGAAGTACAAGAAATTCTAAGAGCATGTGAAGAATGTTAGATAATAGAATAAACTATGTCCAAGGGGGAGTTTGTTAATACATTGGTCCTAGTTTATGTTCTTTAATGTAAATGTCTTTCAGTTCTTACACATATGTAATGAGAATGTTTAATGAAATATGATGTGAGTTTTGATGTTGAATTGTCTTTGTTTATATCGTATTCCTATTGTAATTAGTATTACTTATATTGATGAACATTATATATAGGTTTGAGGTTATTGTACATAGTTCTGAATCAATAATGATTCAGAAAGGTGTTCAACTTAGTCAAGTGGTATTCATGCTAATGGACCATACTTATGGACCATACACACGAACGGACCATACTTATGGACCAGTCACACGACTGAACCAGGAGACTGGATCAGTTGTATGACTGAGACATAATATTGACTCAGTTGCACGACTGAACCTTCAGTCGTGCATATGAGTCAGACGCGTGAGTCAGTCGGACGACTGAACCATGCTAATGGTTATGTCGTATGAATGGACACTGAAAACCTATAAATAGCACATAATTCGTGGAAAAACATAACACTTCAAATACTATCATACCTTAGCCGTCCAGAGTGTCCCAAGTCGTCCATCCAAGTTCATAGTTCGTTCCTGATCGATTCTAACTCGTTCTTAACGTTTATTTAATTGTTAGATTGATCAGGTTGTTCATTCTCACTGATTGAATCGCCAATCAAATAGAATTCCGCGCTATTTGATCTGGACTAACGCAGAATCCGTTAGTAATTCGTACGAAAATGGTCCTAACAAGATTTCATAGGCATACACAACAACATGAAACAAATACTTCAAGTATGGAAATAGATTTTTATTCTTCTAAGATAGGTGTTTGCACTCATATCCCATTCTATCCAAGCATTCCCTTATCACTAAGTCTTTATATAAATTGTAGTGTTGTTAGCATCACCAAACTGTAAAACTCTATTTAAAATCTCGAATATAACAATAATAATCTTGTCTTCAACTTTAGCTATGACGCATAAGTTTCCCTGCTCATTTCTCTCATATGTTAGAATCTTCCAGAAGTCCTTAATCAACTCTTCATGAATAGGAGTATTGGTTGACATAGCATATAAAATCTGAGACCTCTTCAATCCTTTGATCATGGATCAGAATAATATTCAATTGCTGGAAACATCTCCCAAACATGCGACACCATTATAATATTAAAATGATATCAGAGTAATTCAACAGTTCTAATTTTTTAAAATTTCAAAAGTTTAGAAAACAAAATATGAATGTTTTCACATTCAACATGTTTCCATTATAGTACTATGCGAGAACATTAATGTTTCGTATTAGACAATTAAGTTAAAATGGTCATTGTCTCAGGCAAAAACATCATATTAGGTTGAAATGTTTTTGCGTCTATTCATATCTGTTGAATATGTTTTCACGCGCTACGGTAATCGTGAAAAACGCCAAGACCAAACCAACAATCCGACCTTTTTGTCAAAAACTTTAACCCCAGATTATTACTCCACATCTTTCATACATGTTAATCTTATACATTTAAGTCCTTAATTTATATTTTCAACCCATTATCAAGTGACTTTAAATTTAGTCCAACTAAAACCTTCTAAACATCCAAAATATGCCACTGATTCAATGTTTAAGCATGTATATCTTTGCATATAAATGCTAAGTAACACACTGCGAATCAAGATAATCAACAATCTACAACAATGATTACAAGAACATTTGAAAAATATTTTTTTTGAATTTCAACTTGTTTAAAATTTTCTAATATATTTTAAACTTTTAATTAAATAGATCATACCCAACCAATTTATGAACAATTAACCTAAAATTTTTATTTTGACATATTTATCGAAGCAAAACTCAAAAATATATTTGATATCTTTTAGAATTTTCTATAAATCAAAAGTACAAAGATTAAAAAAATGGTAACCTAAATAACTTATAATATTTATAAGTTTTCAATTATTTGATCATATTTCTCAAAATTGATTACTATCATATTCTAACTATATTTAAAATAAGACTAGTAAAGTTGATAGCCAATATATTTTGTCTATTCAAACTCATACTTAAGTGTTTGCTAAGACAATCATGTTGTAATGTTTATTATGTTTTCATTTGATTATATAAAATCAATGGATGCCATAATTAAAAATCTTGTAAAACACCTATACAACTACAAAACATTGTAAATCAAGTCACCTTAACTTAATTTAGACATTTCACCTTTGATCAGTAATCTTATTGATTATTATTGTATTTAATATAGCTAACCCAATATATGTTTACGAACATGAAATTTAACAAATTTTCGGGCTTACCAACCATACGATCATACATTACACTTTCAATGTGTTTAGGACTTACATGCCGATACGATTTTAAAATCCTCATCTTTTAAATTTCCTTCCCGTACGAGAACATAATTGCAGAGAATAAAATATTTATCATATTGAAGGATCAGTGTTGGTCTCACAACACAAGTTTATCTCACAAGCTCACTTAATCTCACTCGGTTTGATGAAGCAGAATCTCTAACTAAGTTCAAAAGTAATACAGTAAGTTAATGAACACAATAATAGTTTTTCAATATACTTGTATATATTACTTCTCAACTCAGTATTACACGACTCTTACAAGCATGGTTACAGAGTTACAATGAGAAACTATATATACTACTATCTACAGCCTGTTATACTTGGATAACCAGCTAGAATTTACAAGTAGACAAATACTATATTGCTAGAAGTAAAGCATCTAAGATAAAATATTATCTAGATTAGGTAGTCATGACAAGTCCATGACCTACTTTTTTCACCAACTAAAAGTGGCAACTTTACTAACTGATAATGGTTGAACAGTGGATTAAAGTATGGTCAACTACATGGTTGTGGGAAAGCACCATGCAATATATCGGAGGTTGCAGCAGATGTCAGACAGACCATACTTATGTCCACTAGTTCATCATTGGTTCTTCTAAAGCTAAATGGCTTCGGAAGAATAAGTTCTTTCGAGGTCATTTATACTTCGGAAGAATCAACTTCTTCCGAGTCTTCTACAACTCTTCATGAATTTATTATTCGGAAGACTTTGTCTTGGATCTTCTAAGTTTGTATACTTCAGAAGGATAACTACTTAGTCTCAGAAGACTGAGTTCTACCTTCAGAAGTTCTTCATACTTGAGTTTCGAAAGATCTTTGACTTGACTTCGGAAAAGCAGCTTTGTCTTTGGAAGACCACTTTAATTGTACATTAAAATCTTTTAAGTGTTGTTATGGTTGCACCAAATCATATGATCCAACAAACTCCCCCTAAGCTGATACTAACAAAACTTCACTTTCTTCTAATCCTTAAAGTCTTCAACACCAGGGAAAGCAGATATTTATCTGTCTCTTTGTTCTTCCCTGATGTGGTGGTGAGGAGCTTGTACAAGTCATACGTAGATAATAAATCCAGTCTTGGCTTTCTTTGTAAGCTTAGCAAGATAAAGACTGCTCAGATGATTTCTAATATGAGTAGCAATCTGAGAGTTGGAGGGATTGGAGAATGGTTTCTCTGCTAACTTAGCAATGTCAAATCTTTTAGAGTATAGCAGAGCTAATATATTAAGTCTGTTCACTTGACCATTCTCCCTTTCTATAGCGAAGTTGTGTGTAGCTTCATCGAAGCTCCACTGGACAATTTTGCTTCTAAGTTTGGGGGCTTAGTTAGTAGCTTGTCCCCTTTTCTTGTGTCCAGAAGAGTCACCAATCTCCTTCTAAACTTATTCTCTTCTTCTTTAAGTACGTCTGAGTTGATTGGAAGAAGTTGGTGAGCTTGGTCCAGTGTTCTCCTTGTCAGATCAAGGAATGCATCTCTTATAAGGGAACAGGAAGAGCCATCAATGTATTTCAGCTTAACGAACTCTTTCTCACAAGAGATGTCGCTTAATGTTGTGAAGTTTGTGAGCTTCCTTTTGATCTCCTTGAACTCTTCTAAGGACATGGGCTTAGTTGGTTTAGAAGATGGTTTGGGTAGTAATTGGGTTCACGGTTATGTTTTAGTTTTAAGGATAGGTGGTGATGGTGGTTGTTGAGAAATAGTGGGTTAGGGTGTAGGTAAGGCTAATGGTGAGGGTTCAGGATGTAAGGTTTAGTGGTTGGCTCAGTTTTAATGGAAATGGAAAAAGGTGTGGGTATAGGTTGTGGTTTGGGTGCTAGTTTGGGATTAGGAATTGGTTTGGGTGCTATCCTCTAACAATTTGTCTTTAAGGTACCTCCGGCCTTCTTCCTAAGCAAATGTCAGCCTTGATATCGCTGAAATGTCGTTGTAGGTTCTTCTCAGACATGGGACCCACTTGCCTGCCAGTGAAGCCATGGGCTTTGAGATAAGCTTTCATCCAATATTTATCTCCCACCTTCTTTGCAGTAGTAAGTTGTGCCTCTTCCTTCTTCTTCTTCCCCTTTAGCTTCTCTCTAGCAGCCTTCTTCTTTTCTTTGTTGATTTTATCTTGCTCTTTGAAAAAAAAACAAGACCGTATCATGATCATGAGGTACTAGCTCCTTCTAAGAATAACCTCTTGTATAGAGAAAGGCTATCCTCTCTATCCTCTCCTTCTCCATTGCCTCCTTTTTTTCTGCTCTTTTCCTCCTTTAGGGCCAACCTTGCTACCTCCTTCTTTTCTTTTTGTAGCATGGTTGCCTACTCCATTTTCACAAGTTTATCAAGTGGGAGTAGAACTACTCTTTATTGTCTACTCCTAGGCTGATGAGCATGTCTATGACCTCCACTCTCATTTGGTTGTTGATACTTTCTTGAGCGGTTGTTGCTGCTTTGCTGCTTGCCGCCAACATCTTCCCAGTCCCAATTCTTCCTTCCTTCTTTAGCTTTTCCAGTCTTTCCTCTAGAAGCTCTTCAGTAGTGAGCTTCCTCTTCCTTTTAGATCAGAGAATGATTTAGCCTTTGGAGACTCAAGTTTAAAGGATTCAGGTTAGGGAGAGTGGGGTTGAACTTTTGGTATATGATATATATAGGAGTTGTAAAGAAATCCTCGCTGTTTACCTCATATGCTAGATCAAGAATGGCCTTTGTAATGAACAGGTCATCAGACAAGGAAGATAGTTCAATTATTCCTTCTGCTAATTGGAAATCTTTCTCAGAAGTAATTGGAACTGTATTACCTATCCCTTCTAAGTTGGTTGCTAGGCCATCATTCTGTATTTCCCCTTCGAAGTTAATCTCAGCCTTTGAAGCTCTTCAGCTCTAAAATAGGCAATGTCTACATCAAGGGAGGGTTATTCAAGGAAGGAGCTTATCAGAAATTTGGTTAAAAATTTGTTAAGGTCAATAAGCATCCTTGGGTCCACTTGAATGGTAATAGGAGGTGGTTGAGGGAAGTAGGTTATAGGGTGTTGCTACATGGGATAGAAAGAAAAGATGGCATCAAGGGAAGTTGTAATGGCAAGGCTGGATTCCTTTATATCTTTGTTTCTCTAAATTTTCCCCCTTTTTAGTAGCATCATCTTGAGAAGTAGATGAGCTAAAGGAAGAACTCAAAGAAACCTGAGTTTTTACATGCCTAATAGACTTCTCAATCTGTTTCTCAGCTAGTTGAGCCTTGAGATTTTCAAGCTCAAGTTGCTGAGTGGTAGACCTTTCTTCTAAAGTCTTAACCTTTGATTCAAGGTTTGAGACTTTAGATAGAAAGTCTCTGATAGTGAGTTGCTAACTACCCTCATCTTCTTTTGAAAAATCGTTGGGAGATGAGATAACAAACCTAGTATGTTCATCATCACCACCAATAATGGTTCCTTGACGCCCTGGATACCCTTACTTACTGATGTCTCTTTCAAAGGCATCAATTGGCAAGGTTGTCATAGACTCAGGCTCACTGATGTTACCATTGTCCTAATAGGCTTGTGAAATACGCTCAGTAGTGGCAACTAAGTCTACATGAGTCTCCTTCACGTCAGTTGGACTCACCTCAATTAGGCTTAGCTGATGTGGGATAGACATCAGAGGCTCCTTGGGGCTCAGTTGATCTTGAGAGTTATGTGGTAAATCAACATCATGGCTCAGATGGAACATAATATCCTCATCAGGTTAGGTTAAAAGGTCAACAGAGGATTGGGATGTTATATCTAATGACCCAAGACCTTGGTCAACACCTAATGGCTTTTCTTCAATAGCAAATGAGCTAATAATATCGCTATCCCTTTTTGGCTACTCAGGGGAGTGTTGAAACTCACCCTAAGGGCTTATGACTTGGGTAGCGGGGTCATCTGGTTGACACTGAGAAGACTTAACACTTATATTGAGGTCAATTGAGGAGGATGGGTGCACCTCTGGCTAAGTGGGAGCCCTTGATTCCACTCTAGCCTTTTCAGTTTGAACAAAGGGGACTTGATCAATCAGAGTAAATAGATCAAGGGTTCATTTGAGGTGTCTTCTATATGTGATTTTTATTAGGTAGGAAGAAGTGGATGGCATTATATTGGTGGTGTCTGGTGTGGGTTCATCACCTGCTAGGTCTGCAGGAATGTCACTAGGAGCCATTGGCTCAAGCATACCTGGAAGATTGGTGAACCTTCTAGTGAAGTTGGTGGACACTTTCTTCAAATTCTTGAAGAGGCCAGACTTCATGTGAGGGACGAGTAAGACATGAGCAAATTGAAGTTTGTCCTTGTTAAGCTCATAGTTGATCATTTGCTAAATAAACCGGGGATACATATAGAATGGATCCCTGGTGAGATTACCTCTTTGATTGTTTAGCATAAATCTTGAGTAGTTGAAGAGGAGGCCTTTTACCAACCCATGGACTAGGCAGCCCAGATCATACGGGATATAATCCCATCCTCCTGACTTGTTGGATAGGCTGTGCAGGACAATGTGTAGCAAGAACTTCAAGATGTAGGAGAAATTGTAATTGTAGACCGTAGATTTTCTCACATCTCCTCCATATCCCATTTGGGTGTAGGTATCTTCCAAATCAGACTTGGGGAATTCAGTGGGGGATCCTTCATCATGGAGTTCTAGATGATCCCTGATGGTTGTTTCATCAGTGATGATCTCCTGTCTGCAGATCCTTGAACTAATGACCCTTTCATCATTGATCATCTCGCTTTGACCATTGGCTCAGAATTTAGCCATATGGTTTGATTAGATGGTAGGGTTAACAGTAAGGGCAGTGAAGTATATCGATTGTGACAAAAATTTGACAGTAGGGGAAAAATCAACATCCTTTGAAGAGTCAAGAATGACGACTTGGTTGTGTTATGGATCCAAGGCCATTGTTCTGAAAATACTGTTTGATTAAAGGAATTAAGAGTGAATAGAGAAGATGATGGAAATTTTGGGGCTTTATTAGTGGTAAAGAAAGTATAGAAAGAGAGCCGGAAGTTTTAAATAGGGGGTAAAAGTCCAAACGGATAGGGTGAAAGGATGGGTGAAAGGACGGTTTAGGTTTTGATTGGAATTAGGAGGCAAGATAAACCACTTAAATATTTTGAAAATCATCAATAAGTCTTACTTTTTATACAATGGGGCCCAAATAATTCCATAACACAGTAAAAGTTTTCATTCGAGGGTAAAATTGTTTCCGAGAAAAACACTTGTGTTTTCAGTATTGTCTTCTGAAGCAACCTTTACTTCCGAAGGCAAACCATGTCTTAAAGACAAGTTTGCTTCCGAGATTAAAGTGTTCTTCCAAGAAACAAAGTCAGTAAGCTTTAGAAGTGGATTTAATCTATTATCAAATTTTCTTCCGAGGCTAAAAACTCTTAGGAAGAAAATACTTATGTAGAGGAATTTGCTTTCGAAAGATAGATAAAGATCTCTTCTAAGGGTAAATTTCTCTTTGGAAGATAGATAAAGATCTCTTCCGAGGCTAAATTTCTCTTTGAAAGAATTCATACTTAGAAATTTTGAAGAAAAACTTTTTGTAACAAGGCCTAGATTGTATAAAGACAACATAGACAAGACACATTTCTAAAAATTTTCAAAAGAGATTGACTAGTCAATGTTAATCATCCTAATAGCTATGATTAAATACTTAAATCTTTATTCATCAAAGGCTTTAGTGAACAAGTGAGTATATTCTTCATTTGAATTGACTTCGACTAGTTTGTTAAATTTTTTTCATGTATATCTCGAATGAAATGGTACCTGATGTCAATATACTTTGTCTTGAAGTGATTGACTAGATTTACTATGATAGAAATGGCACTCTTGTTGTCTATGTGGATAGGAGTCTCCATAAAGTTGAAACCATAGTCTAACATCTGATTTTGAATCCATAGCAGTTGAGCACAGCAGCTTGCAGCAACAATGTATTTAGCTTTAGCAGTTGATGTAGAGACACATGATTGCTTCTTGCATCGCCAGAAGATGATTGTTCCATGAAGAAATTGACATTCTCTTGATGTGGATTTCTTGTTAATGTTGCAGCCACCACAATCACTGTTAGTATAACCATAGAAATTGAAATCCTTATTATTAGGATACCAAAGACCCAGTTTGGGAGCTCCTTTGAGGTATCTAAGAATTCTCTTAATAACAATTAGGTGTGACACCTTAGGAGCAGCCTGATATCTTGCACAGATATAAGTTGCAAACATGATATCAGGCGTACTTGCACTATGATACATCAGAGATCCAATAATTGCCATGTACTGATGCTGATCAGTATCATCTCCCTCAAAATCAGGCCAAAGATTGTGATTTCTAGGTATAGGTGTCTTAGCTGGTTTACAATCTTTCATCTCAAATCTTTCTACGATGTTCTTGACATACTTAGATTGATTTATGAAGAACCCTTCTTTCATCTGCTTCACTTGAATCCCAAGGAAGAAATATATCTTTCCCATAGAACTCATTTCAAACTTCTTTCTCATGATGCTTTCAAAGTCTTTGCACATTTGATCATTTAAGGAACCAAATATGATGTCATCAACATGGACTTGTATAAGCAACATGTCCTTCCCATACTTTTTGATGAAAAATTTCTTATCTATGGTACCTCTGGTATAGCCATTCTTTAGAAGAAATGAGACAGTGTCTCATACCACAGTCTAGGTTCCTGATGTAACCCATAAAGAGCTTTATCCAGTTTGTAAACTTAGTTGGGGTATTGTGGGTCTTCAAATCCAGATGGCTAGCACACATAGACTTCTCTATCGATATCCCAATACAGAAATGCACATTTGACATCAATTTGATGGGTTGTGAAGTTCTTGGATGCTATAAAAGCAAGGAAGATTTACGCAACCTCAAGTCTTGCAACAGGTGCAAAGACATCATTATAATCTATGCCTTCCTCATGCGTGTATCCTTGAACTACAGGTCTTGCTTTGTACTTGATGATCAAACCTCTATTGTCTTTTTTATTTCTGAACACCGACTTAGTGTCAATGGGGACTTGGCCAAGTGGTAATGGACATAGGTTCCATACCTTTTGCCTCTTGAACTGAAGCAACTCCTCTTGCATTGCTTCAATCGAATTGTTGTCCTTAATGGCTTCTTTCACCTTCTTTAGTTCCATCTGACAGAGAAAGCATGAGTACAAGCATACATTCCTATTATGGGTCTAATTTCTTGTTTTCACATCTTTTAAGACATCCCCAATGATGTTCTCAACTGGACGATTGTTGTATATCCTGAGCCTATGAATCACATCTAGTTACATAGATTGATCCAAGTTGGAGAATTTTTGCTTAGGATTTTGAACATCATCACCAGCTGATGTCTCACACTCATTCAACACACTCATTGAATGAGGACTGATTGAATGAATATGTGACAACATCAATGATATTTTGCTATGAAGTAGCATCAACAGTTGCTTGTTACTCTAGATCACTGTCTTTATCAGCTTGGTATTGAATGATGGAGTTTTTAGCTGATGAGTTTTGTTGCTCAGTTGGCTGACAACTTGTTAAAGCTCTATTGTTTCCTGACATGTTCAAGCTTTCAGGACTTCCAGTAGTGTGAGCTTGATCTTCATGACTTCTTGGAGAAATTGGAATAGGCCTGGGTAACTCAAACAGTTGATCTTCATAGGGGTCACTTTGAGTTCCTGTTCCACCTGACACATTCTCATAAGATGGTTTACAATAGTTTGGAAACAATTCTAAGTTAAAGATATGATCAGGACCATTTTCTTTAACACAACGCGTGTGCTCATTGACAACAATGTTGGATGATTCCTTAAATTGTTTGTTTTTGATATTATATACTCTATAAGTAATAGAGTTTGAGGAATATCCAACAAAGATAGTATCATCTGACTTTTTAGTAAGTTTTGCTAAATTGTGTTTTGTATTAAGTATGGTGCACCTGCTGCAAAAAGACCAAAGAAAGCTAATGAACGGTGGCCTCTTATTCCATAGCTCATAAGGGGTCTTTTCATGGGGCTTAACAATAAGAACCATGTTTTGCATATAACATGTAGTGCTGACTGCCCCTCACCAGAAAGTTAGAGGCAGCTTTGAATCAGCTAACATAGTTCTTGCAGCCTCAATAAGTTTCATGTTCCTTCTCTCAGCAACACCATTCTATTGAGGAGTTCTAGGAGCACTGTATTGTCTGGAAATTCCTTTTGAGTTACAGAATATGTCAAGAACTTGATTCTTAAACTCAGTTCCTTGATTAATTTTAATGATTTTTACCTTATGATTAATTTGATTTTCCATTTTAAAAATAAAAGATTTTAAAGTTTTAGCAGTTTCATCTTTAGTTCTTAAAAATAATACCTATGTAAATCTTGTAAAATCATCAACAATCATATAATATGATTTTCTTCTAATGCTCATTATACTTGTGGGACCAAACCGATTCTTGTGCAATAAGTGTAGTGGGGGTGGTAATGGAGTTAACCTCTTTGGATTTTTGAGAGACCTTATGTTGCTTCCCTTTCAGACAAGCAACACAGTTATCTTTACAGAAAAACTCCTTCTTAGGCACACCATTTACCAAATTATTTTTAACAAGTTTGTTCATGGTTTTAGTATTAACATGACACATTCTTTTATGCCAAAGAGTTTACTCATCATCATTAACTTTAGAAAGAAAGTATGATACTTCATATAGTGGGAAAGCATTGTTCATATCTAGCTTGTACATATCCCTTCTCCTAGGAGATCTAAGAAGCACCAATTCCTGAGGAATTATCATCCCGGGTTTAAGGATACTGCACTCATGTTCTGTGAAAATCATTTGGTGCTTTTGATCATAGAATTAAGAAACACTAAAGAGATTATGTTCAAGTTGTTTGAAAAAGTTTACTTTGTCAACTTTTAATTTATCATTGGATACACTACCTCTACTAGATATGTATCCTCTGCTTCATCTCCAAACTGAATAGGACATCCATCAAAATGTTCAAATTATTGTAGGAGAGATCTGTGCCTTTTCATGTGCCTGGACCATCCACTGTACACAATCCATACATTTCCATTCTTGTCAAATAGATGTCCCTACATAAGGTGAAATGATCAGTTACTATTAGAAACCCAAGCCTTGTTGGTCCTACATTGGATAATTGAACCAAAATGTTTGCATGGGGTTCAAGTATGATTTGTGAAGAAGAGGTTTATGCTACAACATCTTTTCCAAGCATCCATTCTATCCTATGGTTGATCAGTATAGATGAGCCTGAGGAGTCTTGAGCAACATCACTTGCTTCCATTACTTCTTTCTTCTTGGAAGAAGTTGTCACCACCTTTTTTCCAAGCAATCTTCTTTTTGAAAGGTTTCAAAGGATTCTTTTTGTTCCTTTGTTTATTCGTTAGCTTGTCTTCCCAAGCTATTTTCCTTTCGGAAGAATGATTTTCTTCCAAAAGCAACTTGGCTTCAGAAACAAACTTTCCTTTCCTTAACACTTGGACCATATGTTAAGGTCCAAATATGAAACAATCCTTGACTCCTTTTTTAACACTGGTTGCATAATGTATGCTTACTGGATTATAGTAACAATCTTTAGCCATGTGGTTATCCAGACCACATATTATGCACTCAATGTTATTCTTGATAGGGCATGAGGGCTGTTGTTTCTTCTACTTCTTTTCTTCTTCAACAGCCTTCCCCTTCAATTTCTGATCCTTTAACTGGATAGGAGTGTTGGTACTACACTCTTTTCCTGAATTAGAACTTCCAACCACTTGGGTCCAGCTGAGATGAATACACCCTTTGCCTTGGGTCTAGCATTAACTTTAACTCAGCCACCTTCTTAGCAGTTTTTCTTGCTGCCCTGATTTTGTTATTTCTAGCTTTGGTGGTTAGGGGTTGATCATCAGTGGTGGGGATGAGGTTTTCTACTTTATCCTTCCCTGTGGTAGTTGTCATTGTTGCATCATTCTTCTACTCATTGGATATTGGGTCAGTAGTGGGAACCTCTTGCTCCTCAGTACCACAGCTTGGCGGTCTAACAGACACATAAAAGTGTGGTGGAGAAATTTCATTGGTTCCCAACCCACTTTTGTTTTAATAACGCACCTTTGAGTGGGAGGATGATGAAATGATGGTTTTGAAGTTATGCTCTTCAATGGCATACTTCGTTGTTTTAGCCTAAGCTATTACTAGCTGGGCTTGAGCCTCAATCAACTTGAAAATTAAATCTTTTATTTGAGCTCTGTTATTTGAATGTTCATGTTTTAAAGAGGATACAGTTTTCTCTAACTCTTCAATTTTGATTTTGTAATCAGATTTTGCCCTCTTAAAATCAGATTTTAATATTTTTAAGGACTCAATATCATATTTAATTTCCATGTTGTAGTCCTGATATAATTTGACCTTAGCAATACAGGCTGGAGTACAAAGATGTCCATATACCTTAATGTCTTCAATTCTAGCCATGAGAGCTTGAGTAGGAGTGACATCTTGCACCATGAAGCTCCGATCAACTTCTTGAGCAACAGCCACAATCTGTTGTTTAGTGGGTTTGGTTGTAGCTTTTTTGGTAGCATGATGTTGGGAGGCTTGAGTTGCTCCAAGATTGAATCTAGGAGCCTTGCATTCCCTTGCAATATGACCAAGTTGGTTGCAGTTTTAGCATTTGGCCTTTGACTTGTCAAACCCAAATTTGTTGTTGGTTGGGTTCTGAGGGAATTACCTTCTAGTTCTCTTAAAGAACTTCTTTGTTCTGTAAGTTAGGAGAGCCATCTGTTAGACAATGTCTATGTACTCCACATCATCTGGGCTGAAACACTCGAGATCATCAAAACAAATTTAAATATCTCCAGTGTGCTCATCCCTAAAATGAAAGGACAATTATCCCGGAAAGGATTTTGTTAAGCCTGTTAAGACCTGGGTGTCTCAGGAAAAGTGACATAAGGCCTAGAAGAGGATGATGGCTGATGGGGGTAGTTTAGGTATAACTAGGGCTAGGGAGTTCTTGAACCTCCAGAACCATGTAGAGCATTGCTAACAGGAAGGTTCGAATGTCTATTCATCTAATGGCCTTTCTGAGGTTCAATATCCGTACGACATCCATCAAGGATTCCGTGTAGTTTAGTCATAGTGAGAGTTTTGAGATTCTTAGTTCTCTTGAATGGGACATAGTAAAAAGTCCAGTCATAAGGAAGTGCAATCATGAATTTTCACACTACGTCTATTTTCTCAAGAACTACTCCCATAGACTGAAGAAAGGTGATCAAGTCCATGTACCTGAAGTTTAGTTGGCTCAAGGTCTTACCAACAATGTATGCAAAGTTCTCGAACTTCTAATTCAACACATCTTTGTTGAACTCCTTGGATTCAATAGAACCGGAGTACATCAACGTCAATGCATCAAATAGTTCTTTGCCAGTCTCACATTGCTGAAAGCCTACCATAATGGAGTTTGATATAGCCGTAAGCAACACAGTCATAGCTTCGCAGTTGATATCTATCTTCTTGAAGTCTTCATGAGAGTAGTCTTTATCAGAGTAGTCTTCAACGACATTCTCAATAATGGCACCATTATCAGCTGGGGATTCCACCTTTAGTTTGAAAGGACCATGAGTAACAGATCTCCATATGCGGCTATCTTGATACTTGATAACGCCTTCAATACGTTTGCACCAGGTTCTAAAATCATCAGGATCGATAATAGGAGCCTTGGACATGGTTCCCATCTCAGAATTAGAAAATTTCTGGTTAAGAGCTATTTGAGTGAAGTGAGTAAGTGTGAAGAAACAAGGATAATTTGGGATGATTAGATCTCATAATCATGAGCCTAAAAAGCTCTGATACCAATTGCAGGATCGGTGTGGTCTCACAACATAAGTTTATCTCACAAGCTCACTTAATCTCACTCAGTTTGATGAAGCAAAATCTCTACCTAAGTTCATAAGTAATATAATAAGTTACTGAACACAAGAATAGTTTTTCAAGATACTTGTGTATATTACTTCTCAACTCAATATTACAAGGATCTTACAAGCATGGTTACAGAGTTACAATGAGAAACTATATATGCTAATATCTACAGTCGGTTATACTTGGATACCCAGCTAGAATTTATAAGTAGACAAATACTACATTGCTAGAAGTAAAGCATCTACAGTCGGTTATACTTGGATAACCAGCTAGAATCCAGGACTTACCTTTTGTCACCAACTAAAAGTGGCAACTGTACTAACTTATAATGGGTGAACAGTGGATTAAAGTATGGTCAATTACATGGGTGTGGGAAAGCACCATTTAATATATCAGAGGTTGCAGCGGATGTCATACATACTATAATACCCGATTATTTTTAAAGTTATGAAGGAAGGAATAAAAGTAAAGGAAAAAAAAAAGAAAAGCTATAAAACCCAAGTTGAAGGGTTAAAAGTGTCCAAAAGGACAAAAGTTTAAACGTTGGTGAATAAAGCAACATGGCCGCCAATGTTGCTTACTCACATCAAACAATCGGATTTTTAATGAGAGAAAAGGAAGGCTTATAACTCTCGGGATCTTGAAAAACAAGAAGAAGAAATTGAATTCAAGGTAAAAATTCATGGTTTTATGATGTTTTTAACCGGCTTAGCCTCGGTTGCATAATCATATGTGTTATTGTATGTTCGGGTTGTGTGTTTTAGTGAGTTTAAGTGTTAAAAATGTCTGAGAAGTTCAAGGGAAGGGTTCAAACTCGAAAATGTATAAGGTGAGTTCTAGAACCCCCTTTTTTAACATGTTTTTAACAAACTTTGGGGCTGGAAAATGCATGTGAACATGGTTTTATGAAAAATGGTTTTTTACCCGTATGTGTATGTGTGTGAAAGTGCATGTGGGTGGGTGTAAATTTAGGATATAAATGTGTGTATGTACATGCTATGATGCTTAGAATGTTAATACAAAGCTTATATCATGATTTAAGACGAATTAAGACTGATTTATGTTGTTTAAGTGAAAGTTAGTTGCTCAACCGTCTAAACAGTGGCCCATGCGTCCAACGGTTTAATTTTCTAAGTATTCCCAAGCACCCCAAAAGCCCAACCGCCTAAAAAGTACCTAGCCGTCTAGATGTCCATGCATCTAAGTCAGGCCCATTTGCCTGAATAGTGTCCATGCGTCGAAATAGGCCCATGCGTCTAAGTGAAAATTGACTAAGTGTAGGCCCAAACGTCTGAATAGTGCCCATACGTCTAAATAGGCCCATGTGTCTAAGTGAAAAGCGATCAAGTATAAGTCCAGACGTTTGCATAGTAGCAAAATGTCTGAACAGGGCAGAAGTGCCCAAATAGTGCCCATGCGTCTAGACACTTAGAAAAATTTCTGAAATTTCAGGAAAAACAAAAAGTCTAGGGTTTGACCTTATTTGACCTATGCACAATGATTACCCATTTTAAGCATGATTATGGGATGTTTTTGTTTTGGAATGTATGAATGATGTATGAATGTGTAATGTGTTATCTTTAATGGTATGAAAACGTATTTATTTTATGTTATGAAATACGTTAAATATTATGTTATTACTTTAAGTAGTATGACGAATGAATGAAACAACGTAAAGAATAACGTAATAAAATGAAAGATAACAACGATGAAAAGTAAAATATAATGAACGAAAGAATGGCTTGCAAGCAAATGAAAGGAGGTGCACGACCATGATGTCGTTAGCTCAACTGTGATGCGGGTTTAATTACCATAGGTCCTGTATCAGCTTCGTGCACAATGTTCGGGGCATGACCAATTGGTTGAATGAATGGGAGAGATGACTTGCCCTAGGTGACTGGATCAGCTTCGTGCATAATGTTCGTGGTTTAATTACCATAGGTCCAGTATCAGCTTTATGCATAGTGTTCGGGGTATTGTTCATCAATCCATATGAATGTAAAAGAATGACTTAACGTACAAAAGAAAGAAAGAAAGTAAACAAGTACGAAAGTAAAAGAATGATAATGAGTACATTACGAAAGAATGAGAACGAAAGTAAGAGAATGTTAACGAAAAGCATGAGATGAAAGCATGCTATGAATATGAGGATAAAGAAAATGAAAGTTAATATTAATATTCTCTATCCGTACGTATAATTCATGATCGTGTATGAAAGAAAAGAAAGGTTTTAACGAAAGTATGATATTTTATTAATAAAACTAGAACTCACTCAGCAACGCTGATTTTTATGTATTTTCCAGTTGGCAGGTTAAAGTTGCTGAGGATGGCACGGGGCAGCTACTTGGCATTTTTGGGATGGCATCCATTAGAATAACAATGATATTTTTGTGATGTAATGCAATTATAATATTTTATAACTGTTCACCATATTGTATTACTTTGCAAAAGTTGTCATTAATATATATGAAATGGTTTTAATTAATTTCAGCTGCGATGTTATAAATAAACGTATGCTTTATGTGCAATGAGTGACCAACTGTGAGGTGCCCGAGAACGGGGCCTTACAAGTTGGTATCAGAGCCAAAGTTTATGTGAAAGGGGTAAATACTTTCAAAAGAAACCTAAACTTAAACTGAGAACGGGACAAAGGGAGGGGATGCCAGTCCAAGTAGCTACGTGCCATCAGGTATTTTATTTAATGTTAACCGGTATTATGTGTGCATGTTATTTGATCTGTTTGCCGTTAGTAGATTTAGATACTGATGTATTCAGGATAGGAAGTGCTTGGGGTATGAAGAGTAAAGTAAATGGCTAATCACAACTGGCCACTGTAATTAGGGACTTACTATACTTGACATGAACTGATCTATTACCTTGAATGACCGTGTTAGTGTTTAATCTTATAGCGATTAAGGATGGCTGGAGGTAGAACTTTTAAGGCTTCATGAGACAGACCACATGGTAGACGTGGTGCCAAACCACGGGTCACAAGAGGGAGGCCTAGGGTTGAAAAGGTGACCCACGAGGAGCCTGAGACCCCCCATACGGAGGGTGGTGATGAGAGTGCTAATTTGAGTGCCTCGGTGAAGACGGCCATGTTGGAGGAGGTTCATCAGGTCATGCAGACGATCTTGCCATCTGTAGTGACCGAAGTGATTAAGGCTGTTAGAGAAGGAGAGAGGAAGGATAGGAACAGGTCCTTAGGAGGGAGAGAGCAACCCGAGACCGAGAAGGTTATCCCTACTTATAAGGAGGAGGAGGAAATGGAGCCTGTGCCGGAGGCAGCATGAGGTTGTAACTATGGGGCATTCCAAAGATGCAAGCCCCTTACCTTTGATGGAAATGGCACTGCTGCTGCTCACCGATGGGTGAGGGAGATGGAGGCTGTTTTGGAAATTAGTGAGTTCCGGTAGGACCAGAAGGTGAAGTTTGCCACCCATTCGTTTGTGGACTCGGCTTTATGCTGGTGGAACAACATTATCCAAGCGAGAGTAGCAGGGCGATTGGTAGAATGAGGTGGAGCGAGCTGAAAAAGTTGGTGATTGAGGAGTTTTGTCCTCATCGGGAGTTGGATAAGGTGGAGAGGGAGTTCCTGCAGCTGGAGGCGGGAACCATGACACATCAACAGTACAACACTAAGTTC
The DNA here is from genome assembly GCA_024085815.1 of Flaveria linearis. Lineage (NCBI taxonomy): Eukaryota > Viridiplantae > Streptophyta > Magnoliopsida > Asterales > Asteraceae > Flaveria > Flaveria linearis. Next base: position 31,522,398 of record CM044001.1, on the reverse strand, counting down.
AATCAGATGGCACGGCTAGTGCCAGATTAGGTGACGCCCCTGTCATGAAAGATCAAGAGATATATTCAAGGCTTGCCGGCGGATATCCGTAGACACATGATCGCCGCCCGACCGAGTACGTTTAGGTCAGTAGTCGACTTGGCTGGAAGGTTGTATGATGAGAGGGAGGTGATGGTGGTCGAGGGGAAGAAGACAGGTGGTGGTGACCGGAACTGGAACGGGAAGCGGTTTGGACGGGGTGGTGCTCCGGAAAACAACAAGAAGGCTAGGGTGGATGATCGACGGGTGGTTGCCGCAGGCTCGGGAGTGAAGAAGTGCGGTAAGTGTGGGAAGGAGCACGCTGGTGAGTGCAGGATGGGGCTTAATGTTTGTTTCAAATGCGGGAAGCCCGGCCACATCTCTAGAGATTGCCGAGTGGCGAGGTGCTTCAACTGTGGTGAAGTAGGCCACATGAGTAGGGAGTGCAAGACGCCGAGGGCAGAGAGTTCCAAAGCGAGGAAGAAGACCAGAAAAGAGGAGCAAAGGGCGAGCGCTAGAGCATTCACGATGACCAGAGAGGAGGCTAGGACGGACCCCGATGTTGTGTCAGGTATGTTTCTAGTAAATCAAACTCTTGCTTTTGTGTTATTTGATTCTGGTGCTAGTAGGAGATTTATTTCTATTGCTTTCTGTGTTAAATTTCCTATTATTAGTAGATGTATTGATGAGCCCTTCTTTGTAGAAACTGCTATTGGTAAGTCCACTAGAGTTACTGATATGATAGAGGACTGTGCCATAAAATTAGAAGATCATAGGTTTGCGGCTAGGTTACATGTGATGCCCCTAGGTGGATTTGATGTAGTACTAGGGATGCCCCTAGGTGAACATTGTGTGTCGCAAGAAGATGATTAGGCTGACAGCGCCTGACGGGAGTTCGGTGACGATATATGGTGATCGAGTTACGACGATTCCAAAAATGATTTCGATGGCGGTGGCGGGGAAGTGCATAAGGCGTGGATGTAGTGCCTATTTGGCCTACGTGAAGGATGTGGACACGTCAACACCACAATTGTTCGATATTCTGATGGTGTGTGACTTTCCCGATGTGTTTCCAGAGGACTTATCAGGTGTGCCACCGGATCGTGAAATTGAATTCTAAATCGACTTGATACCCAGTGCTCAGCATGTCGCTAAGGCACCGTATCGATTGGCTCCGACTGAGATGAAGGAGTTGTTGGAGCAACTGCAAGAGTTGCTTGATAAGGGATTCATTAGACCGAGTATCTCTCCTTGGGGTGCTCCGGTCTTATTCATGAAGAAGAAGGACAGTAGTATGAGGATGTGCATCGACTACCGTGAGTTGAACGAGTTGACGGTGAAGAATCGGTATCCATTACCGAGAATTGATAACTTTTTTTATCAGCTCCAAGGTGCCAGTTGCTTCGTAAGGATAGATCTTCGATCTGGCTACCATCAATTGAAAGTGAAAGAGCAAGACACTCCTAAAACAACTTTTTACACGCGTTATGGACACTACGAGTTTCTTGTTATGTCTTTTGGTTTAACCAACACGCTAGCTGCTTTTATGGACTTGATGAATCAAGTGTGTTGGCCGATGTTAGATAAATCAGTGATCGTATTCATCGATGATATCCTGATTTATTCAAGGAGAGAAGAAGAGCATGCCGGTCACATTCGGGAAGTGTTGGAGATATTGAGGAATGAGAAGCTGTATGCTAAGTTCTCCAAGTGCGCGTCTAGTTGCGCGAAGTTTAGTTCTTGGGTCACGTGGTAAATCCCGAGGGGATTATGGTAGACTCGAAAAAGGTGGAGGCGGTAATGCAATGGAAGTCTCCAAAGATGTCATCCGAGATCCATAGTTTCTTAGGATTGGCGGGATATTATCGAAGATTCATTCAAGACTTTTCCAAGATAGCCTCACGTTTGACAAAGTTGACTCACAAGGATGTAAAGTTCTTGTGGGGTCGATAACAGGAGGATGCTTTTGAAGAGTTAAAGACGAGGCTGACGCAAGCCCCTGTCTTGAGTGAAGACTTAGTGGTATATTCGGATGCCTCTTATTCTAGGTTAGGTTGCGTGTTGATGCAATGTGGAAGGATGATAGCCTACGCATCTCGATGGCTGAAGACCCACGAAGTCAACTACCCTACACACGATTTGGAGTTAGCAGCTATGGTTCTTGCCTTGAAGATTTGGCGGCACTACCTGTACGGGACGAAGTGCACGATCTTCACTGACCACAAAAGCTTGAAGTACTTCTTCGAGCAGAAAGATTTGAACATGAGGCAGAGGTGATGGTTAGAGCTCATAAAGGATTATGATTATGAAATCAATTACCATCCGAGCAAGGCCAACGTGGTGGCAGATGCCCTTAGCCGAAAGGAGAGACCCGAGCCGATTCGGGTGAAAGCTTATCAGTTGATGTGATGATGCAGGTCAAGGAGTTTCAAGACAAGGCTTTAAGAGAAGAACGTCTTAACTCTGAAAGGATGAAAGGTCTAGTCACGGAATTGGGTGAGAACACTCTTGGTGTTAGAACCCAATTTGGACGAATATGGATTCCTCGTTACGGGGATCTACGTGGAAAGATCATGGACGAGGCTCATAAGACTCGATACTCCATTCATCCCGGTTCCATGAAGATATACCATGACATGAAGAAGTATTATTGGTGGCCGGGTATGAAGCTTGACGTAGCAGAGTATGTGAGTAAATACCTTACTTGTTTGCAAGTAAAGGCGGAACACCAGAAGCCGTACGGGAATATCCAACCTTTGGATATACTCGAGTGTAAGTAGGAGCATATCACCATGGATTTTATTACGAAGTTACCACGTGTCCTAAAAGGGTATGATGCTATATGGGTGATAGTTGATCGATTGACGAAGAGTGCTCACTTCCTACCGATCCGAGAGACGTATTCTTCTGAGAGACTCGCGGATCTATTTATCAAAGGGATTGTAGCTCGTCATGGTGTGCCAGTGTCTATTGTGTCCGATCATGACACTCGGTCTACATCTAAGTTTTGGAAGGAATTCTATGATGCGATGGGAACGAGGCTATACATCAGCACGGCTTATCATCCACAGACAGACAGTCAGTCTACGAGGACGATTCAGATGATTGAGGATATGATTTGAGCATGCATGATCGATTTTGGAGGAAGTTAGGATGACCATCTGTCGATAGCAGAATTCTTGTACAACAATAGTTATCATGCCAGCATTGGCATGCCACCATACGAGATGTTATATGGTTGAAGATGTAGAACACCCGTTTGCTGGGGTGACATTGGTCAGAAAGAGTTAGGAAGTATCGAAGTGATTAAGGCTATGACTAAGAAGCTTGAAAAGATCAAAGCCTTTATGAAGGCAGCTAAAGATAGACAGAAGTCGTATGCTGATAAGAAACGTAGACCGATCGAGTTCCAGGTGGGTGATAGGGTTATGTTGAAAGTCTTACCTTGGAAGGGTATCATTCGGTTTAGAAAGCGGGGCAAGTTGAGCCCGAGATATATAGGACCTTTCCGAATCATTACTCGAGTAGGACAGGTGGCCTATAAGTTGGAACTGCCCGATGAGTTAAGTGGAATTCACCTAACATTCCACGTATCTCATCTGCAGAAGTGTTTAGCAGACGAGGATATGATTGTACCACTGGGAGATATCGAAGTGGATGAGCGGCTCAATCATGTGGAGCAACCAATGGCGATCATTGATCGTAAGGAGAAAAGGTTAAGGAATAAAGTGGTTCCTCTTGTGCGTGTACAGTGGAAGCACAGGAAGGGATCTGAGTCTACGTGGGAGGCTGAAGAAGAGATGAGGCAGCATTACCCTCATCTGTTCAAGGAATAACAGGTTTCGAGGACGAAACCTATATAAGAGGGGTGGACTTGTAACACCCGGTTATTTTTAAAGTTATGAAGGAAGGAATAAAAGTAAAGGAAATGAAAGAAAAGCTATAAAACCCAAGTTGAAGGGTTAAAAGTGTCCAAAAGGACAAAAGTTTGAAAGTTGGTGAATAAAGCAACATGGCCGCCCATGTTGCTTACTCACATCAAACAGTCGGATTTTTAGAGAGAGAAAGGGAAGGCTTAAAACCCTCAGGTTCTTTAAGAACAAGAAGAAGAAATTGAATTCAAGGTAAGAATTCATGGGTTTGTGATGTTTTTAACCGGCTTAGACTCGGTTGCATACTTATATGTGTTATTGTATGTTCGGGTTGTGTGTTTTAGTGGGTTTAGGTGTAAAAACGTCTGAGAAGTTCAAGGGAAGGGTTCAAACTCGAAAGCGGCTAACGTGAGTTCTAGAACCCCCTTTTTAACATGTTTTTAACAAACTTTGGGGCTGGAAAATGCATGTGAACTGTTTTTATGAAAATTGGGTTTTTAACCGTATGTGTGTGTGTGTGAAAGTGCATGTGGGTGGGTGTAAATTTGGGATATAAATGTGTGTATGTACATGTTATGATGCTTAGAATGTTAATACTAAGCTTAGATCATGATTTAAGATGAATTGGGAATGATTTATGTTGTTTAAGTTAAAGTTAGTTGCCTAACCGTCTAAACAGTGGCCCATGCGTCCAACGGTTTAATTTTCTAAGAATTCCCGACCGCCCAAAAGTCCAACCGCGTAAACAGTACCCAACCGTCTAGATGTCCATGCGTCTAAGTCAGGCCCATGCGCCTGAATAGTGCCCATGCGTCTAAATAGGCCCATGCGTCTAAGTGAAAACTGACTAAGTGTAGGCCCAAACGTCTGAATAATGCCCATGCATCTAAATAGGCCCATGCGTCTAAGTGAAAGGTGATCAAGTATAAGTCAAGACGTCTGCAGAGTAGCAAAACGCCTGAACAAGGCAGAAGCGCCCAAATAGTGCCCATGCGTCTAGACACTTAGAAAAATTTCTGAAATTTTAGGAAAAACAGAAAGTGTAGGGTTTGACCTGATTTGACCTATGGGTAATGATTACCCATTTTAACCATGATTATGGGATGTTTTCGGGTTATGGAATGTACAAATGATTTATGAATGTATAATGTGTTATCTTTAATGGTATGAAAAGGTATATATTTTATGTTATAAAATACATTAAATATTATGTTATTACTTTACGTAGTATGACGAATGAATGAAAGAACGTAAAGAATAACGTAACGAAATGAAAGATAACAACGATGAAAAATAAAACGTAATGAACGAAAGAATGGCTTGCTAGCAAATGAAAGGAGGTGCACAGCAAATGCGGTTTAATTTTCTAAGAATTCCCGACCGCCCAAAAGTCCAACCGAGTAAACAGTACCCAGCCGTCTAGATGTCCTGCGTCTAAGTCAGGCCCATGCGCCTGAATAGTGCCCATACATCTAAATAGGCCTATGCATCTAAGTGAAAACTGACTAAGTGTAGGCCCAAACGTCTGAATAGTGCACATGCATCTAAATAGGCCCATGCGTCTAAGTGAAAGGTGATCAAGTATAAGTCAAGACGTCTGCATAGTAGCAAAACGCCTGAACAAGGCAGAAGCGCCCAAATAGTGCCCATGCGTCTAGACACTTAGAAAAATTTCTGAAATTTCAGGAAAAACAGAAAGTGTAGGGTTTGACCTGATTTGACCTAGGGGCAATGATTACCCATTTTAACCATGATTATGGGATGTTTTCGGGTTATGGAATGTATAAATGATTTATGAATGTATAATGTGTTATCTTTAATGGTATGAAAACGTATATATTTTATGTTATAAAATACGTTAAATATTATGTTATTACTTTACGTAGTATGAGGAATGAATGAAAGAACGTAAAGAATAATGTAACGAAATGAAAGATAACAACGATGAAAAGTAAAACGTAATGAATGAAAGAATGGCTTGCTAGCAAATGAAAGAAGGTGCACGGCCATGTTGTCGTTAGCTCAACCGTGATGTGGGTTAGCTACCCCAAAGGATGCACACAGGGTCAATCATTGAGATTGACAAGGCCCTTTGGTATGCCCTAGGTGACTGGATCAGCTTCGTGCATAACGTTCGTGGTTTAATTACCGCAGGTCCAGCATCATCTTCGTGCACAATGTTCGGGGCATGACCAACTGGTTGAATGAATGGGAGAGATCACTTGCCCTAGGTGACTGGATCAGCTTCGTGCACAATGTTCGTGGTTTAATTACCACAGGTACAGCATCAGCTTCGTGCACAATGTTTGGGGTATTGTTCATCAATCCATATGAATGTAAAAGAATGACGTAACGTACGAAAGAAAGAAAGTAAGTAAACAAGTACGAAAGTAAAAGAATGATAATGAGTACGTTATGAAAGAATGAGAACGAAAGTAAGAGAATGTTAATGAAAAGCATGAGATGAAAGCATGCTATGAATATGATGATAAAGAAAATGAAAGTTAATATTAATATTCTCTATCTATACGTATAATTCATGATCGTGTATGAAAGAAAAGAAAGGTTTTAATGAAAGTATGATATTTTATTAATAAAACTAGATCTCACTCAGCAACACTGACTTTTATGTATTTTCAGTTGGCAGGTAAAAGTTGCTGAGGGTGGCACGGGGCAGCTACTTGGCATTTTTGGGATGGCATCCATTAGAATAACAATGACATTTTTGTGATGTAATGCAATTATAATATTTTGTAACTGTTAACCGTATTGTATAACTTTGCAAAAGTTGTCATTAATATATATGAAATGGTTTTAATTAATTTCCGCTGCGATGTTTTAAATAAATATATGTTTTATGTGCAATGAGTGACCAACTGTGAGGTGCCTGGGAACGGGGCCTTACACGTACCATACTTATGTCCACTAGTTCATAATTGGTTCTTACGAAGCTAAATGGCTTCGAAAGAATAAGTTTTTCCGAGGCCATTTGTACTGCGGAAGAATCAACTTCTTTTGAGTCTTCTGCAGGTCTTCATGACTTTATTCTTCGGAAGACTTTGTCTTGGATCTTCTACTTAGTATACTTTAGAAGGAGAACTAATTAGTCTTGGAAGACTGAGTTCTACCTTTAGAAATTCTTCATACTTGAGCTTCGAAAGATCTTTGACTTGTCTTCGTAAGAGCAGATTTGTCTTTGGAAGACCACTTCAATTATACATCAAAATCTTCTAAGTGTTGTTTTGGTTGCACCAACCTCAAATGATCTAACAATATACTATATATGCTCTTTGACATATCTTTTCTTTTTGTATGCATATTGGCATCTTTGATTCGTATATGGTATTGGCATATTTTTTCTCTTATTTTGTTTTGATCAGTTTCATTATCCTTCGCGTTTTCTCTTTTTTATTATTTTTATATATATATTTATACAAGTAAGAATCATTGAATCAGATAATAATTGACTTGAGTATAAGTATGTTTTAACATGAAATCAGTATTACTATAAAATCTTAATATATTACTCACTTCAGTTATAGATAATTTAATTCAAATAAATCACATTCTATGTTACTTTTTAGTCTTCACAGTTGTGTCTATCAACATATCAAACTGAATCTCAGTCACTTTCTTTTTAAGCCTTAGTCTGTAATAATTTAAAATTAAAAATATACTATCATTTCCTATGTACACAAAAAAAATCATTTTAAGAAATTTTATCGAACTAAAATGTTTTTGATACTTTTCAAAAATTTATCTAACTCCCCCTAAAATTAAAAATCTTTTAGTATTTTTTATCAATATTCTAGCCTTAAAATTGTGATTGTCTTTAGAAAATAACACATAAAGAAAGAATAAATATTTTTATTGAAAATTCCTATGTGATCATCCAAAGTTAAACATCTCCAAATATTTAAGTCTAAAGTCAAACCAAGAATGATCAAATGTCTTCGTGAACAGATTTGCAATGTTATCATCACATGGCAATTGTTTATAATGAATAAGCTTTCTAATCAAAACAATCACGAATGAAATGTATACAAATGTTTATATGTTTTGTTTTAATGCTGGATGAGATTTTTCATAATGTTTAGGATCGCGAAGTTGTCACACCAAATGGTTGTATGATAAAGATTTAAGCCATAATCAAGCAATTGTTATTGGTTCCAAACAATCTAAGAACAACGTGATGCAACTACATATTTACTTCAACTGTGGATGTGTAAGGCCCCGCTCCCGGGCGCCCTACGGTTGGTGGTTCATCGCACGTAAAAACATACATAATGTATATAATCATAAAATATCGCAGCGGAATAAATAAAATATACATTCTCATTCATTCATAAAAGTCATTACATCATTGACATGATTACAAAATACAGCTTTCTCTACTTTGTCTCTCCTCATAGGGTCATACAGTGACCTCTAGAGAAGATATTAAGTTCAAAAATATAAAAATTATATTTTTATACTAAAGAATATTCCTTAAGTAATTCCGTACATCGGAACCCTTAAGGGACACTCTTGACACTCTCATGCAACATATTTCGTTGCATGTGCTATGCACACGCACTTTCGGTGCGTGGCTGCATATTCAAAATTAAAGAAGATTTCTTAAGTAATCCCTTTTATGGGAATCCTCAAGAAATCTCGTAATGGCATGCAACGTGATGAGTTGCGTGCGTTATGGGCCCACAACGCATGACGTTGCAGCATTATCAAATGGAGAATGCCATCCCAAAAGAGCTGAGTAGCCGCCTCGTGCCATCCCCAGCAACGCTACCTGCCAACTGGAAACACATAAAAAGTCAGCGTTGCTGAGTGTGTTCTAGTTTTATAATAAACATACTTTGTTCATATTAAAAACCGTTCATTCTTTACACGTGATCATACATCGTACATACATATAGATAATATCTTTATTATCTCATTCGTTCATTCATTCGTTCGTCATACATCGTTATCTTTCACTTCTCGTTTAGGTCCTATCAGGCTTTACCCACTTCATGGCACGTAGCCATGATTACTGTGGTCGAATGACAAGGACCCCGTTACATCTTTTCTTGCACATTGGATATCTTTTGTATCACTACCTTCAGCTATACCCCAAACGTTATTAGCTACCGGGCCGAAGTCATTAAATGAACAGCAAAACGTATGCCATGGTACTAGAGGTAAGCGGTAGGGATACCATACATATGGTCAATCACTAAGAAGGACCCGTTAACCTTATCCAATGATTGCAAGACATCTTTCGTTCGTTCGTTCGTTAATGCATGTATTCATCATCTTTTAATCATTCGTTCATTCATTAATACATGCATTCGTCATCATGTTCCTCTTTCGTTATCTTTCACTTTACGTTACATAATACTTTGTTCGTTCGTTCATTCGTAAAGCCATAGAAAGATATTCATACATTATGATAAGGAACACACACATCATACATACATCATCATACATATCATCATACGTACATCGTCATACATAACATCATACATGCATCATCATACATAACCTCGTACATACATAGCCTACATCATCAATCATCACTAGGCACTTACTCCCGTATCCTTCCCGAACCCGGGATTTACTATGCGTCATCCTGGTGCAGTAGCACTAACTGTCCCTCCAAGACCGTGGGGACTCATACTAGGACCTTATATAACGTGCCGAGTCCACAATCATACCTTAGACGTATAACACAACATTATACCCAAATGGGTCATACATACATACGTCAGTAAACAAGTTTATATACGTTCCAGCCCCAAAAGAAAAATCATTTAAAATCAGTAAATAAGGGGTCCTAGAACTCACCTGTGCTTGACAAGCAGCTTCTCAATCAAGCCTTAAAGTCGCGGGTCACACTACACTGCCTGCAGATAAGTTAACACTCAAAAGAGTTAATTTCTGCCTAATTTCGCTACTAAGTTCGCAGGTAGTTTCGCCCGTAAATTCGCCAGCAGTTTCGCTGGGCAAATCAGAAGTTTCACTGATAGTTTCGCCGGGCAGCATTCTGCCAGTTTCGCTGGACAGATTCGCTACCTCGAGCGCCCAACATTCGTTGGAATTCCCTAGTTTCGCAATATCTAAGGTCAACTTGGGCATTGGCATAGTCATCAGCGAAACTATAGTTTCGCTTATGCGAATATGTAGTTTCGCTGCAGCGAAACTGTAACTTCGCTGTAAATCTTTCCAGTTTTGCTGGATGAACTTATAGTTTCGCTGGTCGAGACCTTAATTTCGCAGAACGAGCTGAAATTTACGAATCAGCTCGTTTTAGCCCAAAAATCCAATCCTTTCCACCCAAACCCTTGGATTATCGTCCAGGAAGCTATATCTAAGCTCATTATACGTTTTCTTACTCTAAAACGTGCGTTTTGGGGTGATTTTTGCCACTTTAAAACCCAAAAACCCCAAACTCGGGTTTTTCACCAAATGCAGCAATTTAGATACGTTTCTTACCTTGATTCTTGTAGTTTAGGAGTCCACAAACACCAGCCTTCGATTCTTAACCACCCGTGCTTCAATCCGGCACTTTCTCTCTCTACACTTTCTCTCTCTAGAATGGCGTTTGAGTGAAAATGAGAGTTGCTCAGCTGATCCATCTATTTATATGCCAAGCGTTCCCGGGACCCCAAACTCGTTAAACTCGTGACCCGTTGGGTTAACTCGGGGTAATACCCGCAACCATTTTATATTTATTAAATGGTTTTTCATCCGAGCCTATCACTATCACTTGACTCGATTAGAAAATTTTCCGGGTGTTACAAGTGCACCCCCCCCCCTTATTTAGGTTTCGTCCTCGAAACCTGTTATTCTTCGAACAGATGTGGGTAATGTTGTCTCATCTCTTCATCAGTCTCCCACGTAGACTCAGATCCCTTCCTGTGCTTCCACTGTACACGCACAAGAGGAACCACTTTGTTTCTTAGCCGTTTCTCTTTTCTATCGATGATCGCCACTGGTTGCTCCACATAGTTGAGCCGTTCGTCTACTTCGATATCCTCCAGCGGTACAATCATATCTTCATCGGCCAAACATTTCCTCAGATGAAATACGTGGAAGGTCGGGTGAATTCCACTCAGCTCATCTGGCAGTTCTAACCTATAGGCCACCTCTCCCACACGGGCGATAATTCGGAAAGGGCCTATATACCGCGGGCTTAGTTTACCCCGCTTTCGGAACCTAATAATTCCTTTCCAAGGCGAGACCTTCAACATGACCCGATCACCGACCTTGAATTCTATCGGTCTTCGCCTCTTGTCAGCATACGACTTTTGTCTGTCTTTCGCCGCCTTCATGAAGGCTTTGATCTTTTCTAACTTTTCAGTCGTTGCTTCAACCACCTCGACACCACCCAGTTCCTTCTGTCCAATGTCTCCCCAACATACGGGCGTCCTACACTTCCTACCGTACAACATTTCGTAGGGCGGCATGCCAATGCTGGCATGATAACTGTTATTGTACGAGAATTCTGCTAACGGCAGGTGATCGTCCCAACTTCCTCCAAAATCGATCACGCACGCTCGAAGCATGTCCTCGAGTGTTTGGATCATCCTCTCAGACTGGCCGTCTGTCTGGGGGTGATATGTCGTGCTAATGTGTAGCCTCGTCCCCATTGCATCATGAAACCTCTTCCAAAACTTGGAGGTAAACCGGGTGTCGCGGTCAGACACAATAGACACCAGTACGCCATGACGAGCTACAATTTCTTTGATAAATAGATCCGCCAATCTTTCGGATGAATACGTCTCGCGGATCGGTAGGAAGTGGGCACTCTTCGTCAATCGATCAACTATCACCCATATAGCATCATACCCTTTCGGGGTACGTGGCAGTTTCGTGATGAAATCCATGGTGATGTGCTCCCACTTCCACTCAGGTATATCCAACGGTTGGATCTTCCCGTACGGTTTCTGATGCTCTGCCTTGACCTGTGAACAAGTCAAGCACTTACTCACATATTCCACCACATCACGCTTCATGCCCGGCCACCAATAGTCTTTCTTCATATCTTGGTACATCTTGGTAGCACCGGGGTGAATGGAATACCGAGTCTTATGGGCCTCATCCATGATCTTTCCACGTAGATCCCCGTACCGAGGAATCCACACTCGCCCAAATCGGGTCTTAACACCAAGAATGTTCTCACCCAGTTCTGTAACTAGACCTCTCATCCTTTCGGAGTTAAGACGATCTTCCTTCACAGCCTCGTCTTGGAACTCCTTAACCTGTGTCATCACGTCAGAGGTCATAATCAGCTGATAAGCCTTCACCCGAATCGGCTCGGGCTTTTCTTTCCGGCTAAGGGCATCGGCCACCACATTGGCTTTGCCCGGGTGGTAATGGATCTCACAATCATAATCTTTTATCAGCTCCAACCACCGTCTCTGCCTCATGTTTAGATCCTTCTGCTCGAAGAAGTACTTCAAGCTCTTGTGATCCGTGAAGATGGTGCACTTCGTCTCGTATAGATAGTGCCGCCAAATCTTCAACGCGAAAACCACCGCAGCTAGTTCTAGGTCGTGCGTGGGATAATTGACTTCATGGGTCTTCAGTTGTCGAGATGCATAGGCTATGACCTTTCAATACGCAACCCAGCCTAGAGTAGGATGCATCCGAATAGACCACCAAGTCTTCATTTCCCTCAGGCAATGTGAAGACAGGAGCTTGTGTCAGTCTCGTCTTCAATTCCTCAAATGCGTCCTCCTGTTCTCGACCCCACACGAACTTTACATCCTTGCGAGTCAATTTTGTCAAAGGTGAGGCTATCTTGGAGAAGTCTTGAATAAATCTTCTATAGTAGCCCGCCAGCCCCAAGAAGCTGCGAATCTCGGTTGGCGTCTTCGGTGACTTCCATTGCATCACGGCCTCAACCTTTGCTGGGTCCACCATTATTCCTTCTGCATTCACTACGTGACCCAGAAATTGCACCTCGCGTAACCAAAAGGCGCACTTGGAGAACTTGGCATACAATTTTTCCCTTCTCAACGTTTCCAATACTTCCCGAATATGCCCGGCATGCTCTTCTTCACTTCTCGAATAAATCAGGATATCATCGATGAATACAATTACTGATTTATCTAACATTGGTCGGCACACTCGGTTCATCAAATCCATAAAAGCAGCCGGCGCATTGGTCAACCCGAAAGACATGACAAGAAACTCGTAGTGACCATAGCGCGTACGAAAGGCCGTTTTAGGGATATCTTGCTCCTTCACCTTCAGTTGATGGTACCCCGATCGAAGATCTATTCTTGAAAACCAACTGGCACCCTGAAGTTGATCAAACAAGTCATCGATCCTTGGTAAGGGGTATCTGTTCTTCACCGTCTGCTTATTCAGCTCGCGGTAGTCGATGCACATCCTCATACTACCATCCTTCTTCTTTACGAACAGGACCGGAGCACCCCAAGGTGAGATACTTGGTCTGATAAACCCCTTATCCAGCAGCTCCTGCAACTGCTCCATCAACTCCTTCATCTCCGTCGGAGCCAAGCGATACGGTGCTTTTGCGACAGGTTGGGCACCCGGAATCAGGTCGATCTGGAACTCGATCTCTCGGTCAGGTGGCAATCCCGATAAGTCTTCGGGAAACACGTCTGGAAAGTCACACACCACTGGCACATCACATAGCTGTGGTGTTGGCGTCTCTACATTCTTTACATAACATAAGTAGGCGCTACATCCGCACCTCATATACTTTCCCGCCACTGCCATCGAGATCACCTTCGAAATCGTCGTAACTCGATCGCCATAAATTGTCACCGGACTTCTGTCGGTCGCCGTCAGTATAATCATCTTCTTTCGGCACATGATATTCGCTTCGTAGGTTGCTAACCTGTCCATCCCTAACACTACATCAGATCCTCCTAGAGGCATCACATGTAACTTGGCAGCAAACCTATGGCCCTCTAATTCTATGGCACAGCCTTCTATCACATCCGTAACACTAGTGGATTTTCCAATAGCGGTTTCTACTTCAAAGGACTTATCGAGGCATTTACTTCTAACAGGCAATTTAGCACAGAAGGTAGTAGAAATAAAACTCCTACTTGCACCCGAATCAAATAACACAGAGGCTAAAATTTGGTCTATTAGGAACGTACCGGACACAACGTCAGGGTCCGTTCTAGCCTCCTCCTGCGTCATGGTGAACGCCCTAGCCTTTGCCCTTGGTGCTTCTCCTCCCGTCTTCTTCTCCCCTGAGCCCTCAGCCCTCGGCTTCTTGCAATCTCTGCTCATATGACCACTTTCCCCACAGTTAAAACACTTGCCCATTCGGCAATCCTTGGCCATATGTCCAGTCCTCCCACACTTGAAACAGATGTTGGATCCCCACTTACACTCCCCCGAGTGCTCTTTCCCACACTGTCCGCATTTCCTCATCCCTGCTCCCTTCGCGACCACTCGGCGATCGTCTACCCTTGCCTTCTTGTTACTTGTCGAGGTATCACCTCGACCAAACCTCTTTCCCTGCCAACTCTTCTCTCCACCTGCCTTCTTTCCACCTTCAGCCTTCACCAACGCAGCTCGCTCATCGTACAACCTCCCCGCCAAATCCACCGCCGATCTGAAGGTACTCGGTCGAGCGGAAATCAAATGCCAACGAATTTCGGCTGGCAACCCTTGAATATACCGGTTAGTCTTTCGGGACACCGGCGTCACCTGCTCTGGGACCAATCGCGCCATATCGTTGAATTTGGCAGTGTATTGTTGGTGGGTCATCGTCCCTGCTTCCAACTGCAAAAACTCTCTCTCAACTCGGTCCATTTCCCGTCGAGGACTAAATTCCTCGATCACCATCCTTTTCAGCTCGGACCACTTCATCTTCCCAATGGCCCTGCTACCCTCAGCCTGGACAATATTGTCCCACCAGCACAACGCCGTCCCCGTAAACGAGTGGGTAGCAAACTTAACCTTTTTATCCTCCTGACAATCGCTGATATCGAGGACCGCCTCCATTTCCCTCACCCATTGGTGAGCATCCGTAGCCGTACCCGAACCATCAAAAGTCGGGGGCTTGCACCTCATAAATTTCCCGTAGTAACAACCCCGAGCTGTCTCCCGTACCTGTTCTTCCTCCTCTTCCTCTTCACTATCAGACAATACTGTTTCCGGCCCTTGTTGCTGCTGCCGCCTCCCTGAGGCTCGATTCCTTCCTCGCCTCTCATCCTCACGTAGAGCTTTTATCACCTCGGTCACTACAGACGGTAAGATCGTCTGCATGACTTGGTGCACCTCCTCGATCACTGTTTCTTTCACCGAGGCCCTCAAATCATCACTCTCATCCACTCCCCCCGAGGGAGTAGTATTAGGTTCTTCAGGAACCTTCTTCTCTTGTCTAGGCCTTCCTCTTGTGGCTCGTGGTTCCGCACCACTTCCGCCACTGCCTCCACCAAGTGGGGCTTTAGATGATCTACCACCGACCATCTTCTATCTCACACTGAAAGGTTCAAATACCAACACGGTCATTCAAGGAAATAGCTCAGTTTATGTCAAGTACAGTAAGTTGCTAATTACAGTGGCCAGTTGTGATTAGTCACTTACTCTACTCTTCGCACCCCAAGCATTACCCTTACTGACTACATCAGTATCTAAATCTAACAGCACACATAAACCACATTACACGCGCACATAACTTTGATTATCATTAAGAAAATACCTGATGGCACGCAGCTACTCAGATGGCATTCATCCCCTTTCTGTCCCATTTCTCAGTTTAAGTTTTAGGTTTATTTTGAAAATTTACCCATTTTACTTAAACTTTTGCTCTGATACCAACTTGTAAGGCCCCGCTCCCGGGCGCCCTACGGTTGGTGGTTCATCGCACGTAAAAACATACATATTGTATATAATCATAAAATATCGCAGCGAAATAAATAAAATATACATTCTCATTCATTCATAAAAGTCATTACATCATTGACATGATTACAAAATACAGCTTTCTCTACTTTGTCTCTCCTCATAGGGTCATACAGCGACCTCTAGAGAAGATATTAAGTTCAAAAATATAAAAATTATATTTTTATACTAAAGAATATTCCTTAAGTAATTCCGTACATCGGAACCCTTAAGGGACACTATTGACACTCTCATGCAACATATTTCGTTGCATGTGCTACGCACACGCACTTCCGGTGCGTGGCAGCATATTCAAAATTAAAGAAGATTTCTTAAGTAATCCCTTTTATGGGAATCCTCAAGAAATCTCGTAATGGCATGCAACGTGATGAGTTGCGTGCGTTATGGGCCCACAACGCATGACGTTGCAGCATTATCAAATGGAGAATGCCATCCCAAAAGAGCTGAGTAGCCGCCTCGTGCCATCCCCAGCAACGCTACCTGCCAACTGGAAACACATAAAAAGTCAGCGTTGCTGAGTGAGTTCTAGTTTTATAATAAACATACTTTGCTCATATTAAAAACCGTTCATTCTTTACACGTGATCATACATCGTACATACATATAGATAATATCTTTATTATCTCATTCGTTCATTCATTCGTTCGTCATACATCGTTATCTTTCACTTCTCGTTTAGGTCCTGTCAGGCTTTACCCACTTCATGGCACGTAGCCATGATTACTGTGGTCGAATGACAAGGACCCCGTTACATCTTTTCTTGCACATTGGATATCTTTTGTATCACTACCTTCAGCTATACCCCAAACGTTATTAGCTACCGGGCCGAAGTCATTAAATGAACATCAAAACGTATGCCACGGTACTAGAGGTAAGCGGTAGGGATACCATACATATGGTCAATCACTAAGAAGGACCCGTTAACCTTATCCAATGATTGCAAGACATCTTTCGTTAGTTCGTTCGTTAATGCATGTATTCATCATCTTTTAATCATTCGTTCATTCATTAATACATGCATTCGTCATTGCGTTCCTCTTTCGTTATCTTTCACTTTACATTACATAATACTTTGTTCGTTCGTTAATTCGTAAAGCCATAGAAAGATATTCATACATTATGATAAGGAACACACACATCATACATACATCATCATACATATCATCATACGTACATCGTCATACATAACATCATACATGCATCATCATACATAACCTCGTACATACATAGCCTACATCATCAATCATCACTAGGCACTTACTCCCGTATCCTTCCCGAACCCGGGATTTACTATGCGTCATCCTGGTGCAGTAGCACTAACTGTCCCTCCAAGACCGTGGGGACTCATACTAGGACCTTATATAACGTGCCGAGTCCACAATCATACCTTAGACGTATAACACAACATTATACCCAAATGGGTCATACATACATACGTCAGTAAACAAGTTTATATGCGTTCCAGCCCCAAAAAAAATCATTTAAAATCAGTAAATGAGGGGTCCTAGAACTCACCTGTGCTTGACAAGCAGCTTCTCAATCAAGCCTTAAAGTCGCGGGTCACACTACACTGCCTGCAGATAAGTTAACACTCAAAAGAGTTAATTTCTGCCTAATTTCGCTACTAAGTTCGCAGGTAGTTTCGTCCGTAAATTCGCCAGCAGTTTCGCTGGGCAAATCAGCAGTTTCGCTGATAGTTTCGCCGGGCAGCATTCTGCCAGTTTCGCTGGACAGATTCGCTACCTCGAGCGCCCAACTTTCGTTGGAATTCCCTAGTTTCGCAATATCTAAGGTCAACTTGGGCATTGGCATAGTCATCAGCGAAACTATAGTTTCGCTTATGCGAATATGTAGTTTCGCTGCAGCGAAACTGTAACTTCGCTGTAAATCCTTCCAGTTTCGCTGGACGAACTTATAGTTTCGCTGGTCGAGACCTTAATTTCGCAGAACGAGCTGAAATTTACGAATCAGCTCGTTTTAGCCCAAAAATCCAATCCTTTCCACCCAAACCCTTGGATTATCGTCCAGGAAGCTATATCTAAGCTCATTATACGTTTTCTTACTCTAAAACGTGCGTTTTGGGGTGATTTTTGCCACTTTAAAACCCAAAAACCCCAAACTCGGGTTTTTCACCAAATGCAGCAATTTAGATACGTTTCTTACCTTGATTCTTGTAGTTTAGGAGTCCACAAACACCAGCCTTCGATTCTTGACCACCCGAGCTTCAATCCGGCACTTTCTCTCTCTACACTTTCTCTCTCTAGAATGGCGTTTGAGTGAAAATGAGAGTTGCTCAGCTGATCCATCTATTTATATGCCAAGCGTTCCCGGGACCCCAAACTCGTTAAACTCGTGACCCGTTGGGTTAGCTCGGGGTAATACCCGCAACCATTTTATATTTATTAAATGGTTTTTCATCCGAGCCTATCACTATCACTTGACCCGATTAGAAAATTTTCCGGGTGTTACAAGTGCACCCCCCTTATTTAGGTTTCATCCTCGAAACCTGTTATTCTTCGAACAGATGTGGGTAATGTTGTCTCATCTCTTCTTCAGTCTCCCACGTAGACTCAGATCCCTTCCTGTGCTTCCACTGTACACGCACAAGAGGAACCACTTTGTTTCTTAGCCGTTTCTCTTTTCTATCGATGATCGCCACTGGTTGCTCCACATAGTTGAGCCGTTCGTCTACTTCGATATCCTCCAGCGTTACAATCATATCTTCATCGGCCAAACATTTCCTCAGATGAGATACGTGGAAGGTCGGGTGAATTCCACTCAGCTCATCCGACAGTTCTAACCTATAGGCCACCTCTCCCACACGGGCGATAATTCGGAAAGGGCCTATATACCGCGGGCTCAGTTTACCCCAGTTTCGGAACCTAATAATTCTTTTCCAAGGCGAGACCTTCAACATGACCCGATCACCGACCTTGAATTCTATCGGTCTTCGCCTCTTGTCAACATACGACTTTTGTCTGTCTTTCGCCGCCTTCATGAAGGCTTTGATCTTTTCTAACTTTTCAGTCGTTGCTTCAACCACCTCGACACCACCCAGTTCCTTCTGTCCAATGTCTCCCCAACATACGGGCGTCCTACACTTCCTACCGTACAACATTTCGTAGGGCGGCATGCCAATGCTGGCATGATAACCGTTATTGTACGAGAATTTTGCTAACGGCAGGTGATCGTCCCAACTTCCTCCAAAATCGATCACGCACGCTCGAAGCATGTCCTCGAGTGTTTGGATCGTCCTCTCAGACTGGCCGTCTGTCTGGGGGTGATATGCCGTGCTAATGTGTAGCCTCGTCCCCATTGCATCATGAAACCTCTTTCAAAACTTGGAGGTAAACCGGGTGTCGCGGTCAGACACAATAGACACCGGTACGCCATGACGAGCTACAATTTCTTTGATAAATAGATCCGCCAATCTTTCGGATGAATACGTCTCGCGGATCGGTAGGAAGTGGGCACTCTTCGTCAATCGATCAACTATCACCCATATAGCACCATACCCTTTCGGGGTACGTGGCAGTTTCATGATGAAATCCATGGTGATGTGCTCCCACTTCCACTCGGGTATATCCAACGGTTGGATCTTCCCGTACAGTTTCTGATGCTCTGCCTTGACCTGTGAACAAGTCAAGCACTTACTCACATATTCCACCACATCACGCTTCATGCCCGGCCACCAATAGTCTTTCTTCATGTCTTGGTACATCTTGGTAGCACCGGGGTGAATGGAATACCGAGTCTTATGGGCCTCATCCATGATCTTTCCACGTAGATCCCCGTACCGAGGAATCCACACTCGCCCAAATCGGGTCTTAACACCAAGAGTGTTCTCACCCAGTTCTGTAACTAGACCTCTCATCCTTTCGGAGTTAAGACGATCTTCCTTCACAGCCTCGTCTTGGAACTCCTTAACCTGTGTCATCACGTCAGAGGTCATAATCAGCTGATAAGCCTTCACCCGAATCGGCTCGGGCTTTTCTTTCCGGCTAAGGGCATCGGCCACCACATTGGCTTTGCCCGGGTGGTAATGGATCTCACAATCATAATCTTTTATCAGCTCCAACCACCGTCTCTGCCTCATGTTTAGATCCTTCTGCTCGAAGAAGTACTTCAAGCTCTTGTGATCCGTGAAGATGGTGCACTTCGTCTCGTATAGATAGTGCCGCCAAATCTTCAACGCGAAAACCACCGCAGCTAGTTCTAGGTCGTGCGTGGGATAATTGACTTCATGGGTCTTCAGTTGTCGAGATGCATAGGCTATGACCTTTCAATACGCAACCCAGCCTAGAGTAGGATGCATCCGAATAGACCACCAAGTCTTCATTTCCCTCAGGCAATGTGAAGACAGGAGCTTGTGTCAGTCTCGTCTTCAATTCCTCAAATGCGTCCTCCTGTTCTCGACCCCACACGAACTTTACATCCTTGCGAGTCAATTTTGTCAAAGGTGAGGCTATCTTGGAGAAGTCTTGAATAAATCTTCTATAGTAGCCCGCCAGCCCCAAGAAGCTGCGAATCTCGGTTGGCGTCTTCGGTGACTTCCATTGCATCACGGCCTCAACCTTTGCTGGGTCCACCATTATTCCTTCTGCATTCACTACGTGACCCAGAAATTGCACCTCGCGTAACCAAAAGGCGCACTTGGAGAACTTGGCGTACAATTTTTCCCTTCTCAACGTTTCCAATACTTCCCGAATATGCCCGGCATGCTCTTCTTCACTTCTCGAATAAATCAGGATATCATCGATGAATACAATTACTGATTTATCTAACATTGGTCGGCACACTCGGTTCATCAAATCCATAAAAGCAGCCGGCGCATTGGTCAACCCGAAAGACATGACAAGAAACTCGTAGTGACCATAGCGCGTACGAAAGGCCGTTTTAGGGATATCTTGCTCCTTCACCTTCAGTTGATGGTACCCCGATCGAAGATCTATTCTTGAAAACCAACTGGCACCCTGAAGTTGATCAAACAAGTCATCGATCCTTGGTAAGGGGTATCTGTTCTTCACCGTCAGCTTATTCAGCTCGCGGTAGTCGATGCACATCCTCATACTACCATCCTTCTTCTTTACGAACAGGACCGGAGCACCCTAAGGTGAGATACTTGGTCTGATAAACCCCTTATCCAGCAGCTCCTGCAACTGCTCCATCAACTCCTTCATCTCCGTCGAAGCCAAGCGATACGGTGCTTTTGCGACAGGTTGGGCACCCGGTATCAGGTCGATCTGGAACTCGATCTCTCGGTCAGGTGGCAATCCCGATAAGTCTTCGGGAAACACGTCTGGAAAGTCACACACCACTGGCACATCGCATAGCTGTGGTGTTGGCGTCTCTACATTCTTTACATAACATAAGTAGGCGCTACATCCGCGCCTCATACACTTTCCCGCTACTGCCATCGAGATCACCTTCGGAATAGTCGTAACTCGATCGCCATAAATTGTCACCGGACTTCCGTCGGTCGCCGTCAGTATAATCATCTTCTTTCGGCACACGATATTCGCTTCGTAGGTTGCTAACCAGTCCATCCCTAACACTACATCAAATCCTCCTAGAGGCATCACATGTAACTTGGCAGCAAACCTATGGCCCTCAAATTCTATGGCACAGCCTTCTATCACATCCGTAACCCTAGTGGATTTTCCAATAGCGGTTTCTACTTCAAAGGACTTATCGAGGCATTTACTTCTAACAGGCAATTTAGCAAAGAAGGTAGTAGAAATAAAACTCCTACTTGCACCCGAATCAAATAACACAGAGGCTAAAATTTGGTCTATTAGGAACGTACCGGACACAACGTCAGGGTCCGTTCTAGCCTCCTCCTGCGTCATGGTGAACGCCCTAGCCTTTGCCCTCGGTGCTTCTCCTCCCGTCTTCTTCTCCCCTGAGCCCTTAGCCCTCGGCTTCTTGCAATCTCTGCTCATATGACCACTTTCCCCACAGTTAAAACACTTGCCCATTCGGCAATCCTTGGCCATATGTCCAGTCCTCCCACACTTGAAACAGATGTTGGATCCCCACTTACACTCCCCCGAGTGCTCTTTCCCACACTGTCCGCACTTCCTCATCCCTGCTCCCTTCGCGACCACTCGGCGGTCGTCTACCCTTGCCTTCTTGTTACTTGTCGAGGTATCACCTCAACCAAACCTCTTTCCCTGCCAACTCTTCTCTCCACCTGCCTTCTTTCCACCTTCAGCCTTCACCAACGCAGCTCGCTCATCGTACAACCTCCCCGCCAAATCCACCGCCGATCTGAAGGTACTCGGTCGAGCGGAAATCAAATGCCAACGAATTTCGGCTGGCAACCCTTGAATATACCGGTTAATCTTTCGGGACACCGGCGTCACCTGCTCTGGGACCAATCGTGCCATATCGTTGAATTTGGCAGTGTATTGTTGGTGGGTCATCGTCCCTGCTTCCAACTGCAGAAACTCTCTCTCAACTCGGTCCATTTCCCGTCGAGGACTAAATTCCTCGATCACCATCCTTTTCAGCTCGGACCACTTCGTCTTCCTAATGGCCCTGCTACCCTCAGCCTGGACAATATTGTCCCACCAGCACAACGCCGTCCCCGTAAACGAGTGGGTAGCAAACTTAACCTTTTTATCCTCCTGACAATCGCTGATATCGAGGACCGCCTCCATTTCCCTCACCCATTGGTGAGCATCCGCAGCCGTACCCGAACCATCAAAAGTCGGGGGCTTGCACCTCATAAATTTCCCGTAGTCACAACCCCGAGCTGTCTCCCGTACCTATTCTTCCTCCTCTTCCTCTTCACTATCAGACAATATTGTTTCTGGCCCTTGTTGCTGCTGCCGCCTCCCTGAGGCTCGATTCCTTCCTCGCCTCTCATCCTCGCGTACAGCTTTTATCACCTCGGTCACTACAGACGGTAAGATCGTTTGCATGACTTGGTGCACCTCATCGATCACTGTTTCTTTCACCGAGGCCCTCAAATCATCACTCTCATCCACTCCACCCGAGGGAGTAGTATTAGGTTCTTCAGGAACCTTCTTCTCTTGTCTAGGCCTTCCTCTTGTGGCTCGTGGTTCCGCACCACTTCCGCCACTGCCTCCACCAAGTGGGGCTTTAGATGATCTACCACCGACCATCTTCTATCTCACACTGAAAGGTTCAAATACCAACACGGTCATTCAAGGAAATAGCTCAGTTTATGTCAAGTACAGTAAGTTGCTAATTACAGTGGCCAGTTGTGATTAGTCACTTACTCTACTCTTCGCACCCCAAGCATTACCCTTACTGACTACATCAGTATCTAAATCTAACAGCACACATAAACCACATTACACGCGCACATAACTTTGATTATCATTAAGAAAATACCTGATGGCACGCAGCTACTCAGATGGCATTCATCCCCTTTCTGTCCCATTTCTCAGTTTAAGTTTTAGGTTTATTTTGAAAATTTACCCATTTTACTTAAACTTTTGCTCTGATACCAACTTGTAAGGCCCCGCTCCCGGGCGCCCTACGGTTGGTGGTTCATCGCACGTAAAAACATACATAATGTATATAATCATAAAATATCGCAGCGGAATAAATAAAATATACATTCTCATTCATTCATAAAAGTCATTACATCATTGACATGATTACAAAATACAGCTTTCTCTACTTTGTCTCTCCTCATAGGGTCATACAGCGACCTCTAGAGAAGATATTAAGTTCAAAAATATAAAAATTATATTTTTATACTAAAGAATATTCCTTAAGTAATTCCGTACATCAGAACCCTTAAGGGACACTCTTGACACTCTCATGCAACATATTTCGTTGCATGTGCTATGCACACGCACTTCCGGTGCGTGGCAGCATATTCAAAATTAAAGAAGATTTCTTAAGTAATCCCTTTTATGGGAATCCTCAAGAAATCTCGTAATGGCATGCAACGTGATGAGTTGCGTGCGTTATGGTCCCACAACGCATGACGTTGCAGGATTATCAAATGGAGAATGCCATCCCAAAAGAGCTGAGTAGCCGCCTCGTGCCATCCCCAGCAACGCTACCTGCCAACTGGAAACACATAAAAAGTCAGCGTTGCTGAGTGAGTTCTGGTTTTATAATAAACATACTTTGTTCATATTAAAAACCGTTCATTCTTTACACGTGATCATACATCGTACATACATATAGATAATATCTTTATTATCTTATTCGTTCATTCATTCGTTCGTCATACATCGTTATCTTTCACTTCTCGTTTAGGTCCTGTCAGGCTTTACCCACTTCATGGCACGTAGCCATGATTACTGTGGTCGAATGACAAGGACCCCGTTACATCTTTTCTTGTACATTGGATATCTTTTGTATCACTACCTTCAGCTATACCCCAAACGTTATTAGCTACCGGGCCGAAGTCATTAAATGAACAGCAAAACGTATGCCACGGTACTAGAGGTAAGCGGTAGGGATACCATGCATATGGTCAATCACTAAGAAGGACCCGTTAACCTTATCCAATGATTGCAAGACATCTTTCGTTCGTTCGTTCGTTAATGCATGTATTCATCATCTTTTAATCATTCGTTCATTCATTAATACATGCATTCGTCATCGCGTTCCTCTTTCGTTATCTTTCACTTTACGTTACATAATACTTTGTTCGTTCGTTCATTCGTAAAGCCGTAGAAAGATATTCATACATTATGATAAGGAACACACACATCATACATACATCATTATACATATCATCATACGTACATCGTCATACATAACATCATACATGCATCATCATACATAACCTCGTACATATATAGCCTACATCATCAATCATCACTAGGCACTTACTCCCGTATCCTTCCCGAACCTGGGATTTACTATGCGTCATCCTGGTGCAGTAGCACTAACTGTCCCTCCAAGACCGTGGGGACTCATACTAGGACCTTATATAACGTGCCGAGTCCACAATCATACCTTAGACGTATAACACAACATTATACATACGTCAGTAAACAAGTTTATATGCGTTCCAGCCCCAAAAAAAAAATCATTTAAAATCAGTAAATGAGGGGTCCTAAAACTCACCTGTGCTTGACAAGCAGCTTCTCAATCAAGCCTTAAAGTCGCGGGTCACACTACACTGCCTGCAGATAAGTTAACACTCAAAAGAGTTAATTTCTGCCTAATTTCGCTACTAAGTTCGCAGGTAGTTTCGCCCGTAAATTCGCCAGCAGTTTCGCTGGGCAAATCAGCAGTTTCGTTGATAGTTTCGCCGGGCAGCATTCTGCCAGTTTCGCTGGACAGATTCGCTACCTCGAGCGCCCAACTTTCGTTAGAATTCCCTAGTTTCGCAATATCTAAGGTCAACTTGGGCATTGGCATAGTCATCAGCGAAACTATAGTTTCGCTTAAGCGAATATGTAGTTTCGCTGTAGCGAAACTGTAACTTCGCTGTAAATCCTTCCAGTTTCGCTGGACGAACTTATAGTTTCGCTGGTCGAGACCTTAATTTCGCAGAACGAGCTGAAATTTACGAATCAGCTCGTTTTAGCCCAAAAATCCAATCCTTTCCACCCAAACCCTTGGATTATCGTCCAGGAAGCTATATCTAAGCTCATTATACGTTTTCTTACTCTAAAACGTGCGTTTTGGAGGTGATTTTTGCCACTTTAAAACCCAAAAACCCCAAACTCGGGTTTTTCACCAAATGCAGCAATTTAGATACGTTTCTTACCATGATTCTTGTAGTTTAGGAGTCCACAAACACCAGCCTTCGATTCTTGACCACCCGAGCTTCAATCCGGCACTTTCTCTCTCTACACTTTCTCTCTCTAGAATGGCATTTGAGTGAAAATGAGAGTTGCTCAGCTGATCCATCTATTTATATGCCAGGCGTTCCCGGGACCCCAAACTCGTTAAACTCGTGACCCGTTGGGTTAACTCAGGGTAATACCCGCAACCATTTTATATTTATTAAATGGTTTTTCATCCGAGCCTATCACTATCACTTGACTCGATTAGAAAATTTTCCAGGTGTTACAGGATGTTGACACTGTAGGATTCTATGTGCCCAAGACACTTAGAATATTGATGTAGTTAGTATGTTGTGATCCAAGTCGGGTTATACCCAATAACAAGCTTAGCAAACACCAATTAATATTTAATTGATGATATGATCATGCAATTAAATATTTACACCAAATTTAGAAAATGGGTTTTCTAAATAAGTTGCATATGAGATGGAATAATTTATTAGGATATTTTGTTCAATGATATTATTTGAAGTGTTATTTAAATTAGTTGTATAACACCAAATAATAATGAGAGTATACTACTAATACAATTAAATGGTTAATTACATAAACTAGTTACAAGACTAGACAATATATGTGTGTGTTTTAAAACTTAATATTTGATATTAAGAAAAGAAAGTTAAAACCATTTTTCAGCCATGTTTGGCCATCCCCTTCACATGCACACAATATAGTGCTCTATTCTTGATAAGAACACAAAACATGCATGCTTATAATGCTCCACTATGAGATTCTCTTAAAGACACAAATGCATGGTTCAATAAACTAGAAGTGGCTCTCTCTTTTTCACATATAACACATGCAAGACAACACAATTTCAGCTCCTCCTCTCTCCCTCTATCTTACGGTTTTTCCAGCAGTAGCATTGAAGGTTTGATTAGAGCTTAATTTGAGCTAATTTTATGTTGTTCTTGGTGTGAGGTTCATGCACTCCATGATTATGATTCATACATGCAACTAACAAGAACAACTCTCTCAC
This sequence comes from Flaveria linearis, assembly GCA_024085815.1. Taxonomy (NCBI): domain Eukaryota; kingdom Viridiplantae; phylum Streptophyta; class Magnoliopsida; order Asterales; family Asteraceae; genus Flaveria; species Flaveria linearis. The sequence goes on along the minus strand of CM044001.1, from coordinate 31,495,861 downwards.
TTTCTCTCCCTAAGAGGCTACGGTTTCTTCAAGCTAAAAAGAGGGTTTTCAGCAAGAATCAAGAGGGTTTTGGAGCTGTTCTTGGTGTATTCTACCTAACAAGAAGGTGAGTTTGCAATGAGGCTTGGGGTATACTAGCTTGAGGACTTCTATCCTTGAAGTCTTGGCTGCATTTTGGGCATCTCCATCTTCATCAAACATCTCTTTTGGTCGACTTTATTACTGCTGCAGTAAGGTATATCACAGCTCTATGTAGCTGTGATTTTATGTAGTTTTACATATGTTCATAGCTTGCTAATTCACATAAATGATCCTTTGATTTATGGGTTTGTTTTATACACTTGAATGGTCACTTGAAGAACATAATTTTCAGCTTATAAACATGGTTATAATGCTATACTTCCGCTGCGTTTTCAGAAAGTTTAAATGGTTAAACTATGATTTAATGTTCTAACAAACCCTACAATGGCATCAAGAGCCGGTTATGTGAATATCTTGCTTGTTCTTATCCTTTAAAAATCATTTTAAAGGATGTTAATCAACTAATTAGGGACTGATTTTGGTTGATTTAATAAACCCCAAGTCTTTCAAAGTTATATCTTCATGCTTATGATTAAACTTTAAAAGATAGGAATGTCAATTGGTTGATATATTTGGATGTTGTTTGTTTGGACAAACAAACCCTAATTTTCTGTTTATGTTGGCTGAAAATTTGGGGTTTGGTGGGGTTTATTTTGTTTATTGAATAATGTTTATGATTGGTCATATAATAGAGCATAACCTAGCTTTTGGCCTTGTGTTGTTTGGAGTTTGTTTTGGTTGTTTTCATTTGGGTTGTAATATTATTCTTTTGTGCTTTGTTTAAAAATGTAATTTGGCTATTTATTCATTGGGATGTAATAATAGATTAGGAGTTTTTTCTTTTACTAGAAAATATGTAATAGGATATATATTTTGTAAAAGAAGATGCTCGGGAAGGAAGCACAAGAAGCAGACACAAAAGAAGGACTTGAAGCATATGGATGCAAGTTCAAGTGGGAGTCAATGAAGACCTCTATTTTGTGTTGTATTCAACCCTAGGAAAGACCAAATGACCACACTTGTGATGGCAAACAAGTGTGGTCATAATAGTAGCTATGGTTATGCACATTGTGGTTGTTAATATTATGCTTGTTTGGTTGTTTGTTGTATGATTGTTGTTTGATATTTGGATATGCATAACAAACTCATTAGCAAACTTAACAAGCTGAAAATTTATGGTTTCTAATCATTAAGTGATTAATAAAAAGTTATTAAAAGGATTAATGATTTAATAAAAGAGTTTTATTAAAAATAAACCATAGGATACCTTGCATTTGAAAGCATGCAAATACAAGGTATATAGAGTTTTCAAAACTAGCATTAATGAAAACCAAAAATCCCTTTTGAAATAAGTTTAACACCATCCTTTTACACGACACTCGAATCACTTGAGAACTATTTGTGGGATAAAGGTCACCTAACCACTTATAGGGAACTTGTGTGTTTGAGGTGAGTCTAACATACTTGTGGGATAAAGGTCACCTAACCGCTTGTATGTGAAAACTCACACATGTGTGTAAGTAGGACGACTTGAATTGGAAACCATGTGCATAGGGTCACCGAAGCATGGCGTACAATGTGGTTGATGGGATTAAACATGCCAACCAAACATAAGATGTTTAACCGATCCCATAAAGGCTAGAAGTTGCAAAAGGTTGCAATTGTCAAATATTGACTACCTTGTTAAATTAAATAATGGGATAAAGGTCACCTAACCATTATTTGAATGTAACGTTGGATTCTAGATTTTAATTATTAATTGTCTATGAGACATAAAAGGGTATTAATAATTAAAATAAAATTTTAAGAAATACTAATAAGAACTTTGTAAATTTTGTAGAATGGCCGCAAACAATAATGCTACCACCCCGACCGTCCATACCCTATCACTGAGAATCGTTATCAAAATGAGTAAAGGCCTATGTCCTTGACGAACCCATGTCTCACCAACCAACGCTGTTGATGTTAAGGCCTTTTGATGATTGGCTTAAGCACATTAAGGATTCTGTGCAAATTTCCTACCTAACGTTGGGAATATGATTCCCGAACTCCAAAAAGGGTTTGGAACATCATAAGGCATATGACATGATAATTTAGTTGAAGGAAATGTTCCTTCAACAAACATTAGTAAGATTGCTTTGAAACGGTTCAAGCACTTTATGCATGTCACATGGAAGAAACCCAATCGATATCATCTTATATATTCTTAAGATGAAAAGCCACATTGATAGCCTCAAGATGCTTCACTGTCCTGTCTCAAAGTAGTTGGCCAAGGATTTGATCCTTGATTGCCCAACTAAAGGTTTGAGACATTCATAATAAACTGTAATATGAACGGGTGGGACAAGAGCATCGGTGAAATTCACGCAATGCTCAAAGCAATCGAGGCAGGGATGGGTAGAGAGGTTCTACCTATTCTCTTGATCAATGAGGGAGACTATAAGAAATGGCCAATCTCGTTCCTAAGGCAATTATTGCCAAAAGAAAGGAATACATCAAAGCAAAGGTTAAAGCGAAACCTCAAAACCTAAGCTTATGAAGCCTAAAGTAAAGGAGAACGATCCATGCTTTGAGCATGGAGAGATAGGACAATAAAAGGGAATTGTCCTTCCTATCTCAAGGAGTTGAAAAATAAGAGGGATGCTAGGCAAACCTTGAATACAATTTTCATGATTCACATTGTATTAAATGTCATTTCTTCAAACACATGGGTATTGGATACCGGATGTAAGACTCATACTTGCAACTGTTGCAAAAGGGTACAAAAGAAATGTGCGCTTCAAGGAGGGAAACTCTATTTTGAGACTTACAAATGGTTTGGACGTTGTTCTTAAAACCTTTTGTATGCACCTAGTTTGACTAGGAACATAATTAATGTTTCCTCTTAAAACAATATGGTCATGATTTAAAGTTTGTATATAATGGTATTAAGTTTTATGGATGATGTATTTCATTTTAAGGATATGCCTTTTAATGATATTCATGAATTAGTTCATGACAATTCGTCCTATAATAACTCATTATACACATAAAGCACCAAGAAACTTAAAATCGGTTTAAGTTATTATTATCTTTGACATTATCATCTTGGTCACATAAACGAGAATTGGATTCAAACACTTCAAAAGAATGTGCTTTTGGAAACAAATGAAAATGTTTCATTTGATAAGTGTGAACCAAAAGACTTATTAGGAATGATACATTTGGATGTATATGATCCTTTTAAGACAATGACAAAGATTGGTGAAAAGACACTTCATTACTGTTACCGACGATTACAGTCGCTATTATTGTGTGCACTTGATGACACATAAGAATGAAGCTTTTGAAATGTTCAAAATCTTCAATAATGAAGTAGAAAATCAACTCTATAAAACTATCTAAGTTCTTCATTCTGATAAATGAGAAACTAAACCCTATTTGGATATGGTTCAATTCATTAAGGCTATGAGCTTACCACCTTTATCATCTTGGGTTTTCGCACTACTCTCCACGGCTCGTATTTTGAATATGGCCCAAACCAAGAAAGTGGGTTCGACGCCTTTTGAAATATGGCATGGAAAGAGTTCCATCACTATCATGTTTAAAAGGTATGGGTAGTAAAGCTTATGTTAAGCTTAACACCCAAAACAAATTTGAATGTTGATCCACTAAGTGTATATTTGTTGGATATTCCAAAGACTGTATAGGATACTACTTCTTTGATCCAACAGAGCAAAAGGAGTTCATTGCTCGAAGGACAGAGTTCTTGGAAGCCAAGTTCCTTATGGAAGGAGTGACGCATAGAACAATGGAATTTGATGAAGATCAAGATCCACAAGCCGATACACGTTTGGTTGACACTAGCTGTCAACAAGAGGTTGTTGATGATGATCAAGAGGTTGATCAATACACACAAAACGTTCACAGATCTGGTAAAGTTAGCATCCACCTGAAATATATGGATTTTTCATGGATGGATGCTATGAGGTTGACTCCGATGAGCCAACTACATACCATGATGCTATATCCAATTCGGATTGTGACAAATGGCTGGAAGCCATGAATGTAGAGATGCAATCCATGTATAACAACCAAGTTTGGGAATTGGTTGACCCTCCACTTAACTCCAAACCGGTTGGATGCAAGTAAGTTTTCGAGAAGAAAAACAAATATGCATGGAAACTTGGATACTTACAAGACAAGACTTGTAGCAAAAGGCTTCACTCAAACTCAAGGGGTTGACTATGATGAAACCTTCTCACCTGTTGTGATGCTAAAGTCTATAAGGATATTGTTTGCCATAGCTGCTCATTATGATTATGAGATCTGGCAAATGGATGTCAAAACCGCTTTCCTAAATGGATATCTTGAGGAAGATGACTATATGATTCAGCCTGAAGGTTTTGTCGATCCAAAACATCCTAATAAAGTATGCAAGTTAAAGAAATCAATCTATGAATTGAAACAAGCATCGAGAAGTTGGAATCAATGTTTTGATGAAGAGATCAAGAAATTTGGTTTCATCAAGAACGCTGACAAGGCTTGTGTGTATAAAAGGGCTAGTGGGAGTGTAATCACATTCCTAGTATTGTATGTTGATGACATAATACTATATGGAAAAGACATTCCAACCATGGAAGGTGTTAAAACCTGACTTGGAAATTGTTTTTCCATAAAAGATCTCGGTAAAGCCGCCTATATTTTGGGAATAAAGATCTATAGGGATAGATCGAGGCGGTTGATAGGTCTAAACCAAAGTGCATATATTGATAAAATCTTGAAAAGGTTCAAGATGGAAAACTCTAAGAAAGGTATGGTACCTATTCAAAGAGGGATAATATTAAGTGCATCTCAATGTCCAACCTAAAAGGATAAGCAAGATTGTATGAAGGACATCCCATATGTGTCTGCTATAGGATCTATCATATATGCGATGATATGCACTAAGACCGGACGTGTCATGCGCGTTAAGCATGACAAGAAGATATCAGCAGAATCCAGGTAATAGCCATTGGATGGCTGTTAAAAGTATATTGAAATACCTTAGGAGGACTAAGGATATGTTTCTAATATACGGATCTAAGAAAGAGGAACTTGTTGTAAAGGGTTACACGGATGCGAGTTTCCAAACTGACTCGATCACAAATCGGGTATGTCTCCATTATGAATAGGGTAGCATTGTCCACTACAAAATAGGAATACATAGCCTCCTCATTAGCAGCTTTGGAAGCTGCATGAATAAAAGGTTTATTACCGATCTAAGGGTGGTCTCTACCATTCAAGACCCCTTAGAAATCTTTTGTGATAACAAGGGTGTGATTGCTCAAATCAAGGAACCCCGTGCACATCGAAAGATTAGGCATAATAAGCGGAGATTCAACTACATAAGGGATGAAACTGAAAAGGGAAAGATATGTATTCACAAAGTTCACTTTGATCAAAAATATTACGGATCCACTCACGAAGCTCCTCGAAAGGGCAAAGCATGAAAGTCATACCTATGCCTTAGGACTTCGATATTCTAGTGATTGGACTTGATTAAATTTTGTATTTGAATATGTGGAACTCTTTATTATTTGAGTAAAATTATTTGGTTATAATGTTTCAATTAATGTTCCAATTTAGCATGTTTAATCCATGAGTAAATTAATTACTTTAAATGTCCGTAGTCGTTCATACTTGTGGGAACAAGTGTGAGGGTAAGATTATTATGAACTTGGATTGGTTGATATTCATAAGGATGAATATAGAGCAATGGGTTGCTACCAAGGTTCATAGATATTTGTGGGATACAAATATTGGACTAACCCGCATCTCAAATTTTACTACATGGAATCTTATCGATTGATCATAAGTAAATTTGAGTAAAGTCGAATATCATTTGGTATCCTTCGACCTGAGATACATATTGGGTTTTGATATTCACCGAATATTATACCTTGAGCTAATTCTTCACTGTCCTGAAATAGTGGACAATACATAAGGGTATGTTCAGGTATAATACGAGGTGTTTGTGAGAAACGTATGTAGTCAAGATGGAATTTATTCCTCTTATTCGTTGAGAGTTAGATGTCTAAGGCCTGATTAAGTTAAATCAACAAGAAATGATCATTCTGTGTTCTTGGATTTAACATGACATCTGTAACAAAAGGATAGATGATTGATTCACCTATATCATTTCAAGTAGGGTACTTGAATGGGATGATGTTATTGAATGGCTATAATTCATGCGTATTAAGGGTAGTAAACCGTTGTTAGGCGTCATTTACTACTTGCATCAATCTTCTATGAATCTTGGGCAAGTGGGAGATTGTAGGATTCTATGTGCCAAAGACACTTACAATATTGATGTGGTTAGTATGTTGTGATCCAAGTCGGGTTATACCCAATAACAAGCTTAGCAAACACCAATTAATATTTAATTGATGATATGATCATGCAATTAAATATTTACACCAAATTTAGAAAATGGGTTTTCTAAATAAGTTGCATATGAGATGAAACAATTTATTAGGATATTTTGTTCAATGATATTATTTGAAGTGTTATTTAAATTAGGTGTATAACACCAAATAATAATGAGAGTATACTACTTATACAATTAAATGGTTAATTGCATAAACTAGTTACAAGACTAGACAATATATGTGTGTGTGTTAAAACTTAATATTTGATATTAAGAAAAGAAAGGTAAAACCATTTTTCAGCCATGTTTGGCCGTCCCCTTCACATGCACACAATATAGTGCTCTATTCTTGATAAGAACACAAAACATGCATGCTTATAATGCTCCACTATGAGATTCTCTTGAAGACACAAATGCATGGTTCAATAAACTAGAAGTGGCTCTCTCTTTTTCTCATATAACACATGCAAGACAACACAATTTCAGCTCCTCCTCTCTCCCTCTATCTTACGGTTTTTCCAGCAGCAGCATTGAAGGTTTGATTAGAGCTTAATTTGAGTTGATTTCATGTTGTTCTTGGTGTGAGGTTCATGCACTCCATGATTATGATTCATACATGCAACTAACAAGAACAACTCGCTCACTTTCTCTCCCTAAGAGGCTACGGTTTCTTCAAGCTGAAAAGAGGGTTTTCAGCAAGAATCAAGAGGGTTTTGGAGCTGTTCTTGGTGTATTCTACCTAACAAGAAGGTGTGTTTGCAATGAGGCTTGGGGTATACTAGCTTGAGGACTTCTATCCTTGAAGTATTGGCTGCATTTTGGGCATCTCCATCTTCATCAAACATCTCTTTTGGTCGACTTTATTACTGCTGCAGTAAGGTATATCATAGCTCTATGTAGCTGTGATTTTATGTAGTTTTACATATGTTCATAGCTTGCTAATTCACATAAATAATCCTTTGATTTATGGGTTTGTTTTATACACTTGAATGGTCACTTGAAGAACATAATTTTCAGCTTATAAACATGGTTATAATGTTATACTTCCGCTGCGTTTTCCGAAAGTTTAAATGGTTAAACTATGATTTTATGTTCTAACAAACCCTACAGACACTGTGTTCTAAATCTTGCACCGCCATGAAATCATAGATTACGAAGAAATTAACATCCACCAGTAGTTGGTTGTTTGTCCAGATTATAGCCACCATAATCGCTTATTAGTATAAGTAAACAAATTAAATGTATAATTCCTTGGATACAAAATTCAAAGTTGTGATTGGCCTTAAAATACTTGAAAATCCGCTTAATAGCTTTCATGTGATATTCCTTCGAATTACTTTGATAATGAGCACACTGACAAACCGCAAACATGATATCTGATAGGCTTGCAGTTAGATACATCATAGATCCAATCATTGATCGATACATATGCTGACTAACATATTCACCAATGAGATCCGGAGTTAAAATATGATGAGAAGACATAGGAGTCAAAGCAATCTTTGAATCCTGAAACTTGTATGTATCTATTATGCTTTAAACATACTTTTCTTGATAAATCAGAATACCATCTTCACTTTGTTTCACCTAGATGCCTAAGAAAAATCATATTTCTTCATATACTCATCTTGAATTTCTTATTCATCAATGCTTCAAACTCTTTTCGTATGACATCATTCGTAGACCTAAAGATAATACTATCGACATAAATTTAGACAAGAATAAGATCATCACTTTTTTCATATAAACAAATTCTGATCAATAGCACCCTGAGTATACCATTTTCAAACAAATACTTTGTGCGAGTGGCAATACAAGCACGTGGTGCTTAATGTAAATCATATAAAGCTTTGTAAACCTTGTATAAGTAATCCTGATATTCTAGATCTTTAAAACCTGGCGATTGACAGTCATAAATTTCTTCTTTGACAACATTTTACAAAAAACCAATCTTTACATTCATTTTATAGTCTTTGAAATTTATGAATGAAGCATACGCAAAGAAAAAACAAATAACCTCAAGAAAATACAAATAACCTCAAGTGTAACTACATACACATAGACTATGGTGTTGTTTGTTTTTCTGTAGCAAAATGTCTATAGTTTGCGGACCATATCAACAAACATCTGTAGGAGAAGAAGTAGACCAAACTTCTGCAGTATACAAGAAGAAGACTATTTGTTTTCTAACATCTGCGGACTGCTAAAATATTCTGTAATTAAAATAAACCTATTTTTTAAACTTTAAAAAATATTTTAACATTAAAATTTAAATAAAAGTCATACAACACTACAATAATATTAATAAAACCATAAAAACTCATTTTATTTACATAATTTATTCCATATTTTTAGTAGTTATAAAACCATAAAAATACATTTTATTCCACGCGGACGGTGAGTGGAGGCTGATGGTGGTGGAGGCGGACGGTGGTGGTGGAGGACGATGATGGTGGTGGTGGTGGATAGTGGTGGTGGATAGTGGTGGTGGATAGTGGTGGTGGATAGTGGTGGTGGACATGGGTGATGGTGGGTGATGTTTGCACCATTTTTTATTCTTTAAAAATGGTCGTGCCAAGTCTGCACCATGCAGACCTCGCGCAAACTTTTTTTAACGAAAATTTTTTAAAAAACAAACACTTTGCAGACCTCAACTTCTGCGCATGGTTTGCGTGACGCAGATAAAAAAGGTTAGGAAAATCTTTTCATAAAAAACAAACACCCCTATAAGTAACAGTCCCAGTTAAAGAATTAAAGAATAACTATATATTAAAGATTAATCAATCTTTCTATTCTAATAAAAAGGTATCTGGGATGACACGTGTCAACACCACAATCATTCTCACCAAAGTTTTCCCGCCTCTCTCTCATATTAAATAATTACTATAATTACTAATAATACTATTTAACACTTTTTGAGATTTAATAAATTAATAAAGAGATCTATTTATTAATGTTATTTCTAAATAAACAATTTTTTTTATAAAATAATAAATTATTTAAAGCATAAGACTTTTTTTTAAAATACGAAATATTTAAAATTGGTATTTTTAAAAAGTTATTTTTTAAAACCAAAAATAATAGAAAATTTTTAAAAATGACATTTTTATACGGTTTGTTTTAGAACAAAACGTTTATTTATTTTTTTAAAAAAATAAAGTTTTAAAAAGTTAATATCACTATTTTATAACTTATAGTCATTTCTAATACATTCAACTGATATTATATCTTAAAATATTTATAATTAATAAATTTTGTTATATTAATTTTTTATTTATTCAACCCGTGTAACACACGGGTTATTATAGCTAGTAACTATATATTAAAGTAAACTATTTGATACCATACTTTTAAATTGATATTCCTATGAGGAACAGTTCAATAAAAAATTTCTCTACAACAACCTATCACAATTAAATGGTACCTTTTTAATATTGAATTGTTTTCTTCTTTCTGCGCTGCATTTTTATGTTCCCTATTTTTTATCACTAGCCCACAAGTCCACATTACCGTCAGCCCAGCAACAGATGTATGCCATTGATGGTAGTATTTGTTTAAGAACCTTTAAGCCCACATGCATTTAAGCCTTTCAGCTAACATAATATCCATCTCATTCAGTACTAGTAGGCAGGTGGTCTGGCCTAGAGGTGCACACACCGGTTTTTTTCAAAGAACCGGTTCGGGTCCGAACCAGACCGGTTTCAAGTTAACGCTTTACAAACCGGTGTTTGACCAAAAACCAGGTCGGGTTGGAACCGGTTTTGGGTGAGGAAAACCCAAACCGTTAAGAACCGGTCTGGGTCCAAACCAAACCGGGTCGGGTCCAAGAATCGGTTTTGAAAACCCGGGTTTTTTATTTAATTTTAATAAATAATATTAAAATTATACAATTTAAACAAAAATTAGTAAAGTAAATTAATTAAAATAATAATAAAGTAGATTAATTAAAAAATAATAAAGTAGATTAATTTAAACAACTACAAATATATTTTTATTGAGTGGTTTTTTTTAAAAAATTACATTAAAAATAAACTTAAAACTAAACACTTAAATCATTATGAAAAATAAACATTAAAAATTACATTAAAAATAAAATAAACAAAACAAAAGATACATGTTGCGAATACAAAGTTTTTTAATTTAATCGTCTTCGTCGGTTTATGTGCCAATGCGTTGAGATAAATCATAAGCGAGTTATTCGTCGAAGAGCGGTGACGATTGTCCGGTTTGTACTTTTTGTTCGTGTATTTCTTTTTCAATTGGTATTTCTTATTCATGGTTTGATTTATCTTGTCTTCGTTCGGCCGCATCTAACTGGTCTTTTAAACAAATACACATCTCTACCGCTGTTGGAGTTAGTCTTGTTCTTTTTATCGATAAAACCCGGCAACTAACAGAAAATGCAGACTCCAAAACTACCGTGGAAGCTTGGACGGTTAGTAAATCAAGGGTCATAGCGGCTAGGATTGGAAATTGTGATTCCTTTCCTTTTCACCATGTCAGAATATCAAACGATAGAAATTCCTCGGGAGTCATAGTAGATAAAAAACGGTTCCGGTATACCTCCCGAGTTCGCTACTTGGGGTGTTATCCCTCTGACGTTTAATGTTTTTATTTCTCAAAGTATTATATAAATTAAGCATCGGGTCCCTACTTAAGCTCGACGAACTCGATTTCACGTTCGATGACCGGTGGATGTTTGATGTTATACCGTATTTTCAAGATAAACATTAAATAATTTTTTTAGATAATCATTAAAAAAAATTTTTGCATTAACTGCAAAAATGGATCTTGTTCATGTAAATCTAAATCATAAGTTATCTCATCAATTAAAGTTTCTACCCCCGAAACATTTAAGCACGTGTCTAGTGCGACGGAACACGTAAAAACAGGGGGCACTTCGGTGAAATATTTTTTAAATTTTGTTTTCATCGGCGCCACCATTGCTGAAAACATTTTGTTTCTTTCTTCAAATTCGCTTAATTTATGTGTCATTAAATACACTTGATTAAGTGTTAGACAACTTGTCGGATAATAAACCCCCGATTATTTTGTAGTTGCGTTTTTAAAAACCTCTAAAAATTGAGTTATTTCTTGAATATATTCTCAACCCTCTAATGGAAACGGAACAACCCGACCCCGCATCGCAAGACCATCATGAAAAACATGAAGCGTTTCTTTTTGTCGCAAAGCACTATTAACATTTTCCAAGTAGAATTTCATCTAGTCGGGACATCCCAATTTGGTCCTAAACAAATGTAATTCGTATCGTGACACATTTTTCTATAATTAACATGTCTTTTTCTACTAGTTTTAAAAACGTCACGTAACATATTTTTGAAAGACGTTTTAAAATCTTCAACTTCAGGAACGCCAAAACCATTTTACACAACTAAATTAATAATATGTGCAACACGTCTTGAATGAAAAAATGCGTCGTCACAAACCGGTTTATATTTTATTTTTTATTTATCAACGGCGGATGTGTTGTTCGAGGCGTTATCAAATGACATTGAGAAAATTTTATTTTCTAATTTATATGTTTTGATTACAAAGTCTAAAATTTAAAATAGATTATCACCGGTATGTGGATATCCAAATAATTCAAACGTAATCGTACGTTACATCATTTGCAACGAACTTGGATCTATCCAATGGGCGGTGACGCAAAAGTACGATTCCGGTAAACGGTGTGGGGCGGACCAAACGTCGGTAGTTAATTTCATACCGGTTTGTAAATTTTCAAATAAAACCTTTAAATCATTTTTTACTTGTTTCCAAAGTTTTAAACAATCACATCTATGAGTGGTGCGACTTACATGAGTGTAGCGCGATTGAATAGTTTCTTGAATCAATCTTGTTAACCGAGGGCTTGTCGAAGTGATCGAACGGTAATCCTTCTTGAATTATAAACTTTGTCATTCTATCTCGAACCATATCTACGCTGAAGTTCCATAAACCACCGTCGTTTCCGATTGATGTTTGGCCTTGACTCGGTGTACTTTTCAAAGACTTGCACCATTTGATCATATGGTTTCTCAAAGTTTAGTTTGAATCCGACTTGAAAAACAAACCACAAGCCTTGCATCAAGCTTATTTTGACCATTCGACATTTCGCATAAGTCGTAGTTGTACCAAATCTCTTGGTTTCTCGTTGTTGGAAGAATTCTTACAACGGTAGCGACACTTGAGTATCCACCAATTGGAACGGATGATTCAGAAGCCACTATATAAAATTCAAGATAATACAAAGTAGAAAGTGAGGGAGCGTTTTTGTGTTTTAAGCACATTTTTAAGCTTTTGAGTGTTGTGACTAAACCATTATATCCACTACCTATTTATACTATAATATAAGGGCAAAATGGTCAAAAAACTTGAAACAAACGGTCAAAAAACACCCCCAACGGCTATATGATCGTTTGAAAAAAAATTTTCCAACGGCTCGAACCGGTTCCAAACCGGTTTTTTTGGACCAGTTCTTGAACCGGGTTGGATCAAAACCGGTTCCAAACCGGTTTCACACAAAAAATCCCAAACCGGTCCCAAACCGCCGGTTTTTTTCAGGTTGGAACCGGCTTGGACTAATACCGGTTTGAACCCGGTTCGGTTTTGGGTGGGGTCGGGTAACCGGGTCCAATGTGCACCTCTAGTCTGGCCATCGTTTTGTCGTGTGTCACATTCTCATTGGTTAAAAAAAATAAGTTTTAATTTAGCATTTTCCTATTTTTATTGTAGATTAAAGTCTTTTTCCGATGTTATACACGAACCTTGCATATGGTGGAGGTGGTTTGGTGACCACATTTCTACCCGAGTTATCCGGGTTGTAATCCTGTTTGTTTTTTTGTCTTTTTTTCTTTATTTAAATTTTTTTTTTTTAGTTATCTTATACTTTTTCATTCAAATATTTCCTGTAATTATTAAACCGCCAAGTAAGAGTCATATATAATATTGTTTTAATTGATTTTCAATCATAAAAACCAAAACACCGCAACTCTTTTATGTTTTTTATATACTTAACAACATTAGTGTCAACGGAGAAACATGCGCAACGAAACTCGAAGATTCGCAACAAGACACCAATAGCACAATAATGTCATCATACAGCGACGCCGTTATAGCGCGCGAGTCTTAATGTCTTGTTTTATCAAATATAAATAAATTTTATATTTACAAACAAGTCATGCCACTTTTTATATTTTAATTTGTGGTGGGATCATTTCCCAATTTTTTTAACTCTGAAAAAAAATTACCCTTGATGATTATTATTTTCAAGGTGTTTTGTAAAAATGTTTTTAATGTTTTTTTATTAAATGTGAAAATAATGTGACATCAATCATTTCCGATTAGGTTACATTATTAACTTTCTAACAGTAACCAACAAACTAATATACTCATGTTCATAAATTATTAATTACACCAAAGGTATTATGAGTTTACTTTCTTTCTTTTTATTGCTCTCTCTCTCTCTCTCTCTCTCTGCAACACCGACACCCCCAACGTTCAAATCACCAACACCGGCGACCACCGGCGCCCTTCCTCACCGGCGACCTCCGCCGGCCAAAACTGAGAGAACAGGCGCACTCGATCGACCCCTTCGAGAGCACCGGCGACCCCTTCGAGAGCAGCCGAGAACATCTCGAAGACCCCTGCTACGCATCTCTTCACAATCAGATCGACCCCTAAGAGAGCACCGGCGCAATCGATCGACCCCTTCGAGAGCACCGGCGGCCCCTTCGAGAAAATCTGATCGACCCCTGCTACAAATCTGTTTCTCGATCGACCCCGGTGAGGAAGGGCGCCGGCTGAAACTTTCTGTTTGGTGTTCTAGGGTTAAAACCCTAGATCTATTGATAAAGTCAAAGTACCAAATTGGGTGGTGCTAGTTGGTTCTGGTTGTTTTGCTAAAGGATAGGAATACCCTAACTTGGGTACCCCTGGGTGAGTTCGTTCCATCATTCTCTTCTGCCTGTTTTTATTATTCTGCATCACGAATATTCTCTTGTTGTAGGCATTGTTTGGGCTGGGTTAGGAGGACCAGCACTGTTTTAACAGGGAGAGCCATCCCCTGTCTCTATTTGTGGGCATCTAATTGTGTTCTTAATTTGGGTGATCTATTTATATTTTGTTCTTAAATAGCTACTTGTTCGTTTAATTTGGGTGATCTATTTATATTTTGTCATTTGGACTGATTGTTCTGATTGTTAGGTTATATCTCTGCTACTAGTCTGATTGTTAGTTTATATCCCTGCTTCTAGTCTGATTGTTAGTTCATATTCTCTGCTCCTGATTTTAAATAGCTACTTGTTCTGATTTTAAATAGTTTAGATTGGACTGATTGGCTGGGTTAGGGGTACCAGCACTCTGCTTTTAAATAGGGATTTGATTGTGCTAGTCACATTGTCTTGTGATTTGATATATTTCTGTTGCTGGTGGTAATTGTGTTTGACTGCTTCTGTTTATGCTTTATTAGTGTGGCACCCTCTTTGTAAGGTGTTTCTTGTCACGTTGGGTGAGTGAGGTATAATAGATAACAGGAGACATTATGTTGTCCCGAGATCATGTACAGTGACGAGAGATGCAACTACAGGGAATAAGGGTTATAAATTACGACTGGCATCGTGGAATGTAGGAACACTTACTGGTAAGTTATTAGAGATAATAGATGTGTTAAGGAGTCGTAAGGTTCAGATAGCGTGTCTCCAGGAGACTAGATGGCGAGGTGGGAGGGCAAAGGAGTGTAATGGGTATAAACTATGGTACTCAGGGTCAGATGGAACAAAAAATGGAGTAGGTTTTTTAGTAGCTAAAGAACTTCAGGATAATGTAGTGGAGGTTAGAAGAATCGATGATAGACTGATGTTGTTAAGGATAGTAATAGGAGACGAGGTAGTGGCTGTAGTTAGTGCGTATACACCGCAAGTTGGACTAGGGGATACGGAAAGAAAGAAGTTCTGGGATGAGTTTAGATCACGTTATGGGAGACATACCCCGAGAAGAAAAAATATTCATAGGAGGAGATTTTAATGGGCATATCGGTAAGGACAACGATCATTTCCCGTTGGTGCATGGAGGCTTTGGGTATGGTCTGAGGAATGACGTCGGTAGGGAGCTTCTTGACTTTGCATTAGCGCATGAACTAAGCATCATAAATTCGTTTTTCAAGAAAAGAGAATCGCATCTAATTACGTTTAGCAGCGGCGGGAGACACACACAGATAGATTATTTGCTGATGAGGAGAGAAGATCGTAGCTCGTGGAAGGACTGCAAGACAATACCGGGACAGACAGTAGTCACTCAACATCACATGTTGGTGGCAGATATACGACTCAAGAGAGCAAGTGTCCAACCAACTAAGAGAAGTAGACCTACGATCAGATGGGGACAACTCAAAGACGAAAAGATTACCATCTTTAGAGATAAAATCATACCAATGAACCCGAGTGAGCCACAGGAAGACGCAAACCAAAAGTGGGAGACTATGGCAACTAGAGTCATTCAAGCAGCTAAAGAAACGCTTGGGACTACAACAAATAGGAAAATCGGTCACAAGGAATCCTGGTGGTGGAACGAAGATGTACAGGAGAAGATAAGAATTAAACAACAAAGTTTTAGGGAGCTTTTACGCTGTAATAATGAGGAAGAACGAACAGAGCTAAAAGATAAGTACAAAGAGGCAAAACGAGAGGCGAAAAAGTCTGTGTCAGAGGCAAAGAACACAGCATACGAGAGAATGTATAAGCGATTAGAGACGAAAGAGGGTGAACATGACATGTTTAAGATTGCCAAGGCAAGGGAACGTAGTAGACAGGACTTGAGATCGGTGAAGTTTATAAAGGACGCGGATGGAAAGGTCTTGGTGAGGGAGAAAGACATCAAGGGGAGATGGAACACTTACTTCGATAACCTTTTCAACATAACGAACCGTAATCAACAAACGGAGATCGACGAAACAACTCAAACGACGCAACAAAACAAGTGTTATTGTAGAAGCATCACAGTCGATGAAGTTAAGAGAGCTTTGAAGAAAATGGGAAGGGCTAAGGCGGTGGGGCCAGACAACATCCCGATTGAAGTGTGGAAGTGCCTAGGAGATGAGGGCCTACAATGGCTAACGGACTTATTCAACACTATCTTTAAGACAGGAAAGATGCCAGAGCAGTGGAGAAGCAGTGTCATAGTCCCCATATATAAGAAAAAAGGAGATGTCCAATGTTGCGCAAATTACAGGGGAATAAAGCTATTGAGTCACACGATGAAGCTATGGGAAAGAATTGTTGACACGAGAATTAGACGAGAAACTCAGATAGCGGTAAACCAATTTGGATTTATGCCAGGCCGCTCTACAACAGAAGCTATACACGTCATAAGGAGGATAATGGAGAAATATAGAGAAAAGAAAAGAGACCTGCATATGGTATTCATTGACCTAGAAAAAGCATATGACAGTGTGCCACGGAAACTCATCTGGGAAAGTCTACAACTTAGAAAGGTACCAGAAAGGTATATCAAAATAATAAAGGATATGTATGACGGGGCAAAAACATGTGTACGAGCACCTGTCGGAGACACAGACTACTTCCCGGTGGAAGTAGGACTCCACCAAGGATCGGCATTGAGCCCATTCCTCTTCACAGTGGTGCTGGACGAGATGACCAAGTCTATACAACAGCCAGTCCCATGGTGTATGCTGTTTGCGGATGATATTGTCTTAATATCGGAATCTAGGACGGTGCTTAACGAGAGATTAGAACAGTGAAGATCAGCAATAGAACGCAGGGGCTTAAGGATAAGTCGCGCTAAGACAGAATACATGCATTGTAACTTTAGTGGTGAGGCCGAAGAGGACACCCAAATCAGTATCCAAGGCATGGCGGTCCCCCGGACGTCTAGGTTCAAATACCTTGGCTCGTACGTACAGGAAGATGGAGAGATACACAGCGATGTAGCACACCGTATACAATCAGGATGGTGCAAGTGGAGAGCAGCATCAGGGATTTTGTGTGATAAGAGGTTCCCGGCAAAACTAAAGGGAAAATTCTACAGAGTGGCAGTACGTCCAGCTATGTTATACGGCACAGACTGTTGGGCCATAAAGAAATCGCACGAGAGACAAATAGAGGTCGCAGAAATGCGAATGCTGAGGTGGATGTGTGGACACACAAGATTGGATCGGATAAGAAACGACGTCTTTCGTCAGAGGCTAGAGGTGGCGTGTATCACAGAAAAAATAAGAGAGGGAAGATTAAGATGGTTTGGGCACGTGAAGAGGAGAACGATGGCAGCACCAGTCCGAGCAGTAGAGAATATCAGCTTAGAGGGTAGGAGGAGCAGAGGTAGACCTAGGTTGACTTGGGACGAGGTTATTAGGAGAGATATGATGGACTTGCATCTCTCTGAGAACATGATCGAGGATAGAAGTGAGTGGAGGCGTAGAATTAAAATTAAGGACTTTTAGTGGGTGTTGTGGGTGGGAAGGGTATACGGTGACATATGGCCGTACCCCACAAGTTAGGTGTAGTTTTCCTCATTTATCCTTTTTGGGTGTTACATGCGCATTATCTAATTCTTCTTGTGATATATATCATTGTGTTATATGCTTCGTATTATGATGGTTATTGCCTTTGTTATGCTTTGTTATATGCTTTGTATATGTGTTGTATTATGATTGTTATTGTTATTGCCTGTGTTAACGAGTCGGGGGTCTCTTCGGAAGCGGTCTCTCTATCTTTCTAGATAGAGGAAAGACTTGCCACCATATACCCCTCCCAGACCCTGCTCTTCAGCGGGAGACACTGGGTATGTTTGTTTGTTTTGTTTGTTTTTCTTTCTTTTTATTTCTTAGTCTTTAACTTTCTGTTTGATGAAATATAGTTTTGGGTTGTGTTCGATTACAAGAAGGTGGCGGCAACATGGTTTGTGCTATGTGATTCCTACCGGTAGACAAGGGTTCGAATCCCTGCTTGATCGGTTTTATGGAATTTTTTTTGTGAAACATTTTATTATTTTTTTCAACTGTTTTGTTATTACTATTATTTTTTATTTTTCCAATGAAGATGGACAAATGGAAAAATGCACATGCATTGAATAATTTAGTTAACTTGATAACGTTGGTAAGCTAAATTTTTGTGTTTCTTCTTCGCGTCAATTTGAAGTGATAGTCGTTACGATGTGTTTTTGCCTTCACAATTTAATATTCAGGTCTATTATTGACTTACCGATGCAACACATATATAACATTTCTAGTAACAAGCATTTAAACCGACAAAAAATACATATCTGATAATATTATTTATTTACAGTAGTGTATATATTTATTTTACAGAGTCAATTCATCTTTCTTTGTAATTCAACTTAATCCAATAAATAGAAGCGCTATAGTAACATTACATAAAACAAACAATAAGATACCAAAACTCCACTAGTTTTCATTTTTTTATTCTAAAAAACGCGTTTAAAGTTGGAGAAAACTCTAACGTGACTTTTCGTGAAGAAAACAAAATATGGTGACGTCTTCGTGGTACCCACACGCATTTACTTTCCATTTTTGCCATGTACATGAGTGAACTTTAAGCTTTCGTTAATGTATTTTATTTGAACTTTATTGACTCCATTAATCTATCCTAAGTCATCTCAAGGTTAGTCATCGTTCTATATAAAGAAAGTGGTGTGAAATCAAGACTAATGATATGATTCGTTGGGTTCCACTACTTACCTGAACTTGAAGCAACACTAGTTAATATTTTATATACAAGTCTAGAAACAATATAAGTGGACTTCGTGGTTTGGAACCAACACACATTGTGCGCAATGGAAAGTCTAAACAGCATTACTTTATAATTAAGTAACGACATAAACTCTGTTAAAAAAAGTAATGAGAAACGAAATTGTGTTTGGATTCATGTAAAATTGTATACAATATTATTTTGTTACTTACGTGTTAAATTTTTATTTTGATATTTTTCTCTTTATTTTTTTATGAGATAGGACTAATATTGTTTTATCGAGATATGTAGTAATTATTAGACTATATTATTAGGATTATAAGTATGAGTCTACGTATCAGTTTAAGTTTTGCATTATGTTTTTTTATATATTGTAATCAGTTATTTAATAATAATCAAATCAGTCTTTTATGATCTGACATGGTATCATAGCCACCGTATGCTCTTTACCATATCCGCCGCGCCGCCACAAAAATAAAAACCTTAGTAATCACCGCTTGAGAAAAATTGTAGATAGGGCGGCGTGTCGTCACTGAAGTCGCCGCTTTATCCGGCTACTGTTCGTTTTTTTTTAAGTTTTCCATTTAGTTTTCCTAAATTTCTTTTTATGTTTCTATTTTGATATTTAGCTTTCAGATCAAAGGTCATAGCAGTCTATTTTGCCGCTTGTCGCCGGTTCTGTATTGTTGACTTTAATCCTTGCAACCTTGTGATCTTATCTACTTGCAACCTTGTGACTGCTCATAGCCACCGATCTCACCCGATCAAGCCACGATTCTATCATATCTACTTGTATGATCTACGAATATCTCCACTTATTCTTGTCGCGGCTTGACCACTGTCGTTGACTTTCACCTATTCTACCCGGTTTTTCATTATGATGAAGCTTCGTCTGGTTTATGTATCTCGTGTTAGATCTAAGATCCCATCTTACTTGTTTTCTTTCTTTCTTTTTTTTTATGTCGAACCACTGTCACTAGCCAACGAAGAACATCACCTGGCCATGGACACCGACCATCAGTATGGCACACTGCCGCATGACCACGGTTATTGGGTGTATTTTCTTTTGTTCTTGCGAACCACGGTCCCTTATCATCAAAGCGCGTAACCTAATCACAGTCAGTGGCCTACGCTTGTCACACCGTCGCACGACCAATATCGCTAGGTGTCCACTTTTTTCTTTTTGTTTTTTCATTGGGATACCAATCACGTTTGTACTTCCGGGACAATGAACCAAAACCGAGGGACACCATAGCCGATCTTTGTTGTGCCGCCTCCACCCTCTGCCTGCCGCATTTCGCCCTACTGCATTGAATTCCCTTGCTTGGATTACAAGACCATCTTAGGAAAAATAAATATTGCAAGATTTGGATTCAACATTGCAAGAGTTTGGATTGAAGAATTTTGGGTTGTGACTGTAATCGAGACTATTTTTCATTGTTATATGTTTATTTTGTATTATTTCTAGTCTGAGAATTTGATATTTACCACTTTGACTGCAAGGGAGTATTAGATTATATTAATATTAGGGCTATTTGTAGGGGTAGCTTTGTAAATAGTAATCAAGTTTTAGAATTATTCTAATTAAGTCACTCATAAAGTTTTTTGTTTCATTCAGGTCACTCGTAAAACTTTTGTCCCAGTCAGATCACTAAAGTTTCAGGATTGTTCTAATTAGTTTACTCATAAGTTGTAAAAAATTTGAAAAATTGAAGCTTTTTAAAAAAATTAACAATATTTATAAAAATAAATTATTTTAAATTTTTTTGATTTATTTAAAACAATTAAAAATATTAGTGACCTGATTATAACACTGCTAAAACTTTAATGGCCTGATTAAAATAAATAAAAGCATTAATGACCCAATTGAAACACTATTAAAATTTTATTGACTTAATTAGAACAAACAAAATATAAGTGATATAATTTGAACGTTGTTAAAGTTTGCTTATTATTCTGTGAAGTTTTCCCTTATTTGTATGAATCAATTTGGTTTTAAGATTTGTATTATGATGTTTATATATTGTAATCAATTATTCAGTAATAATCAAATCAGTCTTTTACCATCCAAAATAAATAAGAATATTGATTTAGATGTGCACCTATGGTAAGTCTAATTAGTAGCGTTGATAGATAAGCATTTGATGAGAAGATGACGGTACGTTACAGCGGTTCTTCTCATAATGAATCTTGTTTTTTCTTTCTTCTTTTAACAGTTGAGTGATGAATCTTGTTAGCATTTGATGAGAAGATGACGGTACGTTACAGCGGTTCTTCTCATAATGAATCTTGTTTTTTCTTTCTTCTTTTAACAGTTGAGTGATGAATCTTGTTATTTTGATATTAAGCATGGATCGAGATTCCTGCTAAGCAAGAAAACCAATTTATCGTAGTCGATCAAATAGATCTGAGAGATTGTGACAACCCGAAAATTTTTTCATGATTTAATAAAATTTTTATGTGAAATTACAATTTATTTTTATATTTTTATTATTATTAAATAATAGTATTAATAATAATAAAAATAATGATAATAATAATAATAATAATGATAATATTATTATTTGTAATTTGTAAAGATAATTAAGAATACAAACAAAATTTTAAAATAAATTAGATTTAATAAGTCTAGGGGGGGAATTGTGTAAACTTTGAAACTTTAAAACAAAGTTTATACATGAAATAACAAATATAGTAAACCACAGGGACTGTTTCTGTAAAATTTTATAAAAATCCCAAACCACCCGCCCCTTTCCCCGTATTTCCGATCACCACCTCCGGCCGGTTTCCGGCCAACTCCGGCGACCCCCAACATACAAAACTAATCGGTTTTTGACCAAATTAAACACCCCGACATTATCACATACATGATTCGAACCTGTCCCCCTCTTAATTTGGATAATGGAGTTACCTAACCCACTAAACCCACTCTCGACCGAAAGTCGGCCGACCAACTCCATAATCAAGCACTAACACTCTATTTTATTCAAATTATCGAACAAGATCGGCTATATAATCATTCCTAATCTGTCTATACACTCAAAACCATCTGAAAATACACACACACACAGATCGATCTTCATCCTCTGTCGCGACTATTCTTCAATGGTTCAGCATCAATTCGTCTTCAATATAGGTAATTTAATACATGAACACCCTCGATTTGACATGGGGAACAAAAGCCCCATGTCCATTACAGTGATCATTCGAATTTTGGGCTTCAATTTGATGCGGATCGAAGTTAGGGTTCATGGATTTGGGGATGGAATTGTATTAACCTTTAAAAGGTTTACAAACCAAGAATAACTGCGGCTTAGGCCTTTGGTTTACTGGTTTGTGTGTGGGAGTTTGAACAGGAGGTCAGGGGTTCGAACCCTGCCCCCAACACATTTTTTAAAGCCTTTTTAAGCCTCTTAAAATACAGAAAAATTATTAAAAATTATAAAAATAATTTTTACAAACTTTGGCAATTTTAGAAATTATATAGTTAATTTCTGGAAATTTATTTCTTTAAATTCCTTATTTAATTATTTATTTATATAATTATTACAAATGTTATAAATACTTACTTTTATAAAAATGAATTTTAAATGATGATTTAAATCATCAAGTTATTAATAAAGATTATGTTATTTTAATTATGGATTTATTATGATAAATGAAGGAATTATATTTAATAAATTACATAAATTATTTACAAATACAAGTATTATCATTATAATTATGATCACGCCATTGTTATTATTAATATCAATATTGGTAATATTATTAAGACATGGTGTTGTTTGTATACCAAATCGTGTACGTCAAACCGAACCAACCCGAATCCGACCAAATATATTTATTCGCGTGGAACACATTTTAAAATTTTAATTACAATTAATAATAGGTGTTGATCGTGTTTGATCGTACATTGCCTTATTCTTTGAAGTTCTTGTTCATTTCATTACATCAATTCAAGGTGAGTTCAAGCCCCACTGTTTTATTAAATCTCTTTTGGGTGAGTTCAAGCCCCACTATTTTACTAAAACTCTTTTGGGGGAGATAGCATACTGGTAATGTTACAAACGCTTTTTATATATTTAAGATGTGTATGGATATTAATATAGTGCTGTTATCATTGTACAAGTCCTCACACTTTTGAATTGTTAATAATGGATAGCGGGGAAAGTTGGGTAGTACTACTGGGTGTGACGAGCCCCACCTGTGTGACTTGAGGTCAACCGGGTGCAATTTGTCCTATGATTATTCGTCACGATATGGTGAAGTCGTGACGGGAGGCAAACATAACATAGTCAGCTTCAATGTCGAAATCACTATTTAATATCATTTGTGAATGGACTAGCTAGCCATTACAATGCACATGCTTAAATATACACTATTGTTAAACTGGGATGTTTAACTGTGAACTCTTAAACTGATCAATCGTTGGGTTGATACACGCTATTGTTAAACTGGGATGTTTAACTGTGAACTCTTAAACTGATCAATCGTTGGGTTGATACACGCTATTGTTAAACTGGGATGTTTAACTGCAAACTCTTAAACTGATCAACCATTGGGTTGATACACACTATTGGTAAACTATTATGTTTATACGCAAACTCTTGAAATACATCAACCATTGGGTTGATGACACTTTTGTTAAACTGTTATGATTAAACGCAGACTCTTGAACTTACCAACCATTGGGTTGATATACACTTTTGTTAAACTGTTATATTTAAACGCAAACTCTTGAACTCACCAACCGTGTGTTGACTTTTAGTATGCTATTCTCAGGTCATTAAATCTGGACTGCTGTTAGGAGCACTACACGGGTCAAGCATGCATCCTAACGCTTAAACAATGATATATAAATGTTTATCTTTATATTTTGGGTTTGTTTTTATTTGTTTAAACGCTTCCGCATGTATTACAAAGTTTGAACTTTGGTTTGTTATGTTAAACGTTGCATATAGAGTCGTTCCAAGTAACTATTGACTGTGATCCTGGTTTGTTCACACCCCTCCGTGATAGATTCCAGACCCGGAATTTGAGGGTGTGACAGATTGGTATCAGAGCCATTGGTTATAGAGAACTAGGTTGCATACACACTAGACTATAACCGCACACAGTTAGTTAGTTACTTGTTCCTAGTCTTCCTAAACTTAATTTATCATCGTAGGTTCAAATCCTTAGACTTTATGTCTAACCTAAGAAAATCTAATCGAGGTTTTGAATTCCATAACCAAATGAACTTGTGTGACACATAGACACCTGTATTCTGGATTTGCTGGCAAAAGGCCCTCGGGCTAAGGCTAGCATATCGCATATATCTCATTGCGAGACCTGGTATGCTTACCTGGGGATTTTTGGGATGAGTGATAAACTATGGTCAATACACAGGTCTCTAAGGCAAATGGGTCAAATTACCTTGGCGTGTCAATGATTCCCAAACTTTACTGATCCTTTCGCATACCTTGATTGATCGACCCCGATACAATACATACATATTTGGTACTTCAACCATTGATGACCACTATACTTAACAAGATATGTTAACCTGATAGGAGGAACCGGGGTGATCATGCAAAGCAAGTTACCATTACGGGTGCACACGTAATTGTAATCTGTCGTGCATGCTAAGTCCGGTGAATCTGGTTGGGTGGTAACATTGTAGTCAGTATAAGTCATCATTCCTACACCTTGAGTAAGAAAGTCTCGGTCTTCATAGAACATAGCCATTAACTATCTATCAGTTCTACTTGTAGGAATGCTCACCCTTACCTTGAATTTGGACGAAATTCAAACCATGACATTTGTATTAATCTCGCGGATTCGTACTGATTCTCTAGCTTGTCTGTTTCTTTAAATCCTTGAATTTCTCTTCCTTTTCATTTCAAGACAAAAGGTCTATTTTCATACGACTGATAGCTTTTGATATTTGGTAATTTAAAGAATGTCTGGAAGAGGACGTGGACGTGGGAGAAGTAACGATCATGAGTATTACAAGTTTTCTATTCTATACCCTAGGGTGCTAGGATCATAATTCTAGTAAGTCCTTGTTAAGGGTAACAAAACATTATTAACACTTGCTATCACTTAAAGTCCTGTCCTACTTAGAGCCTTCATGATATTTCCAATCATGACATCAATTTTATCTTTAAAGAGACATTCCTCCACTTAGCATTTTAGTAACTAAGGAGCTGATTGAATACTTTAAGCGCATCACTGGCCTGTCTTACAAACTATCTATGGTATACATATTTAAGAACGTTGTGGGCATTATATCACATATTAGTACTTTGAGAAGACCCTCGATAATCACACCCTATCAGTATTTGTTTGACTTATATTAATAAGGGCTTTATAAGAACTCTCATAAGGACTTATGTTGTTAACCCAACTTTTATTCCATACGTCTGTCGATGTCACCTTTGCTATATGCGCCCTTATTCACAACTTGTTGGATTTAGTCTAGAAAGACAAAAACACCGGCTAATACGACATTAGTAGACAAGAGACGCGACATACTCTAATAATACTACTTTATCGGATTTTAGATTATTGTACATAGATTCCTTCGATCGCTCCTTGACCAAGTAAATTCCTTCTCAATCGTTTCCTTTGTACAACTCCGGTTAATTAACTCTTCGTTAAACAACCATATCCTTGATACTCAAAACATGGATAACACTCTGTACTTGACAAGATTATCGGAAATTAAACAATTTGACTGTTAAGAACCGATACCCCCTTCCCAGGATCGATGATCTCTTCGATTGGTTGCAGAGATCAATGTACTCCTCAAAGATCGATCTTCGATCGGGCTATCATCAATTGAGGGTTCGTGAAGATGACATACCGAAAATATTGTTTAGAACTCGATATGAACACTGTAAGTTCTTGGTCATGCCGTTTGGGTTGACCAACGCACCAGCTGTCTTCATGGATTTGATGAATCAGGTATGCCACGTGTTCACTACGGGGCAAGGCACTAACCTGATAGAACACCCAGGTTCAAGCTAAGTTAAGATAAGTCCAAACAGGATAAGTTCAATCGATGCAAATGACCTAAGATAAGTTTAAAGCCTTAGTGATTGAGTCCTATTACCTAAGGAATAAAATGCAAAAGTTAGAATTGTAATTCTAAAATCATGCAATGGTAGGGTTAAGTCGTGCTCTTTATACTGACAAACTCCATGAATTGACAAAGCTGATGTCATACCTTATGACATTAGACCAAATAGAACTAAGGACACTAGAAAAATCTAGTGAGTAGTAGAAAGAAGTTGGAGGGTCAAACAAGCAATCTAGCGGTAAGGTAGACAAGAATGCCAATGTTGTGAACCTAGCTATGTTGGTTAATACGATTAAGCTAACATGCGTTAAACAGGGACATTAAGGAGGTTGACCATTACCATAAGTGTGCCCTAGGTCGATTAGGACCCCAGGACAAGTTAGAGACAATCAGAATTAGGAAATGGCTATAGCTAGAAAGTATGAACAGTTCAATTATAAAGGTCATATCAGTCAAGGTAATACATCACACGGTCATTCATTTACGACTGAAGCAAGCCATATTTGACAAGACTAAGTGTTGTTACATATATGTACCTTATCATCAATAGCTACACATCTATCTGATACCAGGGTTGATAATAGCTTTGATTCTTCTGGAATTATTCTTTAACTTAGCATTAACCCTAGTTGCTTAGAAATCATTTTACTTAGTAGAAATAACCAATGGTAGTAATTAGTATAAGAAGGTCATGTCTTTGACATAGACTTAATACTGTATGAATTGGTTATCGAAGCATGAAACCAAGATAGTCCGTCAGGAGAAGGTGGTTCAACCTATCAAACCAAAGCATGATCTCTGAACCTGAAAGGAGACCCAATCGTTTTAGGTTGATTTTTTATTCTAAGCTTGGAGCACTTAACTTCGTAAATTGATTTATCTCCCTTTATCCTCATTTGACCTAGCCATATGGAATCATTTATTCCTTATCTATCCATTCTCATTTTGAGCTATCATCAAAACGTGATTGTGTGATGGTAGCCTTCCTAAACACTCTCTCTGTTGAAGATATTGTCAACTTATGTTCATGACTTTCTAGTCATACAAATGTTCTCAGCTGTGCTTATGGATTGTTGAAACTGCGTGTGTAAACGTACCTAAATATTGCTACCTTGCAAAGCATGTTTCCTATTGTTCGAGTCACTTCTTGAATCGCTTTTGAATCCTTAAGCTTGAAAATCATTTGGATTTAAACAACAAGACTCGTTATTATCCTCATTGCGATGTGAATATAAAGGTTCATAAACTTTCGTAACTTGTAGACATGGGTTTGGCCTAAAGGAGAAGACGTAACTTGGTATGTGTCCAAGTGTCTTATCTTCACAAGTGACAAGACCTAATCTTCGTGATCCTATGGATCTTCTGTTTAACTTTCCTTTTAAAATGCCTCTTATCTTAATGGTCATGATGACAATTGGTGCATTATAGACCATTGTCATGAACTCATTCCAAGATCTTCGCATAGCATATTTTTAGACCCATGGTTGGTCAAAGGAGGAATACATCTTCACAAGATATGCGTTAAGATCGTTTCATATGATGACGTCTGTGATTCTTAAATTCTGACGAACAACCTTTCTTATCATTGTTGGTCTTATCACCTTACCACGAGATTATATTCTGGAAATTATGGATTGATAAGTTAAACAACTTATGCATAGAAAAATTCTGATTGGCAGAGTTCGGTGGAACTCCCGGCATGGTCCTAAGTTCACTTTGGAACGAGAGGACGAAATGATGCGTAAGTATCCTAGCCGTTTCAAGGATGTTGCCAGTACATTTAAATTTTCGGGACGGAAATTCCTCTAACAGGGGGATGATGTGACAACCCGAAAATTTTTTCATGATTTAATAAAATTTTTATGTGAAATTACAATTTATTTTTATATTTTTATTATTATTAAATAATAGTATAAATAATAATAAAAAAATGATAATAATAATAATAATAATGATAATATTATTATTTGTAATTTGTAAAGATAATTAAGAATACAAACAAAATTTTAAAATAAATTAGATTTAATAAGTCTAGGGGGGAATTGTGTAAACTTTGAAACTTTAAAACAAAGTTTATACATGAAATAACAAATATAGTAAACCACAGGGACTGTTTCTGTAAAATTTTATAAAAATCCCAAACCACCCGCCCCTTTCCCCGTATTTCCGATCACCACCTCCGGCCGGTTTCCGGCCAACTCCGGCGACCCCCAACATACAAAACTAATCGGTTTTTGACCAAATTAAACACCCCGACATTATCACATACATGATTCGAACCTGTCCCCCTCTTAATTTGGATAATGGAGTTACCTAACCCACTAAACCCACTCTCGACCGAAAGTCGGCCGACCAACTCCATAATCAAGCACTAACACTCTATTTTATTCAAATTAATCGAACAAGATCGGCTATATAATCATTCCTAATCTGTCTATACACTCAAAACCATCTGAAAATACACACACACACAGATCGATCTTCATCCTCTGTCGCGACTATTCTTCAATGGTTCAGCATCAATTCGTCTTCAATATAGCTAATTTAATACATGAACACCCTCGATTTGACATGGGGAACAAAAGCCCCATGTCCATTACAGTGATCATTCGAATTTTGGGCTTCAATTTGATGCGGATCGAAGTTAGGGTTCATGGATTTGGGGATGGAATTGTATTAACCTTTAAAAGGTTTACAAACCAAGAATAACCGCGGCTTAGGCCTTTGGTTTACTGGTTTGTGTGTGGGAGTTTGAACAGGAGGTCAGGGGTTCGAACCCTGCCCCCAACACATTTTTTTTAAAGCCTTTTTAAGCCTCTTAAAAATATAGAAAAATTATTAAAAATTATAAAAATAATTTTTACAAACTTTGGCAATTTTAGAAATTATATAGTTAATTTCTGGAAATTTATTTCTTTAAATTCCTTATTTAATTATTTATTTATATAATTATTACAAATGTTATAAATAGTTACTTTTATAAAAATGAATTTTAAATGATGATTTAAATCATCAAGTTATTAATAAAGATTATATTATTTTAATTATGGATTTATTATGATAAATGAAGGAATTATATTTAATAAATTTCATAAATTATTTACAAATACAAGTATTATCATTATAATTATGATCACGCCATTGTTATTATTAATATCAATATTGGTAATATTATTAAGATATGGTGTTGTTTGTATACCAAATCGTGTACGTCAAACCGAACCGACCCGAATCCGACCAAATATATTTATTCGCGTGGAACACATTTTAAAAATTTAATTACAATTAATAATAGGTGTTGATCGTGTTTGATCGTGCATTGCCTTATTCTTTGAAGTTCTTGTTCATTTCATTACATCAATTCAAGGTGAGTTCAAGCCCCACTGTTTTATTAAATCTCTTTTGGGTGAGTTCAAGCCCCACTATTTTACTAAAACTCTTTTGGGGGAGATAACATACTGGTAATGTTACAAACGCTTTTTATATATTTAAGATGTGTATGGATATTAATATAGTGCTGTTATCATTGTACAAGTCCTCACACTTTCGAATTGTTAATATTGGATAGCGGGGAAAGTTGGGTAGTACTACTGGGTGTGACGAGCCCCACCTGTGTGACTTGAGGTCAACCGGGTGCAATTTGTCCTATGATTATTCGTCACGATATGGTGAAGTCGTGACGGGAGGCAAACATAACATAGTCAGCTTCAATGTCGAAATCACTATTTAATATCATTTGTGAATGGACTAGCTAGCCATTACAATGCACATGCTTAAATATACGCTATTGTTAAACTGGGATGTTTAACTGTGAACTCTTAAACTGATCAATCGTTGGGTTGATACACGCTATTGTTAAACTGGGATGTTTAACTGTGAACTCTTAAACTGATCAATCGTTGGGTTGATACACGCTATTGTTAAACTGGGATGTTTAACTGCAAACTCTTGAACTGATCAACCATTGGGTTGATACACACTATTGGTAAACTGTTATGTTTATACGCAAACTCTTGAAATACATCAACCATTGGGTTGATGACACTTTTGTTAAACTGTTATGATTAAACGCAGACTCCTGAACTTACCAACCATTGGGTTGATATACACTTTTGTTAAACTGTTATATTTAAACGCAAACTCTTGAACTCACCAACCGTGTGTTGACTTTTAGTATGCTATTCTCAGGTCATTAAATCTGGACTGCTGTTAGGAGCACTACACGGGTCAAGCATGCATCCTAACGCTTAAACAATGATATATAAATGTTTATCTTTATATTTTGGGTTTGTTTTATTTGTTTAAACGCTTCCGCATGTATTACAAAGTTTGAACTTTGGTTTGTTATGTTAAACGTTGCATATAGAGTCGTTCCAAGTAACTATTGACTGTGATCCTGGTTTGTTCACACCCCTCCGTGATAGATTCCAGACCCGGAATTTGAGGGTGTGACAGAGATTGACTTTACATAAACTAGAGCAATAAATGTTGTTGATGGTCTGACAAAAATGCCTCTCTTCTAATGGATATGAGAATATGAATGTTTATAACCAAAGAAAATGGATATTAAGTTAATGTACTCTTTTGGGGTTAAACTTAAACAATACTCTTCTGGTTTCAAAATTTACAGAAGTCGTCATATGTATTTTTTGAAAAGCACCAACGTACACTCTGAGTTTTAATTGGAATCGGTGGTCTGGAAGGTAACTATGAAGAAGCATGTTTTTTCTGTCTCCTGGGTAGCAAATATGGTGTTAGTGGCTTAGATAAAATTGGTATCTTGAACAATTTCTAATGGCATATATTTTAATCTTGAGATCAAAATTTTTAAAGACAAGAAACTTTGAATTCATGTAAAATGATGGTAGGAATCTTCACCTCTTGAGATATCGTACTTCTAGATTGCAGTTACTATGTATGCATATCTTTGCAACGTGCACGTATTTAAGTTTTTGGTTGAATATCATCTCTCGTCTTAATATGTAAGAACATGAAATGCAGTGTATTTATTAATAAAATCGTAGTGGACGTGTGCTACTAATCAGCTACGACTAATAACAGACTTGCTAATATGTTACATTAGATCTTGAAAATTGTATTAGGCCTTACATAAGTTCATTAGTAGCTACCAATGAAGCTCTTACATAAGTTCAAAGATACTACAGAAAACGGTCTATAACAAAATGAAGCACATACAACTTTGTTAATATGTTACATTAGATCTTGAAAATTCGTATTAGGCCTTCAAAATATTGCATTATGCCTAAAGCAATTTTTACCTAATCCTGCATCAAGTGAACTTGCTTGCATTAGATCTAAAAAAACGTTTTTATTAGAGAATGCATGAAAAAGCTTTCTATCATTATCCTATCCCCCACAGAGTTCAAGTTCTAGTAATTCATAGCAGCTGCTGATACTGATATTTTTAACTATCATAGTAAAAGATACCACTTATTTCAAAGTCTAACTCTGTACTAAAAGTAATAGGCGGCACCATATTAATATCAGAATAAAATTTGCATAAAATATTATATGCACGTTTCCATAAAATGATAGTAGCAATTCAAGGTGACATGATAGCGGATGACACTTTTTCAAGGTGGAAGAGAACATGGTGGGTCATGAGGATGCATGACAAGCTGCTCAATGGATTCAGGAAACCAACACTAGAGATAGGTTTTGAGCCTAGCATTACAAGACCGATTGTCAAGGCGAACAACATTGAGATCAAGTATCATCCAAATGGTACAAAACATGGTGTGGTCCAATGCCAAGGGTAATGAGGATCTTAACACTCACGTTGTTTGATTTCTAGAGATTTATGTGTTTTTCAAAATCAATGGTACGGTGATGTTGTTAGGCTCTGGATGTTTCCAATTTCCTTGCAAGACTGAGCCAAGGCGCAGCTACTCTCACTCCCCTCGTGATCCATATCCTCATAGGATCAGATGGGTAAAATATTCCATTAAATGTACTTTCCATAAGAGAAAACATGCAAAACTAAGAACTCAAAATCTTTCCTTTCAAAAGGATGATGATGAGTCTATTCAACATGTGTGGGAGCGATTCAAAGGCCATATGGGAAATATCCCTTACCATGAATTAGCAAAATAGCAGTGGTGTGAGACATTCTATAATGGTTAGGGTATGTCAGGGTGACAGATGTTAGAAAAAAGACTATGAAGATCTTGTCATAACAAGCCTCAGAATTGAGTATATCCAGGAACAGTGTTTATTAGGTGGAAACTTACATTGAATTGGCTACACAGTTGGAGGCCCGATCAAAAAATTCGATGAATGGAGTTTAGATCTATTCTGAGTTATGTAGGGGATCATACTCGAGTAGTGATTGTATTGGGATGGATACAACCACACATGAGGAAGTTAACATCATAGGCAACCAAACTCACCTCCCAAAAAATCCCTATAGCAACACCTATAATCTAGGGTGGAGAAATCATCCTAATATCATTTGAAAGTCTAGTACTGCTAACCAACAACCAACCAAATTTACTCAACGTCCCCCATACTAGCCGTAGACTCATTGATGATTATTTTATTCTCGCTCTTAATAGAATTAGTTTTAAAATCAGGTTCTAGGAATGGTTCACAACCCCGCAACTGAGGGGATGTTTAACCTAAGGGATGTGGTTGCATGCATGTTAACTAACTTCGATAGCCAAAGCCAATTGGCCTAGAAACATAATCAAGCTATTGAGGACAGTTTCCATAAACATGAGATGGAGTTGAGGAATACAAAGGAATCAATGCAAACCATTGAAAATTAGGTTGGGCAGATTACAAAGATGTTATCTAAATGCTCACATGAAGGATTAAGAAGTGGCAAGCCCATTAGACCAATTCTATGGACTTCCACTTCATAACACATATTCAAGAATTCGAGATTGAGTATCAGGATAAAATACAAATATAGCAAAGCCTAGTAAGTGTAGCTTGATCTAAGAAACCAAGGAAGGAATACACTCCTCCCATTCCATATACATGCTTTTTAAAGGAGGAGAAAATGAAAGAACATTTTGGAAAATATTTGGAATTTTTCAAGCAATTGTATATAAACTAACCATCTGTTGAAGTCGCCCCTTTAATGCGCAAGTACACTAAGTTCTTCAAAGATATCATCACCAACAAGAAGAAACAAGGTAGGTGTCATTGAATGAAGAATGTTTGGATATTTTACATCATAAATTGCTAAAAAAAAGAATGACCATATAAGTTTTACTATCCCATGTTTAATCAGCAATATATCTATTAGCAATGCATTTAATTGATGTAGGTGTTAGCATAAGCCTCATGCCTAATGTATTTTTTGCTAAACTAGGTCTAGGTGAACCTAAGCCGACATAAATTAGCATTCAGCTTGCCAATTGGACAGTGAAACATCCTCGATGCATAGTTTAGAGGATGTTAGTAAAGATTTATAGATTCGTATTCCTTGTTGCCTTTATGATACTTGACAAGGATAAGGATAAATATGTCCATTTATTATGGGTCGCCCAAATCTACCGCCACTGCTAGAGCCTTGATTGATGTTTGTACAAGCAGGCTAATTCTTTAGGTTGATGATGAGGAGAAGAACTTTGATATTTGAAGTTCCATGCAATATCCATAAAATCACGATGACTCATTTTATTTGATCGATACCATTGATTTATATGTAAGTAGTCAGTTGCAGGACACATCTAATAAGGAGGTTCTTAGCACATATTAGCGAAGGGGCTTGGGGTTCAGTTGTTGAGGAACCTTTGATTGAGGGACCAGTTAGGTTGATAAACCATGAGCTTCCTATATGAAGTTGGGGGCCCAAAGCGAATAGAGAAAGTGAGGCCCTTTCCATAAACTATTTTTTTTATATTTTGCTTTAGTTCTTAAATTATGGCCCATAAATTCTAAAATTAATGATACTAAGTTACTTTATGTGTATCTAGCTAAATTATTATATTTACAGTTGTAAATCATCTCTGTTTCTGTAATACTCTAATATATAAATGACTACACATATAAACAAGAACTGACATGCATTTAAAGTTATAAAGAAAAGTACAGAGTAGCTTACTTGTGAAAATATGCCCAACTGTAATTACATATCTTGGCATTAATCCTCATACAGAGTGTCTTTACAAAAGAAAATTATAAAGATTTGGCTCGGGATATATAACATCAAAAAGAAAATTATGAAGATTGGCTTATGCTTTACAAATTCAACATGTTATATAACTTCAAGTTACACCAAAGTTAAATGTTGAATGATAGATAATTATTCAGTAGACAAAAATAAATGATGAACATCAATTATATTCAATATTAGAGTACTAAAGATATACCAAAGAACATATATTATGAGATTATCCATTGTAAAATCATTGATGATAAGAGGTTCAAGCTAATAAACATATGATCAGAAAGTAGATTAAAGGATCACTAAATAGTCTATTTAAACCAACAAACAATCTATTACAACAAAACAAGCTAACAATCTGCTCAATCAAAATTCTGATTGAGATCAAGACAAAAACACTAACGTGCTCGCTTAGTAGCTTGAATATGTATAATTTCATTCAATTGTAACAAATAATCAGCAGACAATCACTCATTCCCTTTAATATTCAACAATATTAAGCATATAACCACCTAGAAATTCAGCAACCAATCGCACACATATCGGCATATGTATCAACTGCAGTTATGGTTTGCATTTACAGCCGCCACTATTTCGCCGGTGGAAGATTAGCATTCCCGATTGTATTTCCCAAGAATCCATGATTGCATGCCGTTGGACTCTTTGTATTTCTGATATCCTGTATGGTAAATTTTAGTAATCGTCACCCTACAGAAAACGAAAAAGAAGTCGCGCATTTGGTCATCGAGTTGTTGATTTTGCGTAATTGAGGGCTTGGTTGTCTAAAAACTTGATGCACAACATTCCAAATCTAGCCCTATAGATACATATTTTTTCTTAAAAAAACGTGCCTCTTCTTTTGGGAGCCCCAAGCCCTAGCTTGGGCCCTATATACTAATGGCCGGCCCTGGGATCACGATGCAGAGCCAAGGCACAACCTTCTATCGAGAACATCCCATCAGTTGAGCTTAACCAAGTCATTTGGGGTGTACGTTTTATATGCTTGTTCTAGAGACGGAACATCCATCAGGCACAACATTCCAAAGCTATTGTCTCTCGATTCTTAGTAGAGACGGAATATCACGTCATAGCTATAACTATTGATGAAGTTCTATGCGGTGGTTATTGAATGATTGGAAGCTACTCCCATGGATGAAACACCATGGCTTTGTGACAATCCTGTTGGTCATCATATCACAAAACGCCCGTCATCATAGCATGCACGTTGAAATAGGCTACTACTTTAATTGTTTGAGAGAGAAAGTTGAATCTAAATAAATATTGTTGTTACATGTTGACACGAAGAAACAAATAGCCGGTCTATTTACTACATCGTTAGGAACCCAATAACTACATTCTTTTTTGACAAGTTGTGCATTTGTGACCTAAACGCGTCAACTTGAGGGGGAGTAGATGATTGTATCATATCACTCGTTTAATTATTTTTCCTTTCTGGATATAATCGATTTGGTTGTTTTAGTTTCCATGTTCATATGATTCTCCCGTTTGTATTTAGCTCCTCTAAATGAATGAGATCAATATGTGCTTTTAATATCATATTTCATGTTCCATGTGAAATCTCAGAATATGCAATTGAATTCGAACTGGTAAATTTGATGATCAAACAAACACCAATGTAGATAAACAGAAAATTTGAATTGATGAAGATGAAGTTGAAAGCTTCTTGTTACTTAAAGTTAAGTTGAATTATTGCTTGAATCGGCAAAACTAATCGAAAGAAACATTACCTTAAATTTTTTCAGGTCTTGAAGATAATAATCTCACTTTTCAACCCTTACACATAATACATGTATGATAATCTCATCAAACAGTGTATGGCAAGAAAACTGATCTAAAATTCTTCATAATAATCGACTTCATTTCAATTTTTATCAATCTAACTATGAGGTTTTTCAAACTGTTTGCTTTATTTTGTTCGAACACTTAAAGCATCAATTCGAACAGAAAGATCTATTACCAAAACACAATCAAACATAAATTCGTTCAAGTTAATAATTGATCTTTGATTGCGATAAAAAAACCGAACAATAGTAACAAAATGTAAATTCGAAGACCTGAAACACCATATCTAAGCACCGTAGCCCTGATACCACTTGACACCATAGATTATCTTCGTTCATTTTTGTTTCTTCAACCATTTGTGGTGCTGAATCTTCAAAAATCACAGACTAGTTGCTTTGAATCACAAGAACATGAAGAAAAGTCTCAAGATTTGTATTCATATTTATTCAAGCTTATTACAGAGAGAGAATTTTCATTCAAAGGGTCATAATAACAGGCATTTAGTGGCCTATTTAGTCCTGAGCTAACTCTTAAGACTCAGGGCTGGTGCCAAGAATTTAAGGGCGCAAAACGAGTTAGAAAAATAGGCCCCAAAACAAAACAAAAATTCTTTTACTGCCTTCTATTGTTTATAAGGAATTTTGAATTGTTTGTGCATGATGTGCTAATTAAATGGATTAAATGGTTTAAACTAATTGATATTTGGATGAAATATGCCAATTTGAAGTATGTAATGGATCAATTTTATAGACGATTTTTTATACATATATAAGATATTAAGTTTTCAAAAAATTCTGGGCCCCTCCGGAGATTAGGCCCTTATGTCGCCCCTCACTTACGTTGACCCGTTAAGACTCTACTAATAAACATAAAGCTACAACTCAAAGTCAACTTACTAACATGAAAAGGCAAACGTATCGAAATGTTCACGTAATCAACCCATATCTCATCCGTTTTGAAAACTTGAATACCCGCGTCGACTATGCGCTTCACATGCAATAACAGTACCCGTATTGAAAACGTCACTGCCAAACGAATATCACGCGTCGCTAGCTCGTAACTCACCCCTAGTGGACTGTTGAACTACCGGTAACACATTTGAATTGGATACCCATAGTGAATGCCTTGCATAATTCTCGATCCACATTAATTCACCCGTACGTACCCCCTTTGTTTGTTCTTCCTATTGCTTTTCAGTTTCATGCGTAGCCCACTACTATTTGAAGATTCAGCCCACGTAACACTATATGGATATTAGTTGATTACTGGCCCAACTTAGATTCACATTTTGATTCTGCTATCGATGTCATCATCTTCATCCTATGATTTATTCTCTATAAAATGACTTTTGAGTGCGAAGCATACAAAGTAAAGGGTGAAATTATCAAGTAAGAAATAAATAATCACGTCCGGAGAATTACACTTATGTGAAATTATCATGAAGTGATAGAATTATCATGAAAGAATATAATGTTGTATGATAATTCAATACTTGAGTGATACTTCCATTCGTTATGTGAATAATTTCAAACTTTTGTAATAATACCATCCGAAACGTTACTTTTTTGCATAATAATTTTGTACCCTTCACAAACAAAAAATAAAAAGAAAAAGAAAAAAATAACTGTGTATTTAACTTCCCCATATGATCTTAAGTCTTAACCATCATTAATATCCATTTTCATAATTGCGGGTAGTCACCAACACTGTAGAAGATTTCATTTTATTTTGGGCTGATTTTCAGTTTTGAACATTTTGGTAGGCATCAGGCTTGTATAAACCCAACACATTAGATTTGAATAAAGACCATTGTATATGATTTGGTTTGTTTATTAGATAAAAGTTAGAGCATGAAGACTAATTTCACAATGATTAGAGAATGAATGTTAGAACTAATCCGCATCAAAACTATTTTATGGATTGTTATCATAATTACGTTTTGATAATGGTATTATATATTATATTACTAGCGGTGAGTGTAACCACTGGTTGATTAAATCATAACTGTTAGATTAAACTAAGATTAAATCTCAGCCGTATAAACTCGACGGTTAGAGCAGTTATGAACCAGTTACAAGATTATGAAACACGATTATTTTCCTTCTTTTTCTCCGACATCACCGGTAACCGCCATCTACAACCTCCACTGCTTTAATATAAATAGAAACATCGTAGATCATACTCCGTTCATATCCCCTATCCTTTCTGCAAATCGTGTTAGAGATGGGATGACCGCCCTAGGGCTATTTATCTTCCAAGTCGACAATGATGAATCATTACCGTCTTCCACCTCTCATGCGTCTCCAGAGGTTCGGATGTCCACCACCGAATGCCCACCACTTCAACTCCGTTGTATTCTGATCTTCAGATTTCCAAATACGGCATTAAATCTTCGTCCGAGGTAAGGCGGTCTATTTATTCGAAATTATCGAATAGATTGTTGTTCTTCTGCTCATATCTTTGTCTTCGGGTTTTCTACTGATATTGATGGACTCCCAACTGTTCTCCTAATTTCAAGAGTTGGTGCTTCCTTGCTTTGCAGATTCATCAAGTCAAGAGTGAATTTTGTACGGCACATGCCAAATTTGATCTTAATCATGTTCTTCAAAACCTAAAAGGTAACAAAGCTCTGTGTTCTTTAATTATCTTCAGTTGCAGATAGCAACAAATTTAATAGATCAGTCTAAGGGGCATATTTTGTATAGTATGACAGTGAAGAAGCTGCAAAAAAGCCATTGAAGAATTTCAATGGTATGCTTCTAAACAACAAACAAGTATATGTAG
The DNA here is from genome assembly GCA_024085815.1 of Flaveria linearis. Classification (NCBI taxonomy): domain Eukaryota; kingdom Viridiplantae; phylum Streptophyta; class Magnoliopsida; order Asterales; family Asteraceae; genus Flaveria; species Flaveria linearis. The sequence goes on along the minus strand of CM044001.1, from coordinate 31,456,883 downwards.
GACTGGTGAGAGGTCATATATTTTTAAATATTGATTCTCCTTTTAATGGTATGCTATCTTGAAGGTAGGTACGTGATGACAGAGCTACTCTTGGGCGTATAGTTAATGGTATTCAAGATCCTATCGATCATAGAGGCGTATAATTAAGTCAGGTTTTGGTGAACTAAGCTTTTAAAATTAGATAATTTTCTCCGACTTAGTGTATAATAAACCTTCTCCCCTAAATCTGAAATGTCATTGAGATATGCAATTGCATTATGGTTTTTATTAAAAAACATTGGCCTCGCTATCTGATACAGTAAACAAACATTTATTAGTAATAAACTTAAAATATTTCTAGACTTCAAAATATTTTGAAAATTTTAAAAATTGAAAATTCCGCACAATATAAACTATTCGCATGCGAATAGTTGAATTTCAAGTTTAACTTCTCGCGCGACATGTTTATGATTCGCATGATATTGAATTTGACCAAAAGTCAACTTCTCGCCCAAAAACTTAACAAATTCATGTGATTAGTTTGTTTAAAATTTCAAAGTTTTTGCGCCTGTTCATATTCAAGATACTTCTCGCACGCAACAAGTTTCAGATTTCAAATTTTCAATTTAAGTCATTTCAAAGTGTTTTAGCCATTAATACATGTTTGTTTAGTGTCATTAGGCATTTATTAAGGTTTCATATGTTTACATCTAAGTGTATTTATCCTTAAAATTTAGGTCACAAATCAAACACATTTAAAACTAATATATAATTGTCAATTTACCTTGCTAAACACTTTAGAATCAGTAGTCGACCAATATGAATGATTGTATCAAGCGAATAAGTCTAACACTTAGAAAAAAAATTTGAATAGTGAAATTAGGAGTTTATAATGCGATAAGTCTACTAATTGCATCAGATGCATTTTTATACTCCTTTGACTTCTCGCGCGAGAAGACACTAGTCGCACCATTCAAACATTTCGTAATTATTGAACTTCTTGCACGCGAGAAGGTCAAGTTATTTTGAAAATTTTCAAACTTTTTTAGTTTTACAATTTTTGTTCATTTTGTTTGTTCTTGTGATTTATTAGATTTAAAAACATGTTTAACCAAGTGTTAATGAAACCCTCAATTTTTGTAAAACATTTGTTAAACTAAGAACAAAATGCGAACAAACACAAACGAAACAAGTTGGAACAAACAAACGTAAACTTATAACTTAAACTATTTTTGGTAAATTTTGAAATATATGATCGTATATTTTTAAAATCGATTATTAACATCATTCATTTGTATTTAGAATAAGACTGGTTAAGCTGATTGTCAATATGATTTATCCGTATTAAACTCAGACTTTAATTTTTACTTGGATACATATGCTGTGATATTTATCATGTTTATTACTTATATGACATCAATGGATCCCACAATCAAAATCCCGTAGAACCCCTATCCTGCTTCAAGATATTTTTGAGATTTCAAGTCACCCCAATTTGACTTAAACATTTTACCTCTAATTAGCATTCTCAAGATTATTTTCTTTCTTATAATATCTATATAGAACATAACTAGCCTGAAAAAACATTTCTGAACACAGAATAATAACAATTGTGGGACTTATTAACAGCCAATCGGACTTTTGTTTTACTCTCACAAGACGTTTAGGAGTTATATGCCTATTCGGACTTACATGCCCCATCTTTTGATTTTGCCTACTGTCAGAACATGTTCTCAAAAAGACAAATATTTATCACATAGTATGTATGTCTTTGACGTATCTTCTATTATTGTGCACATTGGTATCTTTTATTCCTATATGGCCTTTTTGCTTTGGTATCATTTTGCTCTTTTGTTAACGTTCTTTTCATTTAGCTTTTTGCATGATTTTAATCTTTATATATATATATATATATATATATATATATATATATATATATATATGTGTGTGTGTGTGTGTGGAATACTCGTGAAAATTATGATCAGAAAATAATTGGCTTGAGTATGGTTAAACTATAACTCTCAGTCTGTTTTAGAATGGAATCAGTGTTACAACAAAACCTTGATGTTTAACCCACTTTAGTCATAGATAATTTAGTTTCGGTGCATCACAGATCATAGTGCTTTTCATTCTTAAAAGTCGAATCTATTAACATATCAATAATCCAAGTCAGCTCCTTTTTAAGCTTTAGTATGTAATATATCAAAATTAAAAAATATGCTATCATTTTGTAATATTTCAAACTTTACTTATCCTAAGAACAAAATCTTTTTCGATACATTTTCATATTTTCTCCCCATAAAATTTAGATTATCTAGTGAGAAAATAACAATTTTAACAAAAATGATATGCAGGATCGATTTCGGGTGGTTTCTCTCTCAACTCACTCGTGAATCAACACTCGGCAAGCAGTCTTTAGGAAGAGTTGATCACAATATAATAAGTAACAAGCAGTAAGAAAATTAACACAGCGAGTAATTTTCAAGGTACTTTTATATATTGCTTCTCAACTCAAAGGATTACAAGACGCTTGGACTCAAATCACTTATCTAAAGAGTTACAGGGAGAAGATATATATAATACTACCTACAGCCGGGAATACTTTGATTCCAGCTGGACACCTCTAACCTTACATCTATACTACAAGACTCTAGGTGAGGTCTTTCAGACATTTTGCATGCCTGAGAGTGGGTAGTCAGGACATGTCCCTGACTTACCCATGCTGCCAACTAAAGTTGATAACATGTACTATCATCAAAAGGTGAGCAGTAGAATAAAGTATGGTCAACAGCATGGTCTTTTAGGAAGAACCCATGCTGTGTCACACATGCTGTGTCAGAGGTCTGCATGCGGACTGACAGGGACCATACTTTTATCTGCTGGACACAGCAATGTCTTCGAAGGATAAAGTGCTTCGGAAGAACAACTTCTTCCGAAGGCACTTATACTTCGGAAGACTGCTTCTTCCGAGGCTTGGAGTCTTCTTTGTCTTCGGAAGCAGACTTTGTCTTCAGCTCTTTCATCAGACTTTGTCTTCGGAAGCTTTCAGACTTTGTCTTCAGCTCTTTCATCAGACTTTGTCTTCGGAAGCTTTCAGACTTTGTCTTCAGCTCTTTCATCAGACTTTGTCTTCGGAAGATATCTTCAGCTGTTGGCTTCAGCTGTTGTCTTCAGCAGTTGACTTCAGCTTTTGCCTTCAGTAGATATCTTCAGCTGTTCTTCAGACTTTCGGAAGATCTCTTGCTCAGCTTCGGAAGCCTTTGAATGTAGTACCAAAAGATGACTATGAAGTGAATTTGGTTGCACCAGCCTCATCATGATCCAACAAACTCCCCCTAGGCTGATGCTACCAAAACTTCACTTTCCTCTTCTTCTCAAAGTTCTCAGCACCAAGGAAAGCAGGTGTTTATCAGTGTCTTCATTCTTTCCTGCTGTGATGCTGAGAATCTTGTACAAATCTTTGGTGGACAGCACCTCTACTCTGTCACCTTGGATTATATGTACCCTTTGTTGTGGCCCTCTGAAAAGAGTTAGTTGATGGGAAGTATAGTTATATTCCCATCGAACTATTGGTTCCAATTCAGGACCTTCCACCATCTGTAGAAAGGCTGTGCCTTTGGTGGTTGATCTTTCCTTGTCTTCCACTCTTTTCAGCTTCAACTCTTCTTCAATCTTGGCTCTTCGACTTCGTTCAGCCAAGTGGAGACCGCTGATGTGATTTCTGATGTGTGCAGCAGTCTCAGAGTTGGAGGGGTTAGAGAATGGCTTCTCTGCAAGCTCAGCAAGATCAAATCTGCTGAGATGCAGTAGAGAAGTGGCATTAAGCCTGTTGGTTTCACCATTCTCCCTTTCCACAACAAAGTTGTGAGAAGGTTCATCGAACCTCCACTGGATTATTGCATTTCTAGGTCCAGGAGATTGACCAGAAATCCTGTCCTCTTTCCTGGTATCCAGCAGAGTCACCAGTCTTCTTCTTAGTCTCTTCTCCTCAGCATTGAGGGTATCAGAGTTGAGACCAAGAAGTCTTGCAGCCTGGCCCAAGGTTTCTCTAGGCAATTCAAGAAATTGGCCTAGGGTGAGGGAGCTTGAAGAGTTATCAACATAGGTGATGTTGATAACCTCTCCCTCACAGGAGATACTGCTCAAAGTAGTGCAATTGATGAGCCTTGTCTTGAACTCCTTAATCTCCTCAAAGGAGAGATGTTTAGGAGGCTGAGAGGATGGTCTTGGTTGTTGTTGGGTAGGCTTAGGTTTAGTGGTTTTGGGTTGAGTCTTGGGTTTTAGGATGGGTAGTTTGGGTGGTTGAGGTGATGTGGTAGGTTTGGGTAGAGTTGTGGGTTGAGGGGTGAAGGTTTCATCAGTGGGTTCAGGTTTGATGGGAAAAGGGGTTGGTTCTGGAGTGGGTTGTGGCTGTGATTGAGTGGCTGGGGTGAAAACCATTCCCTTCATCCTCCTGTACATCTCCTTCCTTTTCCCCAAACGGATGTCAGCTTTTATTTCACTAACTATCCGCTGGAGTGTCCTTTCGGACATAGGTCCCACCTGCCTACCAGAGAAGCCATGAGCCCGAAGGTAGTCCTTCATCCAGGCTTTGTCAGTTGACTTCTTGGCAGCAGTGACCTCCTTCTCTTCCTCCCTCTTCCTCTTCACCTTCAGCTTCTCCCTAGCAGCCTTCTTCCTTTCCTTCTCCATTTGATCCTGCTCTTTGTTGTGGAGCAGCAGGATCATATCATCATCATGTGGAGACAGTTCAGGAAGACTGAAGCCTCTTGACAGTAGGAATTTGATCCTCTCCTCTCTCAGCTTCAGGGCAGCCTCCCTCTGCTCTTCCTCTGCCTTCTCCAAGGCCAACCTGGCTTCCCTTTCTTGTTGTAGCCTGGTTGACCTCTCCAAAGTCACCAACTCCTCTAGTGGTAGCAGGAGTATTTCCTCATTGACAGCTCCAAGACTGATGAGCTGGTCAATGAGTGCTGTTCTTCTCTTCAGGTTGATTTCTTCCTGATTGGCTGCAGCTGCCTTAGAGCTGGCAGCTAGCACCTTTTCAGTTGGAAACCTCCCTTTCTTTTTAGCCTTCTCAATCCTTTCCTCCTCCTGTAGCTCTTCCGCAGTCAGTTTTCTTTTGCCTTTGTCTTTGATGGTGCTTGACTGTGGTGGTTCTTGAATGGAGGGTTGTGATTGAGATAGAAGTTCAGCTGGTGCTTGGATTGGAGGAGTTTCAGAAGTGTCCTCCCTGCCCACCTCGGATGCTATGTCAGCAATGACATCTGTGATGGTCAGCTCCTCGGACATCTGAAACAAGCCTTCCGCAGCTTCTATTTCGGCTTCGGAAGATTTTTCTTGTTCTTCCGAGGCTTTCATATAGGCTTCGGAAGCTTCAGCTTGAGCTTCGGAAGATGAGACTGCTGCAAATTCTGTCCCATCTGTTTCAGTTGCTGGGCCATCAGTCCCCATTTCCCCTTCGAAGCTAATCTCAGGTTCCATGAAGACCTTAGGTTGACCAACTTCTTCCACAGTGGTAGAAGGTGCAGTCAGTCTTTGAAGCTCCTCAGCCCCAAAGTAAGCAAGTGTGGTGTCGGGGCTGGGCTGTTCTAGGGATGATCTCAATACAAACTTTGTGAAAAGTCTGTAGAGATCTTGAAGCATCCTTGAGTCAATCTCCAGAAAGGATTGAGATGACTCAGGTAGTGTGATTAGTTGGGTGGAAATGAATTGGGTCTGTGGTTCCATGGGTGTTTGTCTCTGAACTTTCTCCCCCTTTTTGGTAGCATCACCTTGAGAGCTAGATGAGCTAGAGGAAGAAGTCATTGAGACCTGAATTGGTACATGCCTAACAGACCTCTCCGTCTGTTTCTCAGCTAGTTGAGCCTTGAGAGAGTTAATCTCAAGTTGCTGAGTGGCAGTCCTTGATTCTAAGATCCTCACCTGTGATTCCAGGTTGGAGACCTTAGAAAGCAAGTACTGAAGTGTTAGTTGCATACTACCCTCATCTTCATAAGAAGAATCACGGGGAGATGAGATAACATACCTAGTATGCTCACTCTCACCACCAGATGTGGTTTCTTGGCACCCTGGTTTCCTTTGCTCAGAGTCATCTCTTTCAGAGATGTCAATGGGCAAAGTTGCCGTAGACTCAGTCCTAATGATGTTACCACTGTCCTGAGAGCTCAATGAGAGACTCTGAGTAGTGGCAGCTGAGTCTACATGAGTCCCCTCCACATCAGTGGGACTCACCTCAGTAGCTGGCTGCTGATGGGGGCTAGAGACAAGGGATCCCTCCTGGCTCTGTTGATCTTTCAGAGGGTGTTGTAGATCAACTTCATGGCCATGGAGAGATGTAATCTCTTCATCAGTACGGAGTAAAAGGTCAGTGAAAGAGAGGGTGGTTAGTCCTACTGACCCGGGACTTAGATCAATGTCTACAGGCATTGAGCCTTTGGTGGGGCTGTCCCTAGAAAGCTGCACAGGGGAGTGTAGAGACTCACCCTGTGGGCTAAAGGCTTGGGGTTCGGGCTCAGGGGTTTGAGACTGAGGAGGCTCAAAACCCACATTGAGGTCAAATGTGAAGGATGGTGTGACCTCCGACTGAGTGGGAGCCCATGATTCCACTCTAGTCGTTTCGGTGTGAACAGGAGGAGCTTGTTCAATCAGAGTAGATTGAACAAGGGTTCGTTTGGGGCGTTTCTGATATGTAGATTTGATGGGTAAAGAAGGCTTTGGTATTGTGGTGGATGTTGCTGGTGTGGGTTCATCACCTGTGGGGATAACAGGGATGTCACCAGGAGCTATGCGCTCAGTCATCGCTGGAGGTAATGGAGTGTACCGTCCAGTGAAGTTGGTGGACATCTTCTTCAGGATTTTGAAGATGGTAGGCCTCATATGTGGAACAGGAAGAGCAGCTGCGCAGACAAGCTTGCTTGGTTCCATCTCACAGTTGATTATATGTTGAAGAAATCGGGGATACATGAAGAATGTATCTCTGCTCAGATTGGCGATTAGGTTATTCAACACAAATCGTGAGTAGTTGAATCTGAGGCCTCTCACCAACCCATGAACTAGGCATCCTAGTTCATATGGGATTTGATCCCAACCCCCTGATTTGTTGGAGAGGCAGTGTAGAACGATGTGCAGCAAGAACTTCCAATGGTAAGAGAAGTTGAACTTGTATACCGTAGATCTGCTGACATCGCCTCCATATCCCATGAGGATATAGGTGCCTTCCAAGTCTTCCTTGGGGAACTCAGTAGGAGCCCCATCATCGTGAAGCTCGAGATGCTCCCTGATGATCTGTTCATTGATGACCAACTCTTGGCCACAAACTCGGGTTCTCAGGACTCGAACCCCATTCAGTACTGCAGTTTCACCATTGCTCCAAAATTCTGACATATGGTTGGAGTATACAGTGGGGTTAACTGTTAGTGCAGTGAGATAGGTGGATTCGGTGAGAAAGGTGATGATTTGGGTAAAGTCGGCATCCCTTGACGAATCAAGTAATGCGACTTGGTTGTGCTGAGGGTTTAGCGCCATTGGAGAAAAGGTAAGCTTGAAATTTTGAGTGAGATTGAGGGTTTTACAGTGAAGGGAACAGTTAGGGCTGTAAAGTGGTAAAAGAAGATGAATTTGATCAGTCAAGATTATTTAAAAGAGGATGAACAGTGGTAGAGGCGGTGATAGGGTAACTGTTTTGGGGTTACTGTGGGTGGTATGGTGGTTTACTGCGGAGAAATGATGTTGGCGGCAAGGATAATTTTAAATAATCTGACTATCAAGTACAAAATTTTTACTTTTTACAGAGTGGGGCCCAAAAGATATCCATTACAAGTGAAATCTTAACTTCCGAAGGTAAAACATTTCCGAAGGTAATTTTCTTCTGAAGGCACTTTCTCTTCCGAAGCAAGGCATTGCTTCCTAAGGTAAAGTTGTCTTTCCGAATGGAGAGTTGTATAAGTTTCGGAAGTAGATCTGATATAAAATCAATCGCTTCTTCCGAGACCACAAACTCTTCCGAGAAGAAAATTTCCATTGAGGAATTTGGCTTCGGAAGATATTCAAGGATATCTTCCGAGAGTTAATTCCTCTTCGGAAGGAATTTACACTTGGAATAATTAAAAGATCTTTTGTAACCGGGCTTAAATTGTATTGACACAAGACATTACTCATTTAAAAAGGTTTTTCAAAAGAGGTAGTTATTCAATGTTTATCATCCCAATTGCTGATATGAGATACTTAAATCTTTGTTCATCAAATGCCTTTGTGAACAAATCAGCATATTGTTCATTTGAGTCAACTTTGATTAACTTTATCAGCTGTTTCTCATGAATATCTCTAATGAAATGATACCTGATATCAATGTGTTTTGTCTTGGAGTGCTTCACTGGATTCTCAGTAATGGAGATAGCACTGTTGTTGTCAATATGGATAGGAGTAGTCACGAAGTTGAACCCATAGTCTAACATCTGATTTTGAATCCATAGCAGTTGAGCACAGCAGCTAGCAGCAGCGATGTATTCAGCTTCAGCAGTTGATGTAGAGACACAGGATTGTTTCTTGCATTGCCATGAGATAATCCTTCCACCAAGAAATTGACATCCTCCTGATGTTGATTTCTTGTCAATGTTGCAGCCACCATAGTCACTGTCAGAGTATCCATAGAGATTGAAATCACTATTTCTTGGATACCAGAGACCTAGTTTAGGTGCTCCTTTGAGGTATCTGAGGATTCTCTTTGCAGCAGCTAGGTGAGACACCTTTGGAGCAGCCTGATATCTTGCACAAATGCATGTGGCAAACATGATATCTGGTCTACTTGCAGTAAGATACATCAGAGAACCAATAATTGCTCTATACTGATGTTGATCAGTATCCTCCCCCTCAAGGTCAGGGCAAAGATTGTGGTTTCTGGGTATGGGTGTCTTGGCTGGTTTACAGTCCTTCATTTCAAATCTTTCTAAGATGTCAGAAACATACTTAGATTGACTTATGAAGAACCCTTCCTTCATCTGTTTCACCTGGATCCCAAGGAAAAAGTCCATTTTTCCCATGGAACTCATCTCAAACTTCTGCTTCATAATGCTTTCAAAGTCTTTGCACATTTGGTCGTTTGAAGAACCAAATATGATGTCATCAACATAGACTTGCACAAGCAAAATGTCTTCTCCACTCTTTCTGATGAAAAGAGTCTTGTCAATGGTGCCTCTAGTGTATCCATTCTTCAGGAGAAACTGAGACAAGGTCTCATACCACAGCCTAGGTGCTTGGTGCAGCCCATATAGAGCTTTATCCAGTTTGCACACATAGTTGGGGTGCTGTGGGTCTTCAAATCCTGGAGGTTGACACACATAGATTTCCCTATCTATATCCCCATATAGAAAAGCACACTTGACATCAAGTTGGTAGACTGTGAAGTTCTTGGATGCAGCATAAGCAAGAAGATCCTAACTGCCTCAAGTCTTGCAACAGGTGCAAAGACATCAGTATAATCGATTCCTTCCTCCTGGGTGTATCCTTGAACTACTAGTCTTGCCTTGTTCTTGATAATCAAGCCTCTATCATCTTTCTTGTTCCTGAATACCCATTTAGTGCCTATGGGTACTTGACCAGATGGTAGTGGGCATAGATTCCAGACCTTTTGTCTTCTGAATTGAAGCAGCTCCTCCTGCATCGATTCAACCCAACTACTATCTTTTAAGGCATCTTCTACCTTCTTTGGTTCCATCTGAGACAAGAAGCATGAGTACAAGCAGACATTCCCATGATGAGTCTGTCTTCTTGTTCTCACACCCTCAGAGACATCCCCTATGATGTTCTCAGTTGGATGAGTGTTGTGAATCCTAAGACGAGGAATCACTTCCAGTTGCAGAGATAAGTCCAAGTTAGACATATTCTGATCAGGAACTGGATCACTCTGTCCAACTGCCGTTTCAGAGTCATTCAATGAGGACTGATTGAATGATTGAGAAACATCATCAATGGTTGGTTGTGAAGTAGTATTAACAGTTGCCTGTTCCTTCAGAATACCACCTCCCTCAACCTGGTGTTGTAATGGATCACCTGAAGAACTTTGAGGTTGATCAAGTGATTCACTTGTTGAAGCTTCACTATTTCTTGAGATATTTACACTGTCAGATCTGTGAATAGTTGAAGCTTGTTGCCTTTCAGCTCTTGGAGAATTTGGAAGAGGTCTGGGAAGCTCATATAGTTGTCCTGCATCAGTTTGAGCACCTGTTCCAGCTAAAACATTCTCACAAGATGGTTTAGAATAGTTTGGAAACAATTCTAAATCAAATATATACTCAGGTCCATTCCCCCTAACACAAGGAGTGTGCTCATTAACAACTATGTTGGATGACTCCTCAAATTGTTGATTCTTGATATTGTATACTCTATAAGCTTTGGAGCTAGAAGAGTATCCAATAAAGATAGCATCATCCGACTTCTCAGCAAACTTTGCCAAGTTGTCCTTTGTGTTAAGTATGGTACACCTGCAGCCAAAGGACCTTAGAAAGCCAATGAACGGTGGCCTCTTGTTCCATAACTCATAAGGGTTTTTCCATGGGGCTTTACTACAAGAACCCTGTTCTGCACATAGCATGCAGTGCTGACTGCCTCTGCCCAGAATGTTAGAGGCAGCTTTGAATCAGATAACATGGTCCGAGCAGCCTCAATAAGTGTCCTGTTCCTCCTCTCAGCAACACCATTTTGTTGAGGAGTTCTGGGAGCACTATATTGTCTGGCAATTCCTTTTGAGTCACAGAATGAGTCAAGAACGAAGTTCTTAAACTCAGTCCCTTGATCACTTCTAATAATCTTAACCTTGTGATCAATTTGATTTTCTATTTTAAGAATAAAAGATTTTAAAGTTTCAGCAGTTTCATCTTTACTTCTTAAAAAGAATACCCATGTAAATCTTGTAAAATCATCAACGATCACAAGGCAGTATGATTTCCTTCCAATGCTCATTATACTTGTGGGACCAAAAAGATCCATGTGCAATAAGTGTAATGGAGTAGTGATAGAGTTAACACATTTGGATTTATGAGATGATCTGTGTTGTTTCCCTTTCAGGCATGCAACACAGTTATCTTTGCAGAAAAATTCCTTTTTAGGCAAACCATGTACCAAGTTATTTTTAACCAATTTATTCATTGTTTTAAAATTCACATGACACATGCGTTTATGCCATAGTGTTGACTCATCACTATCAGCTTTGGAAAGAAAGCATGATACTTCACCCATAGGAGAAGCCTTGTTCATATCTAGCTTGTACATATCCCCTTTCCTGGGAGATCTGAGAAGCACCAATTCCGGAGGAATTGTCATCCCTGGTCTGAGGATAATGCACTCATGTTCTGTGAAAAGCATTTGATGCTTCTGGTCACAGAATTGAGAAACACTTAACAGATTGTGTTCAAGCTGTTTGACAAAGTGAACTTTGTCAATGTTTATTCTGCCGTTGGATATACTTCCTCTGCCCGAAATATATCCTCCGGCCTCACCTCCAAATTGGACAGGCCCTCCATCAAAGTTCTGGAATTGTTGAAGGAGAGATCTGTTCCCTGTCATGTGCCTGGAGCATCCACTATCTACAATCCAGATATTGTTGTTCTTGTCAAATGGATGTCCCTGCACATAAGATGAGATGGTTAGTTTTGTTTGGAAGCCCAAGCCTTACAGGTCTCGGGCTCTTCCAAAGATAGTGATATAATTGAACCAAAAGATATGCAATGGGGTTCAATAGAGGTCATTTTTGAAGAAGAGGTTTGGGCTACAGCATCTTCCTTGATCTTCCAATCCATCCTTTGGTTGATCTTTGAGGATGAGCTTGTTGAAGCTTTTGCAGCATGGTCTTCTTCCGAAGCTTCTCTCTTTTCGGAAGAAGATTTCACCACCTTTTCTTCCGAAGTAGTCTTCTTCTGAGATGGTTTCAAGGGATCCTTCTTGTTCTTCCGAACCTTAGAAGGTTTGGCTTCCGAAGCCACTTTCCCTTCGGAAGAAGCAGTTTCTTCCGAAAGCAACTTGGCTTCCGAGACCAACTTTCCCTTTTTCATCATTTGGACCTTTTGAAGTGGTCCAACTGAGAAACCTTCTCTGACTACTTCTTTTCTAACATTATTTGCATAATGTGTGCTTGCTGGATTGTAGTAACAATCTTTAGCCATGTGGTTGTGCAAACCACACATTATGCATGCGATGTTAGTCTTCTGGGAATTTGCAGGTTGCTGTTTCTTGGGTTTCTTCTCTTCATCAGCAACTTTCCCTTTCAACTTCTGATTCTTCAGTAGGACAGGAGTGCTGGTACTACACTCCTTTCCTGAATCAGGAGTACCTACCACTTGAAATCCGGCAGAAATGAAGACACCCTTTTGCTTAGGGTCAAACTTAAGCTTGGACTCTGCAACCTTCTTAGCAGTCCTTGTAGCAGCTTTAGCTCTGCTTCTTCTTGCCTTGGTGGTCAGGATTTGGTCATCACAGGTGGAGATGGGTGTATCCTCCTGTTTCTCCCCTGTGGAGGCCACTATTTTTGCTTCATCCTCTAGTTCCAATGGAGAAGGGTCAGCAGTTGGAACCTCTTGCTCTTCAGTACCACATCTAGGTAGTCTTATAGACTCATAAGAGTGTGGTGGAGCTATTTCACTGGTTCCCAACCCTTCTTTGTTTTGATAAAACATTTTGGAATGAGAGGTTGATGCAAGAATAGTTTGGAAGCTTTGCTCAGCAATAGCTTGCTTCCTGGCCTGAGCCTCAGCAGTGACTAACTGGGCTTCAACTTCAGAAAGTTTGGAGATCAGATCTTTGATTTGAGTCTTATAATTAGTCTTTTCATGTTTTAAAAGAGACACAGTTTTCTCTAACTCATCAATTTTCTTTTGATAGTCAGATTCAGCTCTTTTAAAGTCAGATTTTAGCACATTTAAAGACTCAACCTCAGATCTGATTTCCGAAATGTAATCCTTATAAAGTTTAACTTTAGCAATACAGGCAGCAGTACAAAGATGTTCATATACCTGATCATCATCTGTTCCGGCCATGAGTGCTTGAGCGGGAGTCACATCCTGTACCATGAAGCTCCAGTCAACTTCCTGAGCAACAGCAGCTGTTTCAGTTGACTTTTCTTCATGCTTGGGGGCAGTGGGATGTGTGGAGGCCTGTGGGGTTCCCGGGTTGTTCTTGGGAGCCTTGCATTCCCTAGCAAAGTGACCAAGTTGGTTGCAGTTGTAGCACCTTGCTTTGCTTTTATAAAACCCAAACTTGCTGTTGACCGGGTTTTGAGGGAATTGCCTTCCAGTTCTCTTGAAGAACTTCTTCGCTCTGTAAGTTAAAAGAGCCATCTGCTGGACAATATCCATGTACTCCACATCATCTGGATTGAAGCACTCAAGATCATCAAAGCAGTATTGAAAATCACCAGAGTGTCCACTTCCAGAGACAAAGGCACAACTATCCTGAAAGGAGTTGTGTTGAACCTTTTGAGACTTTGGAGTCTCAGGTAGAGTAATGAAGGGTCCAGTATGTGAGTTGTCAGGGTAGCATAGCAAGGGATGCTGTGGTTCTATGCTTTCCCTTTCAACCACATGAAGGGCTGAACTCAGTTGGTTATTGGAGTGATCAGAGGAGTTCTGCATGTTCATCTCCATCTGAAATGCACTTAGGATACCATACAACTCTGTAAGAGAAAGAGTCTTAAGGTCCGAAGTTCTCTTGATGACAACACAGTAGTGAGTCCATAGTTTAGGAAGAGAAGACATGAACTTCCTAACTATGTCTCTGTTCTCAAGAGCTACTCCAATATCCGCCAGAGTATCTACTAGCTCAACATACCTGAAGTATTGTTGAGTCAAGGTCTCACCAGCCTTGAAAGTAAAGTTCTCAAACTGCTGCTTCAAGAGATCTTTCTTGTTCTCTTGAGTTTCCTTGGATCCCTCATACATCAGCTTCAAAGCTTCCCATAAATCTTTAGCAGTCTTGCACTTCTTGAAGCGTCTGTAGACGGAGTTGGGAAGAGCAGTTTGGAGACAAGTCATAGCCCTTTGATCTAGCTCTATTCTCTTCCTATCTTCCTCTGAGTAATCATCAACATCTTTTGGAATGATGCGATTACCAGTGGCAGATGTAGTGCTTGGTATGAAAGGACCATTGACAATGGAGTCCCACATCCTTGAATCTTGACACTTGATGAAGCCTTCCATCCTGATACACCATGTGTCAAAGTCTTCAGGGGTGATCATGGGGGACTTGGTCAAGGTACCAGTTTCCATATCAGCCTTGGAGAGAGCAGCCATTTGAGTGAGTGGATTGTGGTGAGGAGTGAAAAACAGGTTGATTAGGATGGTAAGATCTCACAATCAAGAGCCTGGTGCTCTGATACCAATTGCAGGATCGATTTCGGGTGGTTTCTCTCTCAACTCACTCGTGAATCAACACTCGGCAAGCAGTCTTTAGGAAGAGTTGATCACAATATAATAAGTAACAAGCAGTAAGAAAATTAACACAGCGAGTAATTTTCAAGGTACTTTTATATATTGCTTCTCAACTCAAAGGATTACAAGACGCTTGGACTCAAATCACTTATCTAAAGAGTTACAGGGAGAAGATATATATAATACTACCTACAGCCGGGAATACTTTGATTCCAGCTGGACACCTCTAACCTTACATCTATACTACAAGACTCTAGGTGAGGTCTTTCAGACATTTTGCATGCCTGAGAGTGGGTAGTCAGGACATGTCCCTGACTTACCCATGCTGCCAACTAAAGTTGATAACATGTACTATCATCAAAAGGTGAGCAGTAGAATAAAGTATGGTCAACAGCATGGTCTTTTAGGAAGAACCCATGCTGTGTCACACATGCTGTGTCAGAGGTCTGCATGCGGACTGACAGGGACCATACTTTTATCTGCTGGACATAGCAATGTCTTCGAAGGATAAAGTGCTTCGGAAGAACAACTTCTTCCGAAGGCACTTATACTTCGGAAGACTGCTTCTTCCGAGGCTTGGAGTCTTCTTTGTCTTCGGAAGCAGACTTTGTCTTCAGCTCTTTCATCAGACTTTGTCTTCGGAAGCTTTCAGACTTTGTCTTCAGCTCTTTCATCAGACTTTGTCTTCGGAAGCTTTCAGACTTTGTCTTCAGCTCTTTCATCAGACTTTGTCTTCGGAAGATATCTTCAGCTGTTGGCTTCAGCTGTTGTCTTCAGCAGTTGACTTCAGCTTTTGCCTTCAGTAGATATCTTCAGCTGTTCTTCAGACTTTCGGAAGATCTCTTGCTCAGCTTCGGAAGCCTTTGAATGTAGTACCAAAAGATGACTATGAAGTGAATTTGGTTGCACCAGCCTCATCATGATCCAACATGATAGAAAAAATATTTTTTAAGAGGGTGTGAGGTTAATCATTAAGCAAAGTTAATCATTCCCAAAGATTGAACAGACGAATCGGGAATGATTAAACGTCTTGGTAAACAGATAAGCAGCGTTTTCATCTGATTTAACCTATTCAAGATAAATAAGCTTTCGATCAAAATAATTACGGATATAATGTATTTGGATGTCGATGTGTTTTGTCTTTGAGTGTTAGAATAGGATTTTTCATGATGTTTAACATTTCAAAATTATCAAACCAGATTTTGGTGATGTAAATGTTAAGACCATAATAAAAAAGTTATTGTTGAATCCAAACGATCTGGGAACAACAGCTTGAAGCAGCCACATATTCAGCTTCTTCAATGGATGTGGACACAGTTTGCTGCATTTTGCATTACATGAAATCAACCCATTCCCCAGAATTTGACATCCACCTGTTGTTGATTTCTTGTCCAAATTACAACTTGCATTATCACTATTAGTATAAGAGTATAAATTAAAATCAGAATTTCTATGATACCAAAGTTCAAGTTTTGGTTTGCCCTTATGATACTTGAAAATCCGCCTGACAACTTTCATATGAGATTCTTTCGGATTACTTTGACATCATGCACACTGACAAACAAGAAACATAATGTCAGGCTTGATGGTAGTGAACATACTTTTCTTGATGTATCTGAATACCCTGGTCATCTTGTTTAACTTGAATACCCAAGAAAATGAAATTTCACCAAGAGATCTCATCACAAACTTCTTTTTCATCACAGCTTCAAATTCCTTACATAAATCTTTATTAGTAGATTTAAAAATAATATCATTAACAAAGATTTGGACATGAATGAGGTCATCACCAGTCTTCCTTAAGAACAATGTTTGATCAATAGCACCCCTTGTATAACCTTTTACAAGCAAATGTATAATGAGTTTGTCATACCATGCACGAGGTGCTTGATGTAAGCCATAGAGTGCTTTGTCTAACTTGTAAACATAGTCAGGATGATCTAGATCCTGAAAATCAGGTGGTTGACTAACATAGGTTTCCTCTTTCTATTCACCATACAAAAATGCAGTTTTGACTTCCATATGATAAACTTTAAAGTTAATGTATGAAGCATAAGCCAGAAAAATTTATATAGCTTTACATCTTACAACTGGAGCATATAATCAAGACCTTCAACTTGATAGAACCTTTGAACAACAAGTCTTGCCTTGTTGTGAACAATAACACCTTTCTCGTCCGTTTTGTTTCTGAATATCCATTTAGTTCCAATTGGTAGCTTATACTTTAGAAGTTCACTAAGATGCCAAACATTTAACTTCTTAAAATGCATCTGCTCATCTTGTATTTCATCAACCCAACTGTTTTCTTTCAAACCCATATCAATATTCTTTGGCATGATTTGGTAGATAAAACATGTATACAAGCATGTATTTATTGCTCCGGATTGACTTCGAGTTCAAATGCCTTGTGATAACGGACCAATGATTACTTCTGTTGGATGATCTCTATGTATTCTAAACTAAGAAATGAGATCTTCAGAAATAACTTCTTTTAAATTAGACATATGACCAACAGGTTCTTCAACAGTAGTTCCTCCTTCAGGTTAATACATAATATATACCTCTTGATTAATACCATTATCAATAGATAAATATTCAAATGGAACTTGAATTCTATCAATTGGATCATATTATGTAGAAGAAGAACTTGGATTAAAATTTTGTAGTGTTTGTTCAACTACTGGATCAACCGGAGTCAATTTGGATTCAGGAACATGATCCAGATCAGAAACTGATGGTTGAACAGCTGATATATTAGAAGAAGGTATGTATGAAAACTTCCCTATAGTTAGAGATGAAATAGATACAACATCATAAGATAATGCATCTTTAATAGATGATGTCAAAGGTTGAGTAGCTGTAGACATAACAAAAGATCAATTAAAAGTTTTAAATAGTGAAGCATATTCATATACCCAATAAGGAGCAGATCCTGCATCTGTTTTGTTAGATTCATGCCAATCTATATAAAATGACTCAATTACTTGTTTTTTTCTTTTTATTATAAACCCTATATGCTACTTTGTTAGCTGAATATCCAACATAGTAACACACTTCAGCGTTTTCATCAAATTTTGATTTAAATTAGAAGTGTGTAAAAAAGTATAAAAACATCCAAATGTCTTAAAGTATTTGACTTTGAATTTATGTTTAGAAACTATTTCATAAGGAGTCATGTTTTGTTCTTTATTGATTAAGACACGATTTTGAATGTAACATGCAGTGTTAACAGCTTCAGCCAAAAAGAACAAAGGTAATTTGTTCACAGATAATATTGTTCTAGCTGCTTTAATCAAAGTTCTGTTTCATCTTTTAATAACTCCATTTTATTGTGGAGCTCCTGCAGAGCTGTCTAGCTATCCCCTTTAAATCATAAAATTGATTTAGAATATGATTGTAAAACTCTATGCCATTATCACCTTGGATGTACTTGATGGTATTTTCAGTCTGATTTTCCATAAGAGTCATGACCTTTTTCAGCAAATAGGGCGTGTCATCCTTAGTTGCTAAAAATAAAACTCAAGTAAATCAGGAAAAATCATCAGTAATAGCCAAACAATATGCATGACTTCCCAAACGCAGAACACTTACCAGACTAAACAAATCCATGTGTAACAGTTGAAGGATTGACTCAATTTTAGTATGAGTAACTGGTTTATGCGAAAATTAATGTTTTTTGCCTTTTGAACATAACAGACAATGTTCAGTAAGTTAAAGTTCTTTCAATGGTAGGCCTACAACATGATTTCCTCTAACCAACTTATTCATATTTTTTATGTTTACATGGCCAAGATGATAATGCCATAGCATGGAATCTCTCCGAGGCTTTTAGCAATAAACAAGATGTTGTTACAAATGAATATGAGTCATTCATATCTAGTAAATATGTGTCTTTGCCTCTTGAAGTTTTTAATAAAAAACATTCATCAGGAATTCCAAAGCCAGGTTTTAGAATAAGACATTCTTTAACAGTGAAGTGTGTTGAATACTGTTTGTCATATATTTGAGAGACACTTAACAAATTATGTTTTAGTTCCTTAACAAAACTAACATCCTCAAAACTTAACACATCATTTAACACTGTACCTTCTTTGTTATTTTACCTCCTCTATCTCTAGCAAAAATAACATACCCTCTGTTGTAAGGTTGAACGTTGTTTAACAGAGATATGTTACCCCTCATATGCAAAGAACAACTTCTATTAACGTGTCAAACACTATTGATGACTTGCCTTGGTTGTTCTCGCGCATATGAATGAGATTATTCAATTTTAGGAACTCAATCCATTGTTGACTTGAACACATTGTTATCATCCAAATATGATACAGATTTTAAGATCATATCTCTTTTATCGTTAAAAACATAGTCTTTAACAATATCAGGTTCTGCTTGATTTTCCTTGATCTTCCATTTTTGATTTGGTTTGATCAAAGATTTAACAATTTTCTTTGGGGTATTTTGCACTGGAATAAGATTGCTTTCATCAACATGTGAAGATTTCTTAACTTAATTTTCTTTGTTCAAATCAGTTTTCATTTGAACATTTCTTTTATCAACAAAAATATTTGAATGATTTGTATTTTTATTAAATCTTGCATTTCTTAACATAATTTTCTTTGTTCAAATCAGTTTTCATTTGAATATTTCTTTTATCAACAAAAATATTTGAATGATTTGTATTTTTATTAAATCTTGTATTTAGAAAAAATTATTTTCGATTATGTGAAATCGTGTTATGAAATCTTTGTTTTCTTGTTGATTGATGTTGATGAATTAAATTTCTAGCCATATAATTTGGCTTGCCATAAACATAACAACACGGTTTATGATATGCATTTTGCACTCATTTATTTCCCTCGAACTGATTATGATAACCACCAAAGTTATTAACAATCCAGCTTTAGTATTTCCTTGGCCTTTTGATTCTTTAACAGTCCCTCTTTTTTTTCTTTCTTTAAGAACATTCCTAACTGAATACAAAATAATTAGGTATTTTTCTTAACAGATTGATTCATTCCTGAAGTTGATGAGCCAGTAGCTTTAATCTTTTGAATCATAGGAATTGGAATGGGACCAGTTTCCTTGATTAACAGTATTAGGAGTTCTATTTTTAAAGAAACAAGCATTCGTTTCTTTAGAAATATAATCTTCCTTATCGATGTTGCCTTTTGAAACAAATCTGTTCTTGAAATCATTTTTCAAGTCAGATACTGATGTTGTAACACGTTTTCTTTCATTTTCTTTATGAATGATCTTTGATTTTAATTTTCGTTGTTTTTTAGACATATTTGAACAAGCATTTGTAGAAACAGAATATCAAAAGTTTCATTGATAACAAGTAATGATTTACAATAAGAATTTTTAGTAGAACTTTTATTATTATTATTTGTAAAAAATATTTCATCATCACTTTCCAACTCATCAACCAACCCGTCTATCTTCACATTTTTTCAAAAGAATAATTATCATTATGTTTACTTTTTGTTATTAAGATAGTGTAACATCCTGTATTTTTGGATTAATTAGAAGTTAACGTCGTTAATTTTTGTAAGGACCATTGTTGTCATTTACGAAACTTGTGTGTTGTTTATGTATTTAATTCTTTAACTTGAAATTTAATAATGTTAATTAGTAAATAAATAAGCACTATGATAATAATAACCATGATAATTATAATAAATCATAATAATATTAAGAACAATGATAATAATGATAAAAAAATAATAATAATATGAACAAGGAAAATAATTAATAAAAATAATAATAATAATAATGATAATAATAATAATAATAAGCTTGATTAGTGTTTAGTTTTGTAATAAGATGAAAACATATAAGCTATATAAGTTAAAAACTTATAAATAATAAATTTTGTACATAAAATACTAACATTTAAACTGAAGGGACTAAAGTGTAATTTATTTAAAATCAAAAATCTAAACTTTGGCACCGATTAACCCATGTGAAACCACAGGGACCAAAGCTGTAATATTTGAAAACCCACATTCTTCCCCTCCCCACTGCCCGTAAATCCGGCCAAGCCTCCGGCTAAGCTCCGGCGAACTCCGACGAGGCCCAAATCTGCTTAAACCCAACGAATTACTAACCCAAACCGTTCCAATCGTTTCGTGGAGGTGATTCGAACTCATTAAAGGATCTTAAATGCGTTCTAACATCAGTTACGAGTGTATACAACCTCGAGTAACCGATATCCTAAACTCCAAATCGTTCATCAATTAAAACTCACTAATAATCAAATTAATTGGATCCTAATCGATTTTTTTTTATCAATTCTAAGCTGTTATCGAACTCAATTTCATCTGAAACGCAACTAAACATCTCAAACAAATTCCATTTTCATCGAGACCTACAACCGAGTCGAATCCCATCTTATGCACACTTGGAACCGCAATTGATTGGGGGTTTTCGAAGAACACAAGCCTCTGAAGCTGTACACGAAGTTAATTCGATTATTATCACCATCTGTTCAACAAATCGAACACACCTTTGGTCGCGGTCCGTCCTTTGTCGTGTTCATCCCCAATTCACACTATACGAGTAATTAAACGTACCTATCTACTCGGTTTTACGTGGGGAACAAAAGCCCCATGTTTATAATCGCTAATTGAACTGATTTGATGTTTAATTTGATCTCAACCCATTCTAGGGTTCTTAGGAATTGGGGGTTTTATTTTTGATTGTGTATAAGCTATGGGAGCCGAGATAAACCGCGGCTGTATGCCTTGGTTCACTGGTTTCCCACTTGCATTTCGACTTGGAGGTCCCAGGTTCGAACCCGAGCACCTCCATATATATTTTTAATGGTTGTTTTCAACTTACTTTAAAAATTCATAAAAATTCATATAAAATTATAAAAAGCTGTTCTATAACTCTTGTTATTTTTTTAAAAGTTATACAAAATTTTTTTGAAAGTTTATCTCTTATTATATATTAACATTTTAGTTTATTTTAATATTTTATTATTATAATCAATTTTTTTAAAGCAAATAAATAACTTAATATTTTGTAAAATAGATTCTAAAAATGGTTTAATTCATGAGGTGTTCAATAATACAATTGGGTTATCTTCTTGTTTTAGCTTATTAAATTATTATTTGTTTCAAATAATAAATAATAAAACATTTGATCCAAATGTTATTTTTAAATGCATATCTAACCTTTATATTTAAATTGTTTTCTTTTAAAATAATTAAATGATGATGGACTTGAAATAATAAATCTATATAATAGTAATGAACATTATATTAATTAAGGTTTTGCCATGATAATTGTAGAAATTATATAATTTATAATTTCATGAATTAATTTATTATTTTTTTATAAAATATACTAACTAAAGGTTTAGATTAATAATTTATTATTAATCAAAACGTTATCCCTATTAATTTTAAATAATTATAAAGTTTTATTAATAGTGAATCATATCAATATTTATACTTAAAGTCAATTTTAAAATATTTACTTATATAATTCTTTTAATGGATTAAAAATGTAAATAATTACTTTGTAAATTATTATTTATCAACAACCCCATAATCCCATTGAAACCCTAATTCGTATTTGAACGTTAATTTTATCTTTAACCTAAACTTGTAACATATATGTTTAGGTGCAGTGTATTGGATACTTTGGATTATCTTGTAATCATTATTATCATCTTGTGATGCTTATATCCACGTGAGTTTTCCTTGCCCCTTTTTACTTAATTTCACACTATTTTGGGGTGAAACATGATACTTATACATCATGCACTTACAAACGTTTGAGACTTGTAAAGCACTTGTAATTCATCTTATTATTTTTTCATGGTTATTTGTGTGTTGTAAGTGTTTATATGAGATACATAGTTTGTTTACAATCATTAACTATTGCTAGCCTGGTGACGTCTTAGATCTTTGGGCCTGACAAGCCTATTTGGTGCTAAAGTCGATGTATTGCCGACTCCTAGGAGCCGTAGGCTTGTGCACTAGGGAACCAAATACACTTAGCCAATCTTATATACTTGTAATCAAGTTGAGGTTTGGTTGTAACGATATGTGTTCTATAACCTTACTAGCTTATAACCTATGACATGAATTGCTACTTGTAATCTTTTCATATTATGTATGAAAACCTTGGAAACTCACCAACTATTTTTAGTTGACCTTTTATTTTTAACATGTTTCAGGAAAACCCCCAAGTTTGAAGTGAACTTATGTTGCTGGCATAATCTAGGACTTGGACGTAGTTAATAAAATCAATTGATTATACTGTGTTATGTCATGTTGAAACTTATTTCATTATTGAGAGTTATGCTTGTAATGTACCTTTCAAACTTATGAATAATATATATTTGGATTTAATAATAGCGTTATGTGGTTGTGAACAATCGTAACCCTCATATCTCGACGATTCCGCCATCAAGGTTGGGGTGTGACAGATTGGTATCAGAGCCCATAACTATAGGGATTTAGGTTATTAGAAATGGTGACCTAGACTATAGTTGCATGAACCTCATAGAAAGATCCTTATACTTTTGTGCTTACATATTGTTTGCATGTTACATAATGCTATGCCTTTTGTGCAACTTGATGCCTTAACATAGGATTGCCTTATGTATGCTTAAAACTTAGTTACTTGTCTCCCTAAACTTAACTTTGACTCTTTGACTCTCCCCGACAAATGAACTTCCTAAACCTATTCTCAACGACATGTGGAATCTACACTTATCATCGTGGGATTAATTCCTTAGACTCTATGTCTAATCTATGAAAATCTCATCAAGGTCTTGATTCTATAAACCAAAGAAATTTGTGTGACACATAGACACCTATATTTTGGATATCCTGGCAAAAGGCCTTCAGGTTAAGGCAAGCATATCGTATAAATCTCATTGTGAGACCAGTTATGCTTACCTGGGGATTTCTGGGATAAGTGATAAACTATGGTCAACATACACAAGTCTCTATGGCAAGTGGGTCAATTTACCTTGACGTGTCAACGATTCCAAATGGTAATGCGTTACCAAATAGAACCATTCTCCTTGTATCTTAAAAATCTTTGATTCCTTAAACTGATGTCTTCTCATTCTTATCATACGTAATGATCCTGTGATATTGAACTCGTCTTACCTTTCAACTCCCATGTTTAAACACCTTTACACGTTGAGCGTTTTATGTAGCTATTTCTATACCTCGACCAACGTGAACATGACTCTTAATATATCCAAAGATATAGGGAATCTAAACCGTATGGTCTTCAAAACTTTAAACCGTTACTTATGGTTCTCAAATCTTCTTAAGGATGTGTCCCATAACTAAGAACATGCAATGCTGTGGGTGGAATTTCTACATCTCGGGATACTTTGTCTAGGCAAAGTGTAAATAATGATCTGATTCGACTATCAAACCCGTTTATTTGACTTGAAACCCTTGACGTGAGTGACCACCTATAAGTACGAGTGTCTTCAATAAGGTTATGGCTGACCTCATACTTTGAGAAGTCCATGTATTCCCTTCTATTGTGAATCGAATGTTCACATCTTATTGTGATATCGAATCATTTTTGTTCTTGATTCCGTCTTCCCGATTTAAACCATCCAAGATTTGAACACCATCATAACTAATCCTGTTACCTCGAACTTTGACCTTAAATTTTATAAGCATGATTTTCCTTTTGGTTACATTGATGTAACTTAAAATTTTCTGAATTTCTAAGTGATATTCTTTTCCTTTCGTTGTTAAATCGAACCTTGAACCGTCTGCACCGTGGGAGATGCAAGAGTTTGTAAGTCAATCTATGACTAAGAACACTCGTACCTCCTTAACAATTCTAAATCTACAAAACAAGGGTGATTCCCTTACCTTGATGATTCTCTATTCGTTTCGATAAATGGTTTCCAATTGTGTGTTTTATGAAATTACATCATCTGGATTAGAGTGATTTTCTTATCTTGAGGATTGACTTCAATTATTCTCATTGGAACTTGCACTTCACAAATGACATGATCTCGCCAAAATAGGATTGAAACCCGTACTTTGGTGACAAATGTTAATCTTTGATTGTTTTCTTGTTATTATGAAGCTCAATCATCAAGATAGGCGTAAATTCCATACCTTGATGATAATTTCATTTTTATGGATTGTATTTTTTCAAATAAACGACCTCGTCAAAGTAGGAGTGAATTCTGGATTTTAATGAAGAAGTTCATCCTGTTATATTTTGTTTTTGTAAAACTTCATCGCTAAGATAGGAGTGATTTCCTTTACCTTAATGGTGAGCTACCTCGTCTTATTTCTGTGGATCCTTAACAATGAGTTGGGATCGAACTTTTTGATTGGTAAGTTAGTAGTCATACCTTGGGAATACACCATCAAGTTAGGAGTGAAAACCACACCTTGATAACTATTCTCATTTCTTGATCTTCAACTTACCAAGGTTGTAATCAAGTGATGAGAAGCATGTAGTAACTTGAAGAGTGAAAAAATGTTAGTGATTCGACCTATCAAGCCAAAGCATGATCTCTGAACTTGAAAGGAGACCTGATCGCTTTAGGTTGACTTTGATTCCAAGCTTGGAGCATTTAAATTCTTAAAACGATTTCTTTCCCTTTATTCTCATGTTTTGATTTGATCTAGCTATTTGGAACCATTTATTCCTTACTTATCAACTTTCATTTTGAGATATCATCAATACATGATTGAGTGATGGTAGCCTTTCTAAACAATCTTTCTGCTAAAGACATTATTAACTTGTATTCATGCCTTTCTTGTCACACGAATGTCCTCGATTGAGCTTTTGATGAACTGCATATGCAAACTGTACTTGGAAATTTGCTACCTTGCAAAATATCTTTACAAATGCATTTCTTATTGGTTGCGTCACTCCTTGCATCGTTTTTTTTCCTTAAACTTGGAAATCTCTAAAATTCCACCTTGATTTCGATCAACAAGACTCCTTATTATCCTCGTTGCGATGTGGATATAATGGTTCATAAAATTTCGTAAGTTGTAGTCATGGGTTGGCATAAAAGAAAAGACCTAACTTGGTATGTGTCCAAGTGTCTTACCTTTACATATGAGAAAACCTAACCTCCGTGTTCCTGTAAATCTCCTGTTTAACTCTTCATTCATTAAATCCTTCTTATTTTAAATGTCATGATGACAATTGGTGCATTATAGACCGATTGGCTAAAATTCAATTTGATTTATGTGAGATAACGGGTCGAGAAATTGACCTGTATTTGTTTCAAATAATCGTTTACCGTGGTATGTCGTTAAAACATCGATCTTCATTTTGGATGACCGATTCATTTTCTGCTTTTAATAATGTTCCTAATCATCGTCGTGAACTCATTCCAAAATTTTCGCATATCGTATTATACTTAGACCGATGGTTGGTCAAAGGAGAAATGCATATTCACAAGATATGCGTTAAGATCGTTTCATTATATATAGTGACATTTGGGATCCTTAAATCCCGATGGTTAACCTCCCTCAACATTGTTGGTCTTTTATTGATTTCAAGACATCACTTTACTACGAAATTATATTCTAGAAGTTGAGACTTAAAAATCTAATATATCACGGTAACTCGTCATCGTTTTCCAACGTTTCATCTCAAAACGTCTCGCACTTCACCGAAAGAGTTCAAATTGGCATGCTTTATGTCAAGAATCTCGTAAGATTCTATAAAGTGAAACGTCAATCAAGCGTCAAGCATTGTTCGTTGTACACTTATCTTCCATTTTAACTCCTTTTGTTCATCTAAGTTCATTCTTAATTTCGGGACGAAATTCTTAAAAGTTGGGGAGACTGTAACATCCTGTATTTTTGGGTTAATTAGAAGTTAACGTCGTTAATTTTTGTGAGGACCATTGTTGTCATTTACGAAACTCGTGTGTTGTTTATGTATTTAATTCTTTAACTTGAAATTTAATAATGTTAATTAGTAAATAAATAAGCACTATGATAATAATAACCATGATAATTATAATAAATCATAATTATAATAAGAACAATGATAATAATGATAAAAAATAATAATAATATGAACAAGGAAAATAATTAATAATAATAATAATAATAATAAGCTTGATTAGTGTTTAGTTTTGTAATAAGATGAAAACAAATAAGCTATATATGTTAAAAACTTGTAAATAATAAGTTTTGTACATAAAATACTAACATTTAAACTGAAGGGACTAAAGTGTAATTTATTTAAATTCAAAAATCTAAACTTTGGCACCAATTAACCCATGTGAAACCACAGGGACCAAAGCTGTAATTTTTGAAAACCCATATTCTTCCCCTCCCCACCGCCCGTAAATCCGCCCAAGCCTCCGGCCAAGCTCCGGCGAACTCCGACGAGGCCCAAATCGGCTTAAACCCAACGAATTACTAACCCAAACCGTTCCAATCGTTTCATGGAGGTGATTCGAACTCATTAAAGGATCTTAAATGCGTTCTAACATCGGTTACGAGTGTATACAACCTCGAGTAACCGATATCCTAAACTCCGAATCGTTCATCAATTAAAACTCACTGATAATCGAATTAATTGGATCCTAATCGATTTTTTTTATCAATTCTAAGCTGTTATCGAACTCAATTTCATCTGAAACGCAACTAAACATCTCAAACAAGTTCCATTTTCATTGAGACCTACAACCGAGTTGAATCCCATCTTATGCACACTTGGAAACGCAATTGATTGGGGGTTTTCGAAGAACACAAGCCTCTGAAGGTGTACACGAAGTTAATTCGATTATTATCACCATCTGTTCAACAAATCGAACACACCTTTGGTCGCGGTCCGTCCTTTGTCATGTTCATCCCCAATTCACACTATACGGGTAATTAAACGTACCTATCTACTTGGTTTTACGTGGGGAACAAAAGCCCCATGTTTATAATCGCTAATTGAACTGATTTGATGTTTAATTTGATCTCAACCTATTCTGGGGTTCTTAGGAATTGGGGGTTTTATTTTTGATTGTGTATAAGCTATGGGAGCCGAGATAAACCGCGGCTGTATGCCTTGGTTCACTGGTTCCCCACTTGCATTTCGACTTGGAGGTCCCGGGTTCGAACCCGGGCACCTCCATATATTTTTTAATGGTTGTTTTCAACTTTAAAAATTCATAAAATTCATAAAAAATTATAAAAAGCTGTTCTATAACTCTTGTTATTTTTTTAAAAGTTATACAAAAATTTTCTGAAAGTTTATCTCTTATTATATATTAACATTTTAGTTTATTTTAATATTTTATTATTATAATCAATTTTTTAAAGCAAATAACATAATGTAATATTTTGTAAAATAGATTCTAAAAATGGTTTAATTCATGAGGTGTTCAATAATACAATTGGGTTATCTTCTTGTTTTAGCTTCTTAAATTATTATTTGTTTCAAATAATATATAATAAAACATTTGATCCAAATGTTATTTTTAAATGCATATCTAACCTTTATATTTAAATTGTTTCCTTTTAAAATAATTAAATGATTATGGACTTGAAATAATAAATCTTTATAATAGTAATGAACATTATTTTAATTAAGGTTTTGCCATGATAATTGTAGAAATTATATAATTTATAATTTCATGAATTATTTTATTATTTTTTTATAAAATATACTAACTAAAGGTTTAGATTAATAATTTATTATTAATCAAAACGTTATCCCTATTAATTTTAAATAATTATAAAGCTTTATTAATAGTGAATCATATCAATATTTTATACTTAAAGTCAATTCTAAAATATTTACTTATATTATTCTTTTAATAGATTAAAAATGTAAATAATTACTTTGTAAATTATTATTTATCAACAACCCCATAATCCCATTGAAACCCTAATTCGAATTTGAATGTTAATTTTATCTTTAACCTAAACTTGTAACATATATGTTTAGGTGCAGTGTATTGGATACTTTGGATTATCTTGTAATCATTATTATCATCTTGTGATGCTTATATCCATGTGAGTTTTCCTTGCTCCTTTTTACTTTATTTCACACTATTTTGGGGTGAAACATGATACTTATAAATCATGTACTTACAAACGTTTGAGACTTGTAAAGCACTTGCAATTCATCTTATTATTTTTTTCATGGTTATTTGTGTGTTGTAAGTGTTTATATGAGATACATAGTTTGTTTACAATCATTAACTATTGCTAGCCTGGCGACGTCTTAGATCTTTGGGCCTGACAAGCCTATTTGGTGCTAAAGTTGATGTATTGCCGACTCTTAGGAGCCGTATGCTTGTGCACTAGGAAACCAAATACACTTAGCCAATCTTATATACTTGTAATCAAGTGGAGGTTTGGTTGTAACGATATGTGTTCTATAACCTTACTAGCTTATAACCTATGACATGAATTGCTACTTGTAATCTTTTCATATTATGTATGAAAACCTTGGAAACTCACCAACTATTTTTAGTTGACCTTTTATTTTTAACATGTTTCAGGAAAACCCCCAAGTTTGAAGTGAACTTATGTTGCTGGCATAATCTAGGACTTGGACCTAGTTAATAAAATCAATTGATTATACTGTGTTATGTCATGTTGAAACTTATTTCATTATTGAGACTTATGCTTGTAATGTACCTTTCAAACTTATGAATAATATATATTTGGATTTAATAATAGCGTTATGTGGTTGTGAACAATCGTAACCCTCACATCTCGATGATTCCGCCGTCAAGGTTGGGGTGTGACAATAGGGTCAACAGTCAGTGAAATGTTTACTAAGGTTTTAAGTCATTAGTTGGTTAAAAACCCAATCCATAGTTTAGTTCATCATCTGTTGTAGTAATGGATGAAGCTAAACATGTATAATCATGATTAATTGGTGGTGCAATGTTAGAATATCCAACTCTACATTTACCACCATTAATTTTCTGAATCTTTTGAGAATTGATTATACCTTCAACCATGTTTGAAGATAACTCAAACTTTTTAACAGTTAGTTTCACAGACAAGAGTTCACTGTTAAGTTTGTTAATTTCCAAAGTTAGATCAAATATTACGTGAAGGCCTCATTGATTTTACAATCTTTATCATGAAGATTTAATTTTGATTGATAAATTAATTTGTTTAAACCTTCTATCTTTTCTTTAAAAATTTTTCATCCTTTCTATACTTATAAGCTTGATATTGATGTTTTTCAACTATAATCAAGTCCTTGTTGTGAAGTCTATATCTTTGAATACTTTCTATACATGCATTTGTATAAAGATTGGTGTATACCTCATCTGTTTTGTCAGTCTTAGCATGTTCTCTTGGTATAGATTTTAGCATAAACGCCTTCGGAACTTCTTTCTTTACTGCTTCAGTTGTCGGAGTGAACTTAAGAGCATTGAACATATTTGAATGAGCAGGTGCTGGAGTTTCCTTAACAGTAATAACTTTATCTTCAGTCATAGCTGGAGTAGTCTCAACAGCTTCTTCTTTACTTCCTTCCTTTCCATCTTCAGTTTTCATTGATTGTGCTGGAGTAGTCTCAATAGCAGATTCAATAGGTACCTCTTCATCCTTCTTGATATCCTCTTTAGCAAAAACACCAACAAGTAAATCTTCAGAAACAAAATCAGCAAATAAATTCCCTTAACACTTTCTTCTCATCCTGAATTTCAGCTAACAATGCAGTAGACAACTTAATGTCAAATATCTCCATCTGGTCTGACCAATCATACTCTCCATTGGTCTGAGCAACTAGTGCTTTGTTATTTGAAGAACTTGTCTTATCTCCTTTTGATTCAACCTCGACTGTCACCATCTTCTTGTTACTGTCATTTTCGTTTGTTTTTCCTTCAGTTCATTCCCTTGCAAAGTGGCATGGTTTATCACAATTGTAACATCTTAAGTTTGTCATGTCAAACCCTATCTTGCTTGAGTTGCATACACCAAACATTTTCCCCCGTTCTCCTAGCAAAACTTTTAGCCCTGTATACCACCATTGCTATCTGGTATTTAATGTTGTTTTCTTTAACATCATCAGGATTGACTTGCTACAACTCATCAACAAAGGTGTTGGGTGCACTCAGTCTTCCGGCCATAAATGCTTAAGAGCGATTCATAAAAGTTATGAATATAGCCAGATGGTCTTCAGAAATTTGGATTGTTTGCTTGGATGGGTTGGAGTTGACAACAAAGGCATGTTGAGTGGGTTGAGAGGATTAACTGTGGGGACTTGAAGAAAATTGGTTTGGATTAGGAACATGGAAGTGAGGAGTGAATGTCTCTTTGACTGAGGGTTGACAGTGAATTGATTGAGGTTGTTGACACATTTGAGAGTAACTTACATAATAATTAGGATTGCTAGCCATCTTGGCATACAGTGAAGAGGTTTTAACTCCCGTGGTATCATGATGATTTTTAGCTCTCTGTTTATCACCCATTTCATATGATTTAATTATGGAGATTAGGTCAGTCAGAGAAAAGGTAAACAGATGTTTTGTTCTCTTGATTCTAGTGTTGTTGTTATTCCAGCTATATGGTAAAAAAATTCAACAACTTCTTGTTAACAGCTGTATTTTCCAATGTAATTCATGCGCTCTTCAATCTGGTAATTAGCTTACAAATCTAGACATTTGAGCCTCCAATTTCTCACCCAGCACATGGTTGAACATATTGAAATCTTGGTTCAGCATATCTTTACGACTTTCCTTCATGTCTTTATTTCCATGATATGTTCCTCCATTGCATCCAAAAGAACCTTAGCTCCTCTAAACTCTTTAAACTTCTAGTGATTGTTGTAACACCCTGAATGTCTAAGCAAGCAACTTAGTAATTATGGATTAAGTGGGGATTATAAAAAAGGGGAAATAAAATTATTATTAAAATGGATTATAGCCCAATTAAATCCATGGGCTAAGTGTTAGGTGCGTTTAAGGGCCCATAATCAGCCTTTAAACAACCCTCATCAGCCATATTTCCTCACACTTGCAACACAAGTAACAAGCCCTAGAGAGAGAGAGCAGAGAGAGAAAGTGAAGATTTTCAGGATTTGAAGCTTGGTTGCTTTAGAGATTGAAGATCTGGTGTTGGTGCATGAAAGTAGCCAGGAAAGAGCAAGAAATCAAGGTAAGAATCATCCTCCAAACATCCATTTAGAACAGATCTGGATTTCTAGGGTTTTAGGTTCAAAAGTTTCAAAGAATCACATAAAGGTCACATTATTACGTATGAAAACGTGTAAAAAGGTTAGATACGGTTTCATGGATGATAAACCAAGGTTTTGGATATAAAAAGTTAAGATTTTAGGTTAAAAGCGGGCTGGTTCGTCATTTTTATACGTCCAGCGAAACTGTGAGCTCGATCGGTGAAACTGTGAGGTTCTTCCAGCGAAACTAGAGGTTCTTCCAGCAAAACTAAGAGCATTCCAGCGAACTAAGAGAATTCTAGCGAAACTACAGTTTCGCTGGTAATTTCGCTAGTGCCCAGGTTGACCAGTAGAACTTGCGAACCTAGGAAATTCCAACAAAAGTTGGGCGCACCTAGCAGTGAAACTGTCGTGCGAAACTACTGGGCAAAACTAGCAACGAAACTGTCAGCGAAATTGGCAGCGAAATTGGCAGCGAAACTGCCAGCGAAACTGCCAGCGAAACTGCATAGAAATTACCTATTTGAGTGTTAACTTATATGCAGGCTGTGTAGTGCGAATCTAGCCTAGGAAACTTAGACAAGAAACCGTTTACTTTGACCAAGTGAGTTCCAGATCCCCCTTATTTACAAGTTTTTCCATGTTTTTGGGGCTATTATGCATAGTAAACCTAAGGTTTTCAAGGTAAAGATTTCAAAAGGTTTTAACAAGAAAATAAATTTTCCTATAACAAAATACAAAGTCCTTAAAATAAAAATTTTGCCAGCCAGAGGCGTTGCCCTTTGGACCCCACTAGGGGCTGCTGCCCCTAGAACCCCGCTATCGGGGCTGCCGCCCCCAAATCCCACTATCCCGTGAAGGGTCGGTTATATGGTTTATTTCTCATTGTTGATGAAATGTGAATGTATAGACTAGGAGTTTATTTCTTATCATGTAGAGTATATGTATAACTAAAGATATAAGTGAAACTTAAAGAAATGTTATTGGGCCCATAACATGTACCTTGGTGAAGTAAAGCCTTGCAAGCAAATGACAGAGGAGGGTTGCATTTGTTGTGCCCTCATGACAGTAAGGGTCGATCATGCAGGTCAGTAAGGCCTGGATTGGCATGACAATAATGGCCTGTTTGGGTACGACAGTAAGGCCTGGATTGGCATGTCGGTAAAGTCCTCTGTTTATCATAGGCATCGATAGTAACTGGGAATTGACTGGTAAAGAAGAGTAATAATTAAAAATTAAGTGAAATACTTAATGACAAAGCATTAATAAAGCGATAATCTGTGTATACTAATGTTCTGACAGGTGATGCTTACTGTCGAATGATAAAGCTAATATATCTTACAAAAAGTTATTCAATAAAGTAAAACATAGAATTCATTCAGCGAAGCTGACTTTTTATGCATATTAGTCTGACAGGTGAGCTATAAGGCTTGAAGGGATGGGAGCATGGATCTAAAGCTTCTTGTAAACCGAGGACTGACATCCCTGATTCAGCAGAATGTCAAATTTTCCTTTTAAAATTTGTTTGATGTACTTAAGACAATGTCAATGTTTAATTTTAATTATGCCATAATGGATTTAAACTTAGTATACTTTTCCACTACAAATGTTTATTTAAATGAATGTTTTACATCTATGTTTTTGATGTGAACGGCCAACGGTGGGGCTTCCTGGGATCAGGGGCCTTACAATTGCAGCATATGCTTTGTCATCGAGTTTAAGTTTCTTCATATCCTCTTCGTCCTATAGATATTCAGGCTTAGGTACTAGCTCTCCCTTGTCATTGTTATACACAGGATGTACGGTACTTGATTAACCGCGAAATCTGGGATCGGTGTATATGACATGGTTCTCGAACCTGTAAACCTAATCAAGATAGTCATCTTCGCTGAGAAGTCTTGGAGGTTTGATGTTTATACCAATCTTATTGTCAAGGTTTGGTGTAGTAGTGATGTTCTTTAGATTTGCAAGTTTTGAAACTTGGGAGTTAAACTTTCAAAAATTCTTAAAACTTGAAGTTCTCGCACAAACATTTTTCACAGAACAAAAACTTTCACGCGAACTTGTCGAACAAACTTTTTGCACGGAGACTTTTGTAAATGGCTTTTATGAAAGGATGAACTTTTCACGCGAAAGGAATTTTTCTCCAACAAACTTTTGCGAATAGCATACTTCTCGAGCGAAACAAGACTTTTCGTATGCGATTAGTTTCTTTTCGCTCGTTCAATTTCGTGCAATCTCGAAGTTTCAACTTCAATTTTACCACCAATTGGTCCAAAATTAAGTGATTAAGTTTCAAATTAGTGATTTAGGTTTAATTTTGATCCTAATTTTCTCTAATATGACTCAATTAAGCTCAATTTTGTAACACCCCGAAATTTCATTTAAAAGAAAAGAAAAAGAAAAGTAAATAGAAAGAATAGATAATGGGCAAAAGTGGAGGGGGATAAAGTGTACAAGGTACAAAACCTTATTATTTTAAGGTTTAAAGGGGCATGGCCGCCCATCCCTCCTTCACCATCTTCAATCGGCTGAAAGGAAGAAAGAAGAGGGAGAAAGCTCTCGGTTCTAGAGAGAGAAAGAGGAAGAAGCAGCTGAAAAGGTGAGTTTTCTTTTATATGAGTTCGGTTTCAGCTGGGTTTCGAGTTCTAAACAGAAGTTCTTGGTCAATTGTGTCTGTTTTCGGGACTTAGGAGCAGAATTCGAAGGTGAGTCTCGGATTTGTAATGAGCTACTGAAAGATTGTTTCAGGTGAGTTTCTAGACCCCTTTTTTTATTACTCGTTTTTAAAATGATTTGGGGCTGGAAATACATATAAAAAAATGTTTACACCTATTATGAATGTTGCCCGTATGTGTATGTGTATGTATGTTAGAGATTTATGTTATGATTCATGCTTAGTATTGTATGTACATGTTTAGAACTAAGTATTATGGTGTTTGGGGTCTGGAATACGACTTAGACACATGAATAAGCTGCTAATACGACTAATAAGACCAAATAGTGGTCGTATGACCATTAGAAGTATTCTAAGTGTGGGGTTATACGACTGAACAGTGGTCGTATGACCATTAGAAATTTTCTAAGTGTGGGGTTATACGACTGAACAGTGGTCGTATGACCATTAGAAATTTTCTAAGTGTGGGGTTATACGACTGAACAGTGGTCGTATGACCATTAGAAATATTCTAAGTGTGGGGTTATATGACTGAACAGTGGTCGTATGACCATGGGAAATTTTCTAAGTCTAAAGTGAAACGACTGAGAAGGTAATACGACTGAGCAGGGCTCATACGACTGAAGAGGGCTCATACGCCCAAACACTTAGAATTTTTAACAGAATTTTCTTGGAGTTTGTGCAGTAGGGTTTCGCATGATTAATGACTAGGGTTGGTTAATAATGATGTTTTATGCATGTAACGATGATA
The DNA here is from genome assembly GCA_024085815.1 of Flaveria linearis. Classification (NCBI taxonomy): domain Eukaryota; kingdom Viridiplantae; phylum Streptophyta; class Magnoliopsida; order Asterales; family Asteraceae; genus Flaveria; species Flaveria linearis. The sequence continues at coordinate 31,421,947 of CM044001.1, read as the reverse complement.
AATGATTAACCCTTATTATTACTGATACTATTATCAGTATTTTATTATTATTAACAATATTATATTTATTTTAATATTGTTAAGTATGTACTGGCATGACGAAGAATGACGAAGATTTAACGAAGAAGCATAATCATTAATAAGTAAAAATATTAATGATAATGAGAAATGGAATGCAAAGTGAAAGATAATGAAAGAGTATGAATTGAACGAATGATGATAATAACAAAGTGTGAAGGATGTATGCTCACGAATGAAATATCATAATAAAGCCTGACAGAATCTAGACGATAATGAATGACAATGAATCCTTAATGAATGAATGAAAACATGAGAGACTCGCAAGCGAAGTGTACCAAAGTGCACGGCTCTAATTGCCTCAAGCTCAGCTGCGTGTAGTTCAGCTAATCTTTAAGGGTGCACGTAAGGGTTCCAGTCTTGTGACTGACCTTCGGTGTGGTACATGGTGTATAGTAGTTACCCACATAGTTGGGGGTGTAGTATGTCATAGTTACCCACTTCGGTGGGGGTGATGTTACCCATTTCGGTGGGGGTGTAGTTACCCACTTCAGTGGGGGTGATGTTACCCACTTCGGTGGGGGTGATGTTACCCACTTCGGTGGGGGTGTAGTTACCCACTTCGGTGGGGGTGATGTTACCCATTTCGGTGGGGGTGTTGTTACCCGAGTTATGTTTAACTTCGGGGGTGTGGCATAAGGCCAAATATAGTTATGAGGTGAGCGACTTTGTGTTGCAACAGACTCGGATGGAGTTCAATCTCTGTGATTGACTCGTACGGGATCTTTGTCACGTATCCCGGTGCTGTGCTAGTCTTCGAACATGAGTCGGGGATATTGCATGAGACAAGATCTAGATGAGAATGAGAAATATGAAAGAAAGTCTTGCATGGTCTAGGGGAACAGAGTGTCGGTCTATGGACTGAGAGCCATAGGGGCACTAGGTGTCGGTCTATGGACTGAGAGCCATAGGGGCACCAGTATGTTGGAGTATGCCTTGCCGGCTCATGGGTATGAACCGCGAGGGCAGAGAAGGGAGGTGACCCTTAGAGATTTGCATGCTTAACGAATGAAAGTTAAAGAACGAACGAATGATAGTGATGAACGGAAGGAACACAATGATAACGTATGAATTGGGATCCATGTCACTTGACCTCAGTAATCATGGCTGTGTGCCATGAAGAGGGCAGGTATGTGACTGGACCTAGATAAAAGTGATAGATAGAGGATGCACGAAAGTAATGAACGTAGTAATAAATGAAATGAACGTAAGAATGAACGTAACGTACGTAAAGACGAATGTAACGAACGTATGAGTGAAAGTAAGAACGCACGAACGAAAGCTAATGAATGAATGATGAAGATAATAATAATATTATCTACATGTACGTATGTTGTATGATCGTATGTATAAAAGAACGTTTTTTTGATGGAAGGTAAAGTATGTTTTATTACAAAACTAGAACTCACTCAGCAACGCTGACGTTTTATGTATTTTCCAGTTGGCAGGTATGTTGCTGAGGATGGCATAGGGCGACTACTCAGTTGTTGAGGCTGGCATCCATATATTGACATGTCATTGTGTTTTGAAATAAAAGGATGTTGTATTGTAACAAAATGACATGTTTTAATTATTAATAGAAGTCTTAGATTCCGCTGCAAAGTAAATATATGTTTAAAACGTTTTATGTACGATGAATGACCAACTGTGAGGTGCCCGGGAACGGGGCCTTACAAGTTGGTATCAGAGCCAAAGTTTAAGTGAAATGGGTAAATTTTCATAATAAACCTAGTCTTAAACTGAGAATGGGACGGAAAGGGAAGGGATGCCAAACTGAGTAACTGCGTGCCATCAGGTATTTTCTTAAAGTTAACCGGCATTGTGTGTGCATGTTATGTGATTATGTGTTACTGTTAGATTTAGATGCTAATGTAGTCAGGACAGGTAATACTCGGGGTATGAAAAGTAAGGTAAGTGGCTAATCACAACTGATCACTGTAATTAGAGACTTACTATACTTGACATGAACTGGGCTATTCCCTTGAATGACCGTGTTAGTGTTTAAATCTTTCAGTGTAAGTTAGAGAATGGCCGGTGGTAGACCTTCTAAGGCTTCCCGTGGTGGAGGTAGTGACGGACGTGGTGTTAAACCACGAGTCACGAGAGCACGATCTTGAGTGGAACAGGTGGTTCACGAGGAGCCCGAAACACCTCAACCGGGAGGTGGTGATGAGAGTGCTAACTTGAGAGCCTCGGTGAAAGAGGCGGTGGTTGAAGAAGTGCAACAGGTCATGCAGACGATCTTACCGTCTGTAGTGACCGAGGTGGTAAAGGCTGTTAGAGACGTGGGAAGACAGGAAAGGGGTAGATCATCAGGCTCAAGGAGACGGCCCGAGACTGAAACGGTTTTCTTCGATGACGAAGAGGAAGAAGAGCCTGCGCCGGAGACGGCACGAGGCTGTGATTATAGGGCGTTTTGGCGATGCAAACCCCCAACTTTTGATGGTAATGGCACTGCTGCTGCAGCTCACCGATGGGTGAGAGAGATGGAAGCTGTTTTGAGTATTAGTGAGTGCCGGGAAGATCAGAAAGTTAAGTTTGCCACTCATTCTTTCGTGGACTCAGCTTTATGCTGGTGGGACAACATAGTTCAAGTTGAGGGTAGTCGGGCTATCGGAAGGATGAGATGGCCAGAGTTAAAGAGGTTAGTGATTGAGGAGTTCTGTCCTCACCGTGAGATGGACAAGGTAGAAAGGGAATTCCTGCAGTTAGAAGCGATGACGATGACGCATCAACAGTATACCACAAAATTTAACGAGATAGCACGTCTGGTGCCGGATCAGGTGACTCCTCTATCCCGAAAGATAAAGCGGTATATTCAGGGTTTGCCAGCAGATATTCGTAGGCACATGATCGCTGCCCGACCGAGTACGTTTAGGTCGGCGGTAGATTTGGCGGGGAGGTTATACGATGAAAGATCGATGGTGGTGACAGAAGCTAGCAAGAAAGGAGAAGGTGATCGGGATTGGAACGGGAAGCGATTGGGACGTGGCGAAGTCGCTCCAAGTAACAAAGGTGCACGGGTGGATGATCAGCGTGTGGTCATAACTGAGACAGGGTCAGGAAAGTGTGACAAGTGCGGACACAAGCGCCCCGGGGAATGTAGACTGGGGACAAATGTCTGTTTCCGTTGTGGTAGGACCGGACATGTGGCGAAGAACTGCGGTATGGGGAGGTGTTATTCTTGTAGGGAGGAAGGTCACATGAGCAGGGATTGTGAGAAGCCAAGGGCGGAAGGTTCGGGAGTGAAGAAGGCTGGAAGAGAAGGACGGAGGGCAAACGCAGTAACTACACGATGACGCGGGAGGAGGCTAGGGTGAACCCCGATGTTATGTCAGGTATGTTTCTAGTCAATTAACCTTTAGCCTTTGTGTAGTTTGATTATGGCTCTGGTTTAATTCCTGATGTCTTTTGTGATAAGTTGCATGTTAGGAATAGAAAGAATCGATGTCATTCGACTTAGGAGCTACTATAGGTAAGTCTACTAGATTACTCAGTGCACTAAAGGACCCCGCAATAGAACTGAGAGAGCGCTTGTTTTTCTGATAGACCATCCCTGATAGACGTGGGTGGATAGACGTACACCTCCGGGTGAATTGAATGGTAACTTATGAGGCAAGCACCAAGTGCTGCAAAAGAAATGAATTGATTAGTGGTGCCCGATAAAAGTTCGGTGCCGATCTGCGACATTGAATTAAGATGAAGGTTTCACCGGGAAGGACGTACGACGAGCGGGAGGCGACGGTGATAACAGGCGAAGCGGAGGAGAGAGTCTGGGTTAAGAAGGGGAAAGGAAGGCGAAACAATGATGATGGATTTGTGTCCGAAGGTACAGCATTGAGGGACGAGGATCAGAGGAGAACAGAAACAAAAGGAGAAGGAACATCAAACAAGGGCTTGTGGTATTTCCATAAGCAGCAACTTTACACAAGTTGAAGGTCGTGTTCTTCACGCACCAAAGCTGAGGGTTCTCAGTGATGCTCTGAAGCTCAATGATTATGACGCAAAGCCTTTGCTCAATATCTTGTGGTGTTTCTTTTGATTATAGTGACCATACTCTACATGGCATATTTGAGGCCGTAGTTCCTGGTCAAATGATCATTGATCAGTATGCATGGGTTGCCAATGCAGAATAGTCAAAGATAGAGCAGAAGACGAATGCTGATAAACGAGGTAGAGCGATTGAATTTCAGGTGAGAGACTAGAAGAGAGGTGAGACATTGCTATAAGGGTTTAAGGAACAACAGGTTTCGGGGACGAAACCCCTTTAAGGGGGGTAGACTTGTAACACCCCGAAATTTCATTTAAAAGAAAAGAAAAAGAAAAGTAAATAGAAAGAATAGATAATGGGCAAAAGTGGAGGGGGATAAAGTGTACAAGGTACAAAACCTTATTATTTTAAGGTTTAAAGGGGCATGGCCGCCCATCCCTCCTTCACCATCTTCAATCGGCTGAAAGGAAGAAAGAAGAGGGAGAAAGCTTTCGGTTCTAGAGAGAGAAAGAGGAAGAAGCAGCTGAAAAGGTGAGTTTTCTTTTATATGAGTTCGGTTTCAGCTGGGTTTCGAGTTCTAAACAGAAGTTCTTGGTCAATTGTGTCTGTTTTCGGGACTTAGGAGCAGAATTCGAAGGTGAGTCTCGGATTTGTAGTGAGCTACTGAAAGATTGTTTCAGGTGAGTTTCTAGACCCCTTTTTTTATTACTCGTTTTTAAAATGATTTGGGGCTGGAAATACATATAAAAAAAATTTTTACACCTATTATGAATGGTGCCCGTATGTGCATGTGTATGTATGTTAGAGATTTATGTTATGATTAATGCTTAGTATTGTATGTACATGTTTAGAACCAAGTATTATGGTGTTTGGGGTCTGGAATACGACTTAGACACATGAATAAGCTGCTAATACGACTAATAAGACCAAATAGTGGTCGTATGACCATTAGAAGTATTCTAAGTGTGGGGTTATACGACTGAACAGTGGTCGTATGACCATTAGAAATTTTCTAAGTGTGGGGTTATACGACTGAACAGTGGTCGTATGACCATTAGAAATTTTCTAAGTGTGGGGTTATACGACTGAACAGTGGTCGTATGACCATTAGAAATATTCTAAGTGTGGGGTTATACGACTGAACAGTGGTCGTATGACCATGGGAAATTTTCTAAGTCTAAAGTGAAACGACTGAGAAGGTAATACGACTGAGCAGGGCTCATACGACTGAACAGGGCTCATACGACTGAACAGGGCTCATACGCCCAAACACTTAGAATTTTTAACAGATTTTTCTTGGAGTTTGTGCAGTAGGGTTTCGCATGATTAATGACTAGGGTTGGTTAATAATGATGTTTTATGCATGTAACGATGATAAATGATTAACCCTTATTATTACTGATACTATTATCAGTATTTTATTATTATTAACAATATTATATTTATTTTAATATTGTTAAGTATGTACTGGCATGACGAAGAATGACAAAGATTTAACGAAGAAGCATAATCATTAATAAGTAAAAATATTAATGATAATGAGAAATGGAATGCAAAGTGAAAGATAATGAAAGAGTATGAATTGAACGAATGATGATAATAATAAAGTGTGAAGGATGTATGCTCACGAATGAAATATCATAATAAAGCCTGACAGAATCTAGACGATAATGAATGACAATGAATCCTTAATGAATGAATGAAAACATGAGAGACTCGCAAGCGAAGTGTACCAAAGTGCACGGCTCTAATTGCCTCAAGCTCAGCTGCGTGTAGTTCAGCTAATCTTTAAGGGTGCACGTAGGGGTTCCAGTCTTGTGACTGACCTTCGGTGTGGTACATGGTGTATAGTAGTTACCCACATAGTTGGGGGTGTAGTATGTCATAGTTACCCACTTCGGTGGGGGTGATGTTACCTATTTCGGTGGGGGTGTAGTTACCCACTTCGGTGGGGGTGATGTTACCCACTTCGGTGGGGGTGATGTTACCCACTTCGGTGGGGGTGTAGTTACCCACTTCGGTGGGGGTGATGTTACCCATTTCGGTGGGGGTGTTGTTACCCGAGTTATGTTTAACTTCGGGGGTGTGGCATAAGGCCAAATATAGTTATAAGGTGAGCGACTTTGTGTTGCAACAGACTCGGATGGAGTTCAATCTCTGTGATTGACTCGTACGGGATCTTTGTCGCGTATCCCGATGCTGTGCTAATCTTCGAACATGAGTCGGGGATATTGCATGAGACAAGATCTAGATGAGAATGAGAAATATGAAAGAAAGTCTTGCATGGTCTAGGGGAACAGAGTGTCGGTCTATGGACTGAGAGCCATAGGGGCACTAGGCGTCGGTCTATGGACTGAGAGCCATAGGGGCACCAGTATGTTGGAGTATGCCTTGCCGGCTCATGGGTATGAACCGTGAGGGCAGAGAAGGGAGGTGACCCTTAGAGATTTGCATGCTTAACGAATGAAAGTTAAAGAACGAACGAATGATAGTGATGAACGGAAGGAACACAATGATAACGTATGAATTGGGATCCATCTCACTTGACCTCAGTAATCATGGCTGTGTGCCATGAAGAGGGCAGGTATGTGACTGGACCTAGATAAAAGTGATAGATAGAGGATGCACGAAAGTAATGAACGTAGTAATAAATGAAATGAACGTAAGAATGAACGTAACGTACGTAAAGACGAATGTAACGAACGTATGAGTGAAAGTAAGAACGCACGAACGAAAGCTAATGAATGAATGATGAAGATAATAATAATATTATCTACATGTACGTATGTTGTATGATCGTATGTATAAAAGAACGTTTTTTGATGGAAGGTAAAGTATGTTTTATTACAAAACTAGAACTCACTCAGCAACGCTGACGTTTTATGTATTTTCCAGTTGGCAGGTATGTTGCTGAGGATGGCATAGGGCGACTACTCAGTTGTTGAGGCTGGCATCCATATATTGACATGTCATTGTGTTTTGAAATAAAAGGATGTTGTATTGTAACAAAATGACATGTTTTAATTATTAATAGAAGTCTTAGATTCCGCTGCAAAGTAAATATATGTTTAAAACGTTTTATGTGCGATGAATGACCAACTGTGAGGTGCCCGGGAACGGGGCCTTACAAATTTACCAAGTAAAATAGAGAACAAATCGATCTCGTGAGGAGAATGCAGAATGTAATCGCTCACGCTAAGAAGATTTAATAAGTAGAAGACATTATAGAGCTCAAACACAAAATTTAAATAAGATTCAGTGTATTGCTTGCTGATTTGAAACTATTACAATAGAGTATGAAATCAGGAAATGAGAAAAGCTTAATAGATTACATCAAAACTAGCTATTTATACTAAACTTTCTAGTTCTCACGCGAGATGTAAGTTCTGACGCGGATACTTCAACTCGCGCAACTTGGTCTTAATCATCTTCATTTGTTTTCCCGAGCCTGCAAGTTCAATCCGTACAAGATGTATTATTTAATTTAATGTATTTTTTCATAGGTTATCTATTCGATTGTAGTTACATTACCGTATGTTGATTTATTTAGCCCAATGCACTAGTGTAATATAATGTAATCTACTAATAATTCATAGTTTTTATTTTGGTATTGCACCATCAATATAAATGTATTTTGTAATCTATTCATTTAATTTTATTATGTCATCCTTTGTTTAATTTTTTTTCTCTTTACTTGACAGATTATAACTTACTAACAATTAATCACACCTCGAGAGAGTAAAGAGCTAGAGATTAAATTCCAGCCATAGATATATGGTTAGAGAAACAAGCAATAATCATATAGACAAACAAATTTGGCCAGACTTTGGAAATGACACACCCTCAAAGTCCATGTGCGGGGTTTTACAGCGAGGCATGTGAACAAACCAGGATCCCAGTCATTAGTTACTTACAACGATACTATATGCAACATTTAAAATAAATCAGAGTTTGTAACTTTAAAACAATTGCGTAAGCGTTTTGTAAATAAGTTAAACCCAAAGTAGTAGAAATGTAACATTGGCAAAAAAACATGCCAAACCATGTTTAAAAACTAAAATGTAAATAAACCCAAAGTATAATAGTTCATGTTTTCATATGCATGCTCGACCCGTGCGTGCTCCTATGATAGTTATTAACCTCGACCTGAGAATAGCATACTATAAGACTCAACAAAATGGTTGGTGAGTTCAAGAGTTTGTGTTTAACATAAACAGTAATAGTTGTAAAACATAAGAAGTGTATTGAAATAGATAGCTAGTCTATATTCATAGGTAATAACTATAGTGATTTCGCGATCAAAGCTAACATGTGTTTCATTTGTTTGCCTCCTATCACAACCTACCAACTTGTGATGATGTTTGAGTCTAGGACAATATTGCACCTCTTTGACCACAAGTCACACGGGTGGGGCTTGTCAGAACCAGTAGTACTACCCAGCATTCACGCTAGTTACAAATATTAACGATCCGAAAGTGTGATGGCTTTCGTGGTCAGCTACACTATGTTATACTAACACAACTTATCAATATAAAGCGTTTGTAAGGTAAAACAGTATGTTATCTCCTCCAAAACAGAAGTAAGTGAAAACGATGGGGCATGAACTCACCTAATGCGCAAGAACAATAACAAAGAAACTGACTATGGATGGAAAGACAGCCCTTCAAAGGTTACCTAGAACATGCAAGTACATAAATACATGTACACAGAAAGCTTAACAACCCTAATTTCTCAATAAACACATTGACCCAAGTTTTTAAAAACAATACTCATTTGACCTAGTTGACCCGTTTGACCCGTTGGTGATATATTAGTTTAAATCTCATTTAATCAGGTGTAGCAATACATCATATATGATAATCATACAAGTAGTTCACGCATATCACATCATCGACTCAAGTTCTATCAAGATCATCATACTATATTAGTTTATCATAATCATATTAATCAACAAGATTCACACTAACCAACATACCTAATAATGATCTATTACAATCCCAAACATGATCACATAATCTCCTAGCATAATCCATCATCATGTATAGTCAATAAGAACCTAAATTTCCAAAATGATCAATCAAACATCCATACAACCCAAGTAACACATTCCACCACATTAGACATCATCCATAAGCATTCTAACATAATCCTAACATCATAAACATGCTCAAATCATCACATCCAATATTCTTTAAAAATAAAGTTTCCCTTTTGGAAAAGTAATACCCAAACTCAATCTAACATCAAATTCATTCATAAATTCATTAACTTTATACCTAATCAGGCTCATAGCATTCATCTAAACATGACAATCATCATCAATTCATCATAATTCCTAAACATGATACAAAAAGTTTCCACTTATAGTAAAGGATAAACAATCACTAGATTTCATGATTTTTCTTGCACAATCCATGTAAACTAACATCAAATCAATATAACTAACATCATAGAATCATCAACAATCATCAATTGCACAATCTCATGATCAAAAGCTACTTTTTCTTGCACAATCCATGTATACAATATAAGTACCATCTTAACATCATCAAACAATCATCTTTCAACTTTTCATTCATAATTTTGGAATTAGGGTTCATCAAGAATCAAAAGCCATAAACTGGATAAAACCTACCTTTAAACATGTAGAAATAAAGACTTGAACTTGCTAACTCCTTGGAACACTTAAAACTAGATCATATCGACTTCTATGTGTGTGTTCTTGATTAATTTCGAAAGTGATGAGGGTTTGGGAAATGAAAAACGGCAGCAAGGGGTTTGGAGGCTAGGGTTAGGATTTTTTTCAACTTAACAAAACTAGATTTTTTTTTCATAAAAACCCTCTTTTAATCAACTTTTGTAAAAGTTAATCTCTTTAGCATTTTTTTAACAATTTTAACTACAAACTAAATATATTATTAATCAATAATTATAATCATAAATATTTTTCAACTAACAATAAACTCATAAAATATATATAAGACGTTGTCACGTTATCAAGTAAAATTTACAAACAATATTTAAAATTCATAAATCACATAACCATGAACTAATAATCAACATTATTAATTAGATTATTATTTTCTTTCATTAATAATTGTTGTTAAGTCACCAACATTCAACGACAACTAGTGTGTGCTCACGACACGTGTATACAAGACCTAACGGAACTAACGGAGTTTGGTAACAGAAAATTACCGGATGTCACATCATCCCATGTTGAAAGAATTTTCATCCCGAGAATTACATTACATGGTTGTATTTGTGTTACATCACTTGTCTACTGCATTGGCACAAGAAAATCGAGTGAGTTTTTAGGTGAGTCGTCACATCATCCCCATGTTGAAAGGAATTTCGTCCTGAAATTTAATTATTACCTTCTCAGGTTGTCATGGTTGTTTCAAACAAATGAGGATACTTGAGCTTCATCTGATCCTCACGTTCCCACGTGAACTCCGGTCCGCGTTTTGGGTTGTAGCGGACCTTGATAATAGGGATCTTGCTCTGCTTCAAGGTCTTGACCTCTCGGTCCATTACTTCCACTAGGTCTTTGATGAATGGCAATTGTTCGTCTACTTATACTTCCTTGAATGGTACAATCAAGGTCTCATCAGATAAGCACTTCTTCATATTCGAGACATGGAAAATATCATGAATTCCACTCAACGAGTCAGGTAGTCTTGATCGGTATGCCACCGGGCCAATTCTTTCCAAGATCTCAAACGGTCGAACATATCGCGGATTTAGCTTGTCTCCCTTGCCGAATCGGATCACACCTTTTCATGGTGAGACCTTTAACAAAACTTTATCTCCAACTTAAAACTCTAAAGGTTTTCTTCGCTTATCAGCGTAGCTCTTTTGTCTGTTTCGGGCTGCGGCCATATGGTTTCGTATATGCACTATCTTCTCGGTAGTCTCATGTACCAATTCGGGGCCAGTCAATTGACTATCACCAACTTCTGCCCAACAAACTGGTGATCTACACTTTCGCCCATACAACGCCTCAAATGGTGTTGCCTTAATACTGGTGTGATAACAATTGTTGTATGAAAACTCCGCCAACGGTAGATGAACCTCCTAATTATTCCCAAAATCTATCACACAAGCACGCAACATGTCCTCCAAGGTTTGAATAGTATGCTCTCTTTGCCCATCGGTTTGCGGATGATAAGTAGTGCTCATATCTAGACGCGTACCTAAAGATTTCTGTAACGATTACCAGAAATAGGATGTAAAACAAGCATCACGACCAGAAATAATCGAGATTGGTACTCTATTCCAAGAGATCACTTCATTCAAGTAGATCCGAGTTAACTTATCTATCTTGTCTGCTTCCTTGATTGCCTAGAAGTAAGCAGACTTAGTTAATCGATCCACGATCACCCATATCGTGTCACAACCATTAGGAGTCCTAGGCACCTTAGTAATGAAATCCATAGAAATTTATTCCCACTTCCACAGTGGAATCTCAGGTTGTTGCAGTAACCCAACTGGCTTCTGCTGTTCCACTTTAAGCTTAGAACAGATCAAACACTTGCTCATGTATGTAGCTACGTCTGCCTTCATATTAGGCCACCAATAATGCGCCTTCAGATCATGATACATTTTGTCAGAACCAGAGTGTATAGAATATCTACACTTATGTGCTTTACTCAAGCCTCTCAGATTTCCATGTAAAGGCACCCAAAGCCTATCCATGAAGTAACGAATTCAATCGGATTTCACTTCCAGCTGTTTGTCCATCCCACGTAAGGATTCGGATCTAATATTTTCCACTTTCAAAGATTCCGTTTAAGCTTCCTTGATTTGTTCAGGCAAGTGAATGCTAATCGTAAGCTGCAAAGCTCGCACTAATCGGGGTTTGACAGTCTCCTTCCTACTCAAGGCATCAGCGACTACATTCGCCTTCCCTGGGTGATATTTAATAGCACAGTCGTAATCGATTAACGAATACACCCAGCGTCACTGCCTCATGTTCGGCTCTTTTTGCTTAAAGATATGCTGAAGACTCTTGTGATCGGTGTAAATAGTGCATTTGCTACCGTACAAGTAATTTTTCCAGATCTTCAAGGCAAAAACCACTGCACCCAGCTCTAAGTCAAGCATGGTGTAGTTCTTCTTGTGTACCTTTAGTTGTCTCGAGGCATATGCTATCATGTTGCATTAAGACACAACCGAATCCTTGGATAGAAGCATCATAGTAAACGACAAAATCATCACTTCCTTCTGGTAATGCTAATATCGGTGCGCTAAAAATATTTTCTTTCAGTAACTGGAAAGCTTCTTCTTGACTCTCTCCCTATCTAAGCATGATACCTTTGTGAGTCAAGGCAATGAGAGGTTGAGAGATTTTTGAAAATCCCTCAATGAAGCGTCGATGGTATCCTGCCAGTCCAAGGAATTAACGTATCTCATTAGGCATTTTAGGAACCGACCACTTCTTAATTGCTTCCACCTTTGCAGGATCTACATGGATTCCTTTCTCATTCATAATGTGACCCGGAAATTGCACCTTTCGTATCCAGAAATCACACTTAGAGAATTTAGCATATAATTTTTCTCTTTTCAACAATTCTAAGATCAATCGTAGGTGCTCTTTATGTTCCACCTTGGTCTTGGAATAGATCAATATGTTATCGATAAACGCAATAACAAATTGATCAAGGTAGGGTTTGTACCCATAGTTCATGAGATCCATGAACACTACTAGTGCATTAGTCAACCCAAATGGCATGACCAAGAATTCATAATGGCCATAGCGAGTCCTGAATGTTGTCTTTGAGATGTCTTATTCTCGGACTCTCAACTGATGATAACCAGACCTTAAATCAATCTTAGAATAGTTACTAGATTCCTGAAGTTGATCAAACAGATCATCAATACGAGGTAACGTGTACCGGTTCTTGACTGTGACCTTGCTCAACTCCTTATAGTCAATGCACATCCGAAAGTGCCATCCTTCTTCTTAAAAAACAAGATAAGGGCTCCCTAGGGTGATGAGCTAGGTCGGATAAAGCCCTTATCCAATAGCACCTGGAGTTGGGCTGACAATTCCTGTAACTCATTCGGTGCCAATCAATAACGTGCACTCGCGATTGGGGCTGCATCGGGAGTCAACTCAATCTGGAATTCCACTTAGCGATGAGGGGGTAGTCTAGGAAAATCCTCTGGAAATACCTTTGGAAAGTCACAAACCACCAGAATGTTCTCTATCTTCTTCTCTTCTTGTTGCTTGTCACTTACAAGGGCTAGTATGGCCAAGCGACCCTTACGTAGCCACTTCTACGCCTTCATAAATGAGATGACACCTATAACAGCACCGCTCTTCTCACCTTTAACTTAAATAATTTCTCCATCCTTGAGGTGAATACGAATGACCTTCTCATGACAAATGACCTCTGCCTACTTCTCGGACAGCCAATCCATGCCCAAGGCCACATCAAAACTCCTAAGTGTAACAGACATAAGATCGATATCGAAGGTATGACCGACAAGTTCTATCTTGCAACCCTTAAGGATGTGTGTAACAAATATTTGCTTACCATCAGCTTATTCTACAGTGTACTTAGACTCCAACGTAAAAGGCATATCACTTAAGAGACTACTAAACATAGTAGTGATAAAACTCCTATCGGCTCCAGTGTCAAACAGTTTAGAAGCAAAACGACCATTAACAAGAAATTTGCTAGTAACAGTAGTAGGATCGTTTAAAGCCTCACCTGAACCTATAACGAAGGCTCTTCCCTTAGATCCACTGTTGTTACCACCATTGTTGGCACCATTACCAGGGTTGTTGTTGTTGTTTCCATCGTTCCCAGCACCATTGCTATTCTTCTTTAATTGAGGGCAGTTCCTCTTGTAATGCCCTTTTTTTCACACTCAAAGCAGCCTTTTTGTGTTTCCTGTGTTTGTTGTAGCTTCTTCATCAGTTCGCCAAGACAGTCTTTCGCTGCGTGCCCTAGCTTTCCACACCTCTGACACTTGAAGTTGTCATACTTGCCGGTGTGATGGTAGTTGCATCGGTTACGTTTTGGATACCTCCCCATGTATCCTCCTTGTCCTTGGTTGGTGGTGGCTATTTGATTGAAACCTCGGTTGTTGTCGAACTTCCTTGGTTACTGTTGTTATGAATGTTGCTGCTAGTTGCCTGAAGTTGAACCCTTGTTGTTTGGACCATCCTACTTGCGTTTGTTGTCTGGTAACTCGCCACCGCACCCTATTTTGGCAGCTTACCTTGTTCCACTACCTGGTCAGTCAACTTGTGAGCCAACCGAATTGCCTGCTGAATTGTTATGGGGTTGGAGGCAGTAACCATGCTTTGGATTTTAGGAACCAAACCATGTAGGTATAACTCTATCCTTTTGTGCATCGGGTCACCGTCGCGGGGCATAAAGTCGCCAGCTCATAAGACCTGCTAGTATAGGCCTCAATCTCAGAACCTTGCATCTTCAGCTGCCACATCTCTATTTCTAGCTTTTGCACCTCATCACGAGGGCAATACTCCTCAGTCATCATTATCTTAAACTTATCCCAGGGTAGGTCGTTTGCCATTTCCTGACCTAACATTTGCACCCAGGCATTCCACAAGGAGAGTCTTATGCCTTCTAGTGTCCCGGTCGCGTACTTTACTTGATCAACCGGCGGGTAGTTGCATTTGGTGAAGATTGACTCCGTTTTCTCAAACCACCTCACCAGTCCCACAGCCCTTCAGCTCCACTGTAGGTATGGGGCTTCCAATCCATAAAGGATTTTTAGGTACAGGATGGAGGTCCTGTTCTATCAAACCAAGACATTTAGTTTAACGGTTTAAACAAGCCAGTAGAGCATTTGTCAAGTCACTTATATCATTTACCTGCCGGTTGTACAGCGTGCACTCCGGCCACTGCCACCTGCATCTGTTCATTTATTAGAGCAGCCAGTTCCGCGAGGGTCATGTTCACTGCTCCCACGCCACGTCCACGTTCGGCGCCACGTCCAAGCCACGTCCTCTTCCAACTCCCTCCATTTTTTTTTACTTTACATTCACAAACACAGTATTGATCAACGTCTAGCACATTAATCTCATTCAAGTATAGTAAATAATAAGGAAATAATGAAGTTCATCAACCACAACATTTATAACTAAAATAATATTCAAAGATAAATAGATCATAAGTAATTCACAAAATATTCAATCAATGTCAAAATTTCCAGTTTTTCAGTTGTGTGGGAAACAACCCTTCCCACATAGGTTTTAAAAAACACTACGCAGTCTAAGTCAGATAAAATATAGAAACTCAGTCTACCACTTCAGACCCATCACTGTCATCCTCCTCTCCAGCCGGTGCATCCTCAGGTTCTTCTGGTTCTTCCTGAGGCTCCTCCATTAGGGCCTCAGGTTTGAGCAGGTTCTCTAGCTAGACTATACGTATTAAAGCTCATGTAGCTCGTTTCAGGTCAAGTTCAAAGAAGCAGTCAGCATAACAACCTGTTCACGTAGGGCCTGAATCTCCCCGGCCTTTCCATCCTGTCATCCCTTCATATTGTGCCATGAGTCTTCCATGTCGTCATACAACCTGCTCATGTACGTATTATTATCGTGCAAACCCTCAAACTCAACCTCAAAGTCTCTTTGCAGCCTATCATGCGAGGCCACCATAGCAACTATAACTCTAATAGGGGTACAAGGTAGGGGTAATAACTCAGGGTCTCTACTCAAAAGAGGTAATGTATATGGAACGTGCTCATTCTCTAACATCTGGATAAGTATGGTGCGATACCATGCCCAATTGTGAGAATCAAACATGTCTCGATCGATCACAAGTTCACAAGGGTGATACGTGCCAGGCATATATATAGGTGGTCGAGATGTAGTGTCCTTAATATGAGCAGAATCAATATGAACCTCGGGTTCCTTTCCCGGCCTATGTCGTGTAAGAGATGAAGATGATGATGATGTCATACTTCAAGGTACGTGATGTGCGTGCCAATGAGGATAAGATAAAGGACAAATAGCAAGTAACTAATAAACTGTGCGGTTATAGAATAGTGTGTATGCAACCTAGTTCCCTATAACTAATGGCTCTGATACCAATCTATCACACCCTCAAAATCCACATGCGGGGTTTTGCCGTGAGGTGTGTGAACAAACCAGGATCCCAGTTATTAGTTACTTAGAACGACACTATATGCAACATTTAAAATAAATCGGAGTTTGTAACTTTAAAACAATTACGGAAGCATTTTGTAAATAAGTTAAACCCAAAGTTGTAGAAATGTAACATTGGCAAAACACACGCCAAACCATGTTCAAAAACTAAATTTAAATAAACCCAAAGTATAATAGTTCATGTTTCCATATGCATCCTCGACCCGTGCGTGCTCCTAGGGCAGCTGTTAAGCTCGACCTGAGAATTGCATACTAAAAGAGTCAACACAATGGTTGGTAAGTTTAAGAGTTTGTGTTTAACATAAACAGCAATAGTTGTAAAACATAAGAAGTGTATTGAAATAGATTGCTAGTCTATATTCATAGGTAATAACTATAGTGATTTCGCGATCGAAGCTGACATGTGTTTCATTTGTTTGCCTCCCATCACAACCTACCAAGTTGTGATGATGTTTGAGTCTAGGAAAATATTGCACCTATTTGACCTCGAGTCGCACGGGTGGGGCTTGTCAGGACCAGTGGTACTACCCAGCATTTCCTGCTAGTTACAAATATTAACGATCCGAAAGTGTGAGGGCTTTCATGGTACGCTAACTATGTTATACTAACACAACTTTTCAATGTAAAGCATTTGTAAGGTAAAATAGTATGTTATCTCCCCCGAAACAGAAGTAAGTGAAAACGATAGGGCATGAACTCACCTGATGCGCAATGAACAATAATAAAGAAATTGACGATGGATGGAAAGGCAACCTTTCAAAGGTTACCTAGAACATGCAAGTACATAAATACATGTACACATAAAGCTTAACAACCCTAGTTTCTTAATAAACACGTTGACCCAAGGTTTTAAAAAAACAATACTCATTTGACCTAGTTGACCCGTTTGACCCGTTGGTGACATATTAGTTTAAATCCCATTTAATCAAGTGGAGCAATGCATCATACATGATAATCATACAAGTAGTTCACATATATCACATCATCGACTCAAGTTCTATCAAGATCATCAAGCTATATTAGTTTATCATAATCATATTAATCAACAAGATTCATACCAACCAACATACCTAATAATGATCTATTACAATCCCAAACATGATCCCATAATCTCTTAGCATAACCCATCATCATGTATAGTCAATAAGAACCTAAATTTCCAAAATGATCAATCAAGCATCCATACAACCCAAATAGCACATTCCACCACATTAGACATCATCCTTAAGCACTCTAACATGATCCAAACATCATAAACATGCCCAAATCATCACATCCAATGTTCTTCAAAAATAAAGTTTCCCTTTTAGGAAAATAATACCCAAACTCAATCTAACATCCAATTCATTCATAAATTCATTAACTTTATACCTAATCAGGCTCATAGCATTCATCTAAAGATGATAATCATCATCAATTCATCATAATTCCTAAACATGATACAAAAAGTTTCCACTTATAGTAAGGTATGAACAATCACTAGATTTCATGATTTTTCTTGCACGGTCCATGTAAACTAACATCAAAGCAATATAACTAACATCATACAATCATAAACAATCATCAATTTGCATAATCTCATGATCAAAAGTTACTATTTTGGGTAAGGTATGAATTAGGCCATTATAATCATGGATTTCTTGTATAATCTACATAGATTAACATTCATACAACATAAGTACCATCTTAACATCATCAAACAATAATCTTTCAACTTTTCATTCATAATTTTGGAATTAGGGTTCATCAAGAATCAAAAACCATAAACTGGATAAAACCTACCTTTAAACGTGTAGAAATTAAGACTTGAACTTGCTAACACCTTGGAACACTTGAAAGTAGATCAAATCGACTTGTATATGTGTGTTCTTGATCAATTTCGAAAGAGATGAGGGTTTGGGGAATGGTTTCGGCCGCAGGGAGGGTTGGGGTTAGGATTGGGATTTTTTTCAACATAACAAAATTAGATTTTTTTCATATAAACCCTCTTTTAATCAACTTTTTGAAAAGTTAATCTCTTAACATTGTTTAACAATTTTACTGCAAACTACAAATATTTTTAATCAATAATAATAATCATAAATATTTTGCAACTAACAACTAACTCATAAAATATATATAACACGTTGTCACGTTATCAAGTAAAATTCACAAATAATATTTAAAATTCATAAATGACATAACCACGAACTAATAATCAACATTATTAGTTAGATTATTATTTGCTTATCATAGATAATTGTTGTTAAGTCACCAACGTTCAACAACAACTAGTCTGTGCTCACGACACGTGTGTGCAAGATCTAATGGACTAACGGAGTTTGATAATGGAAAATTACCAAATCTCACAGGAAACTTGTATCTTTCGATAGAAAATGTTAATGTAATACTTTCGTTAAATGCATGGCGTATTTTGTTTGTATTGTTATGCAACACTTATTTATAGTTGTAATGTATTACAATTTCATTGATAGTGTAATGTTATAATGAAATGCGTAATGATTTTAATTAATGTAATGTATGTAATATATTATAAATTAAAAGTAATCTAGTGTAATATTTGTCTTCCAAAAAACAAATGTGATTTGATAGATATTAGGTCTGTCATAACAAGTAGGCCATTTGATAGATATTAGGTCTGTCATAACATGTGTGTAAAACTAGTTATTGCTCTAAATAGTAACTTATAAGTGCCCTAACATTAACCAAATTCTATAACAATGCTAAATTTGAACATAAATGAAACATATATAACTATAAGGATAAAACTTTACATATGTGTAACTTAGGGTTATAAGTGCAACTTGTGTTAAAAGGATGAAGATTTAATTAATTAAATTAATTCTTATAACAGTAATATATATACATATATATATATATATATGCATGGATATTTACAAAATTATATATATTATTTTATTGTTTTAATCATTTAAGTGATATAGATCTAATAAACTAATTAATAATTAACTAGTAATTATCCTAAATCTAATAAATAATAAACTAAACTTATTCTAACTCTAAAATATCAAAAAAAAATTTGCTCATACCCATCGCTACTAAAATATATGATTTTTATTAATAAAAATATTAAGAAAATCAATTATAGTTGAAACCTAAAACCTTAATTTTTACACTATAAATTGGGGATATTATTATCATTATTTTTCACACTAAACTCTAAATCTAGAGTTTTTATAGCACAAATCTCACTCATATAAACTCTCTTGAACATCCAAGAAGCTTTACCCATCAAGTAAGTTCTAGTGTTCTTCATGTTCATACCTTTCCAATTTTGTTTTATCAAAATTCAATTATAACTAGCTTTGAGCTATGATTAAATAATATTCTTGTGTGATAATCATATATTTAAGATGGATCAAAGCATTAAATAAACACAAAATCATCAAAACTTTCCTTAACCATATCAATTTTGAATTTTCGGATTTTGATAGATTCAAGAGGTCGACTTCAGACAGCCATATCTCCCTATTAAAAAATCATTTTTGAATGATAATTTTCTTTCAAAATTAAATTTAAAATCTTATCTTTTAACCATATAAATAATGTCTTCTAACTTATTGATTTAACCCCTTAAACAGCTCGTGCAAGTTTAGTGCGTGAATCTGTCCAAAGCTATCTAAACCCTAAATTTTGCAACTTATCAATATTTTCAAAAATATAATATAAATTAACGACTTTTATTATAAAATAATCAATATAAATATGTTTTAAAACATAAAAATATAAACTTTAATGATTCTTATTATTATGTATCAACTTTGAATCATGTAACTAGTAAAATTCTTAATATTTTCAGTTGTAGTCTTATACTATACAACTTGTTCATTCCCATACTTGCTAGACTTATATATACACTTGTTTCCTATACTTTATAAACATATCAAACACACTTTTAACTTGGTCTAGTGTGCATATCGAATCATTTAACTTGCTACGTAGTTATATGGCAAGCAAAACATTCTTGTTAAGAAAAGACGGGATACTTAAGTGATGAAAATCACCAAATCTTTCTTGGCTATGCCGCAATCACCATGGCACTTACTACTGAGATATGAAGAAATGATTTAGTTTCTCTTTTCAAGGGAAAGTATTTAATAACTAGTTAGTTGCTCTTGAAGAGTTTAATAATATAATTGGACGAGCTTAAGACAGACAGAGATATGTTTGCAAAGAAAAGAAGGAGATAAAATTTAAACAAGAAAGTTTGATGAAATTTTTAAGTTTCTTTGCAAAACAAGTTATGATCAAACAGAATGGATAAAATTTTTGAAAAGGATATGCGAAACATTTTTTTATTATTTAGATTACTTATTAGGGATCCAAGTAGAACGGATTTAAACCTTGTTATACAACCTTATGGAATGTGGGTATACCATACGAAATATGGGTATGTGCAAACTAGGAGAGTATAATCAAAAATGAAAAACTAATTTGAAGAATTTTTGCTAGATGGGTTGTTTGGCACGCTACCTATAAATAGAACATGTTATGTTTATTTGTAAGCGAACATACTCTAGAATGGAGGATCTCTAATGAGAAATATGGGGCACTAACCCTATGAGAGCTCACCTACTGTTGAAATAGAGCTTACCATCCTTCTAGCCTTTTTATGTTTGTATTTGTTGTGTTTGTTTGTGTGACTCGCATTGCTTTCAACTTTACATGGTTGAATACGAGCACGTTTAGCGTGTTGCATGGTCCCCACACCTTTCATAGGGGAATAAGAGCAAGCTTGAAGAATCAAAAAGTCTAATCACTTATTCGATTCACATGCGTTCTTGATTCAGTACTTAATTCTGCATATTCACCATGAGATGTAAAATTTTGAGAATAAATTAATGATTTGACTGGCTAATGATCTCCACATGATTTTGATAAGATTTACTAGTGAATCTCATTAAATTCGACTGAGATTAGAGTGATTAGTTTTAATCTTGTTGAAGACTTGAAGATTTCCAAGAAGTAGGTTATGGGATAGAACTGGTTGTAGCAACTATTCGGGTGAAACTATCAAAATAAATTATTCAAAAGAAACTATCTACGAGCAAGTAGCTAGTTGTGCTTCTAAAAAGAGCAAATGGGTAGTTTCGTATCAAAGAACAGAAATGATGTAGTTTGCTTCTCAAGGGAAGTAGTTGATAACTGGTTGGTTTCTTTCGAAGGGCTGAATATTATAATTGGACAAGTTAAAGACAAACATAGATGGGTTTTGCAAAGAAAGGGGGAGATAAAACTTAAACATGAAAATTTGATGAAATTTTCAAGATTCTCTACAAACAAGTTGTGATCAAGATCGATTTGAAAAGATTATTAAAAATATATTTGATTATGATTAGATTTCTTGTCGGAATCCTAGGAAAATGGATAGAAAACATATGCAATCTTATCAAATATGGGTATACCTCACGGTGAATATGTGCAAACGAGGAGAGTATAATCAGGAATGAAGACCTACTCGAAGAATGTAGATATATAATGGTCACTACCAAGTGTTAGACTATGTGTTGTATATTCATGATGAAGTTGATTATTCATTGTTGGACTAGTTAAAGAGTGAACCTTTACCATATGCCGCTTTTAGTATAGTGATTCATGAAGGAGGAATGTGATGGAGCTGGAACTCAAAACATTCTGTAGTTGCTTAACATGAGGGAGATTATGAAATAAAGACTTCGGATTATCATTATACTTATGAAAGTACTAGACAACGTTAGACACAACTGGTTGAAGACAAAGATCATGCAATGAGGATATGGTTATTGCATACTATATCAGAAAATCAGTTTCATAAACGAGCTAAAGTTTTTATCTTTGTGGTAATTGATTTGTTTGACACTAATTGTTGGAAATTCAAATCTTCTTTCATATGTCTAATACAACTTAAGTTTAGGATAATCAGTTGGATTTTGGAATGGAAAGATTTGACATAGTCGTAATAGCCTTTGATGTGTATATATTAGTAAGGAGTTGCTATTGAAAGGGAAAACTATGATGAAATGAGTTGGATTCTTTGGTTGTCATAAAGAATCCAAACACTATTGATCTACAATTGATTAATTGAGGGATTCGACAATCGTGAGAAAGCTTGCCATGAAGGTTGAATATTTCCTTGAAGGTTGAAGATCATAGTGCAATGCTAGAAGATTGAGTCTTACCAGTGAAAACATGGTATCAATTATCAAAGGGGAGTTTTTTGATACATATTTGTGACTGATAATTTATTAGTTTTTATGAAAATTGGTAACAAAATTTTAAGGGGGGCCTATTGATGTAGATAATATAAATGTTTGATACAATTTTATGTGGGCGAAATGAAATAAGTTCACATTCCTAAGATCAGGTGAATTTAGGACTACAAACAAATCGAACAAACACGAATAAGGTCTTGTTCGTGTTCGTTCGTTAAAAAATAAACTTGTTCATGAATACTTATCTCA
This sequence comes from Flaveria linearis, assembly GCA_024085815.1. Lineage (NCBI taxonomy): Eukaryota > Viridiplantae > Streptophyta > Magnoliopsida > Asterales > Asteraceae > Flaveria > Flaveria linearis. Next base: position 31,399,269 of record CM044001.1, on the reverse strand, counting down.
CGAGATTCGTTGTTCGTGTTCGTTCATTAAGGAAATGAACATGTTCATGAACCGTTCACGAACATTTAACGAATGCAAATGAACATAAACAAAAGCAAACGAACGCAAACAACTATTCATATACATGACAAACACCAAGAAGCTTATGAGCACAAACGAATACAAATGATTATATATTTATTTTAAAATAAAATTTACATATTTATTACAAACATTACACAAATCAATTAAAAAATAAAAAAGTACTTAACATAAATAAAAAAGAGACTTGATATAATAGTCATAAAAATAAATGACACAAAAATTAAAAATATAAACAAACAAATTAACGAACACATTATCGAACGTTCACGAATGGACATTAACGAACATAATCGAATACATTATCGAACGTTCACGAACATAAATGAATGAACGAAGCTTGCGTTCATGTTTATTCGCTTAATTAAACGAACGAAATTTTCTTTTATGTGTTCGTTTATTTACTAAACACACGAACATAAACGAACTTCCCGCCGAATTGTTCACATATTGTTCGCTAAACGTTCAATTTATTTGCAATACTAGGTGAAACTGTTTAGTTGCACTTGATGACGTCAGGTGAAACCGGGTGTTAGTTGCACTAGACGGGCTGTTGTGCATGCTACATTTAAATAGAACAAGTTGTGCATCCCTAACAAGAGATTATGGGTCACTGACCCTAAGGATTCTCACCTAGGGTTGGAATCAAGCTTATAGACGCATGTATGGATGTATATATGTAGGGTTGTTCAAAATGTTCGCGGCTCGAGGTTCGCTCGAAGTTCGCTCGAAAAAAGCTCGGTTCGAAAAAGTTCGTGACTAAACGAGCCGAGCTGAGCCGGCTCGGTTTCTAAACGAGCCGAACTCAAGCTAGGGGTGGCTCGGCTCGTGGCTCGACTCGTGGCTCGGCTCATGGCTCCATATATTATATATATTATTATTATATATACTATTATTATTAACCCCAACCCTAATAAACCCTACTTCTCCAATCTCCACCTCCACGACTCCATCTGCAGCCACAGCTTGCGACCACAGCCACCCACCTCGCAACCACAGCCACTAGCGACCAACCTGCGACAGCGACAGCCCCTTGCGAGTTGCGACCTGCGAGCAGCACCTGTGACCAACCCCCTGCGACCAGCCCCCTGCGTGCTTGTGGTGTTCTTCGAGCCGTGCCGAGCTGGCTCATTAGGACATCGAGCTCAAGCCCGAACCTATATTGGCTCGGCTCGGTTCGGCTCGTTTACAGCCCTATATATATGATCTAATACGTGATGACTAGTTATCATTAATAATCCATCATTTTTCTGTCTTATGTATGTTTGTATCTGATTTGTTTGTGTGTATGACTCGTATTGCTTCGGTCTCTACATGGTTGAAAAATTAAGAGCTAGTTTAGCGTGTTGACGGTCCACATGAATTTCTCCAATATATGAAGAATTCTTTACAACTAGGTTTGAGACCCGCGCGTTGCCGCGGCTATGTGAGTTTTAACGTAACCTTAAATCAAAATCAAAATGAAGGTTTGAAACCATAAAATCAGCAAAATACACAAGGTAAAACACACCAAAACCCCAAATTCGTAACACACAGGAACATTCAGAAGCCAAAACTAAATCAAAGTCCAACACCATAAACAAAATAGACGAAAATCAAAGCGCGACACAGTCCTATATAGAAAAACTAATGAAAATCAAAGCCCCAAAAAAAGCAAACAAAAAGAAAACCCAAACCTTAACAGGGTATCGATAACGAAAGAAATAAAGTAGGAAACCGGAGAAAGACAACGCCAACGAATACTATAAATGAACGTAATCAAAACATCTATCAAAAAGATGTGTCAAGAAACCAAAAAACTCACAAGAAAAACCTCACCCCCAAACCTCAAACCCACAAAACAAACCTATAAAAACACACAATATTTTCAAAAAGTCAGCGGAAAGCGAACCGGACGGCCTAGAGGTTCACTGGTCAGACCGGTCGGACCGAATTACGGACCAGATGATGTCATAAATATTTAAAAAAATATAAAAAATTTCAAATATTTATAAAACTACAAACACATATCATTCAAGTAAACATAGTCCAATTTAGCAAAATACAACAACCCAAGTTTAAACAACCATAAACCAAAACAAAATACAACATCCAAAGTTTAAACAACCATAAATCAAATAGTGATTCGCCAATAATATTAACGAACCGGTGTTCCTTAATCCAAAACAACATCCAAAATACATATCATTCAAGTAAACATTGTCCAAATTAACGAACCGGTGTTCCTTAATCCATATCGAATAATATTTTTCTATTAAAATAAAAAAAAAATTCAAAAAACCGGTTCAACCAGGTTCGCCGGTTCCGGTCGGGCCGGTCGACCGCACGAACCGGCCGGTTCAACCGAAAACGGCCCAAAACCACCGAACCGAACCGGCATCCTCACCGGTTCCCGGTCGAACCGGTCGGATCCGCCGGTCCGGTCCGGCTTCGAATCTATTAAAATAAAAAAAATTCAAAAAACCGGTTCAACCCGGTTCGCCGGTTCCGGTCGGGCCGGTCGACCGCACGAACCGGCCGGTTCAACCGAAAACGGCCCAAAACCACCGAACCTCCGGTTGGGCCGGTCGACTGCACGAACCGGCCGGCTCAACCGAAAACGGCCCAAAACCACCGAACCGAACCGGCATCCTCACCGGTTCCCGGTCGAACCGGTCGGACCCGCCGGTCCGGTCCGGTTTCGAATCTATTAAAATAAAAAAAATTCAAAAAACAGGTTCAACCCGGTTCGCCGGCTCCGGTCGGGCCGGTCGACCGCACGAACCGGCCGGTTCAACCGAAAACGGCCCAAAACCACCGAACCGAACCGGCATCCTCACCGGTTCCCGGTCGAACCGGTCGGACCGGTCAAACCGGTCGGACCGGTCGAACCGGTCGGACCCGCCGGTCCGGTCCGTTTTCGAAAACCTTGAAAACACATAAAAAACAAAACAAAACCCCAAAAAAAAAAAAAAAAATTATTGTACACTATTCACACCGACCTACAGCAATTATATATATATAATATGACTGATAATGTGAAAACGATAGATGACTAAATTAACAAGCTCAAATACGTAAATCAAGAGTCATCACATATCTTAACACTTATCTATAATGTAAATGACCCAAGCCTGCAACGATCAGTTCGAGGTTGTAAAGCAAACCCTAAAAATGATTGGATGAAGACCAATGTTTTCAAAACCGGACCGGAAAGCGAACCGGACGGCCTAGAGGTTCACTGGTCGGACCGGTCGGACCGGATTACGAACCGGATGACGTCATAAATATTTAAAAAAATATAAAAAAATTCTAAATATTTATAAAACTACAAACACATATCATTCAAGTAAACATAGTCCAAATTAACACAATATGTCATATACATACCAAAATTAACAATTTTAAACAATATATCATGTTTAAACGGTGTTCCTTAATTCAAAACAACATCCAAAATACATACCATTCAAGTAAATATAGTCCAAATTAACGAACCGGTGTTTCTTAATCCATATCCAATAATATTTTTCTATTAAAATTAAAAAAAAAAAAAAAACCAAAACCGGTTCAACCCGGTTCGCCGGTTCCGGTCGGACCGGTCGACCGCGCGAACCGGCCGGTTAACCGGAAAACGGTTCAAATGCACCGAACCGAACCGGCTCCGGCACCGGTTCCCGGTCGAACCGGTCGGACCGGCCGGTCCGGTCCGGTTTCGAAATCATTGATGAAGACAATGAAGAACTGAGAGAAAAATAGAGAACATGTGCATGTGAATGACGTAAAAGTGAACTGTTTTTCCTGTCCCTTCTTTTAATAGAATTCAATAGAATATGGGTCGCCCAACAAATACATGTTTTTCTTCAATGACCTGTACAAGCCCAATGAAAGTAAGGAGTCCATCATGAATAAGATCAATAGCCTAATAGCATTTAAGGCCTAGTCCTCACAAAGTAAACAAAAAGTATATAACAAAGTACTTATATAAAAAACAAAATGATATTAAAACTTTATGGAAAAAAATAAATAAATAAAAGATTGAATTGACACAAATACATCTTTTTAACCAATTTGTTCTAGTGTATGTTAGTAGTGATGATGATTACAAGATGGTGTGCATCAAGTCTGTTGAATATCACCATTTATAAAGGTTGTTTAAAAGTCCATAGATTAATTGGTAGCTTGCTGATATTGTTCATAACATCTATCAGTAACATAAAATATTTTATTATCAAGTATTTTGTGTGTGCATAATATATATGTTTTTACTAGTTTTCATATTTTTAATTAGAATTGAGATTCTTATAATAGTTAAAACATAATATCAACTAGTTATTAGTTTATTGCTAAAATGATATTCTTCTAGGTGAAAGGGTCACCCGATCAATTGAAGATGCTTCACATACACGATATGTGGAATTAGACACTTGAATGAATTTGGGTAAAATTAGAACCCCAACACCAGCTAATCATTCCCAACAAGTCACATCATTTTTTTCAATGTTCTCAGAACCGGATCGGACGTCAAACCGGACGGCTTACTGGTTTGGTGGTCGGACCGGTCGGACCGGATGGACCGGATTTAACTATATTTTAATTATATTTATATATGTAATTAAATATAAGTAATTTATATATGATTTATACATATATTTTATAGTTATATATAAAACTTAACTATATTTGTATATACAAAGTACTAATTTATGGTTTAACACCCCGTTTTTACCCACTAAAATCAAAAAAAAAAAAAAAAAAAAAAAATATGCGAAAACCGGTCGGACCCGAACCGGTTGGCCGGTCCAACCGCCGACTCGGTTCGAACCGGCCGGTTCAACTGCACAAAAACGATCTACCCCGGACCGGACCGGACCAGGCCCCGAATCGCGGTCCGACCGGTCGGACCGGCCGGTCCGATCCGGTCCTAACATCATTGATTTTTTTGTTAGCATAGTTGTTATTCAAACAACTAAATTATACTTCTTAAAATTTTGATTACTAAATATATATAATGTAACGACTGACTGATAGTGCTGATACTGAAGGTGTCTTAATTAGGCAACATCATATTTTGACGTAACCTACAAGTTATTACTTCAACGTCATATTGATTAAAAAGAGTATTTTGAGTGTTTGAAAGTCAAGAAGTGAGAACTCAGTTATCTACACATCACACAATTATGTATATCCTATTCATTAATTAATGATTCATATAGTAATTACTTACTTATAACATATCAACTTATCTTATATGTTTTTACATACTTAAACACTTGATATACGTAAAATTGCACAGAGAACATGTTTGAGAAATCGATTTTAAATTTACATATAATAAATCAAAACATTTGTAGCTTCTTGCTAAAGTATCTTCATTCTATGCGCTCAAGCTTTCAAGGTCTGGCTTAGAGAAGCTACGCTTGTATTCAAAATTGTCTCATGCCCAAGACAACTTGGTAAATGAATAATGATCTGTCTTGTTTTTGTTAATGTTTTTATTTTTATGTCTCATTTCTATTGAACGCTTAGATAAGAAGAAGACAACAATCTCAAATCATATGACTCTTAAATAATACAGTATCAAAGTACTAGTATAAAAGGAAAAAAAAGAAGCTGATTGTGCCAGCAACTAGGGAATTATTTGAGCCAATTTGATGTGAGTTTTTTTGTAGCGGTTTAAACAACACTACTTAACTATATTCAAGTATCAAACTGGTAACTAAACAAAACTCTATTCTTTATTGTGTTTTCATGATTTGAACATCAAGCTTTAACATAACATGTAAAATATTAATTATGTTTCGCTAAATTGTTGCTGGAAAAGTAATATATTTGAGTGATTTAACTTGTAAAATTTATAATTGTTATCATATTATTACATAATATGAAAAAACCAAATTGAGGAATAGTTGGTTTTTAGTGGTTTTTAGTGGTTTTAAGTTTGACGACAAAGCTTTCCAATATTCGCATTGGACACCCTCTTTGTCATGTTTATATCTCTTTTTTAGAGAGATAAACGGACATATATGATTTAAGGAGAAAGTCGATGTGGATGACGGCTTGGTTATTCGTCGTTGCTGGCGGTCGCGGCGGCGGTCGTTGTCATCGGTGGTTGTATCCTTTTATGACCGGCTATTGTGGCTCTATATCACCGGTCGATCAGGCGGTGGCTTGATTTGAGTGTTTCACACTATTGTAGAGAGAGAGAGAGTAGGTGTGGTGTCGATTTGGGGGTCGGCCTTGTCGCCGCTTTTTGTCATCACTGATGTGGCTAGGCGGCGGGTGTGTGGTTACGCATCGGCTTTCGTGCCATTTCCGCTAATGTGACCTTTGGTTCTTGGTGGCGTATGCGGCCATAGCGTGGTGATTTGGTCTCTCTGGTCCTGTGTCACCGATTATCACTGTGTTTTTTGCTCTTCTTGGAGAGGGAAGTCGGGTGTCGCCATCGTTTTGGGGTGATGGTCGTCACTCATATCGACCAGGGTTGCGACCGACGGATCTGTTGGTTGCCCTTCTTCTCCGGCTTGATTCTGGTGTTTTGAGGCGGTGATGTTGAGGTGGCAATTGTCGGGTCTCTCCGCATGTTTTCGACTTGGCTTGTAAGTCTGTTGCCCCTCTTTCCGCCCTCATTCTAATCTTCAATGATCCCGCTGGTTGGGTGTTTGTTGTTCAAGGTATGCTCGATGACGATGACAATTGGCGCATCTGATAACTTATGGGATTTTCACTATCTGCTTTGTGTATTTCTCTTTGTGATTGTGAGGTTTGCCTTATCATTTGCCTTATCTGAGAGGTTGTTATGTTGTATAACAGTGGGAGATGATTTTAAACAAACAAAAACTATGGTTGTATTGGTGTGGCAATCCTATACCTTACAGCCGCAGCCTGGTCTTGTTTCTGAACCTCCAAAAAACTTTATTGAATGTTGTTGATAATCGGTGGTAGGTGTTTGATTACGAAAATGGACACAAATGGCCTGTGATGAGACTCAAAAGTTGATGTCGTTTCCGTAACCGGTAATTAGTTTTGAGTCACGCTTTGACGATTACATTGTCTCTTGTATTAAACTGTCGGTTTGTGATTCGATGAAGCAATTAACTTGTGGCAGTGATGATGAGTTGTCTGAGCCTTGGTTTCCCCTGTTTTCAAGACAAGCAACGCACGTCAAGGCATCACACATCCTTATATCCTTAATTAGAATGGTCTGTTGCATTTGCCACCACCCAGAAACTCCCCTTTAAGTTTTATGAATTAACACTTTTAACCCTAAACTTTTTGTAAGACTTTGATAAATGTCATTTTTGCTCCTTTGAGTTTCTAAAGCCATGGATTTACACATTGTACATTTTTACTTAAAAGAACAAACTTTTACGTCTTTATTTGTATGCATATGTTGGTGTAAATTCGAGTTCGTCCTCGTTTTTACACACATTTTGTTTGGATGCGAGCATAGTCAAATATAAAACACTTTCGTGCTAATATTTGTGTAACTTTTGAGTTAGTCTAGGTTCAGATGGAGATCTAATTTAAAACTGAGAGAGTTCAAATATAATATATTTCCATTCGATGATACAAACTCGAGTAACTTTGCGTTCCAACATAAATTTAGTTCGAAAACAAGTAAAGACCATTATAGGCTATACTCTATTACATTGCGTATGGTGCATCTTCAACGCGTGAGTATATTTACTAGTTTAAAACATAAAAAACAAATAGAAAACAAACAACTAAGACAGATGTTGATATTCTTTTTGAAAATGACTCGACTGTTTGAAAGGATGAAGACCACTAATTGGAAAACGGAAGTTGCAAGGAGAAGGGAAAATGGTGATCACTATTGAAGGTGTCCACTAATATTGTCGGTAGGCCTACTATAATAACCATACATATATATATATCTATATATATATACATATATATATATAACAATAATAATAATAATAAATGTTCAGGGGGCATTTATGCCAATTTAGAAACTTAAATTAATAAGTTTGGTACACAAATGAAACAAACCTTAAACCACAGGGACCATTTTGTAAAATTTCAAAAAAAAAAAAAAAACTCTCTGTTTCTCTCTCCCCGTCGGCGACTCAACTCCGGCCACCGCCGGTCGGCTCCGGCGACCCCCATACGACCCCGTTTGATCGATTTAACTCAATTATTTGTTCCCGACACCTTCGAGTGGGGATTAGAACATTGTACCCCACATTAATTTGATGATTAGAGTCGGTGTAGTGGGATCTCAACTTTCGGCCGACCCATCCACCATAATCACGCACTGAACAGTAAATTAATCGAATTAAGTGTGCACTAACAATCATTTAAACGTTTACAACTTTCCTGTGAATTCAATTTCATCAAAAATAATCGAAAACAACACCTTCAATCATCACTTTCATCGCGGACCTGCAACGTACTCGAACCCCAGCTTAGGCATGTTATAATCCCAAATTAACAGAAGGCTTTCGATTATCATCACCAATAGAAGCTTCATACGAAAGGAATTTGATTATCATCGTGGTTTGAAACATCAATCGATCACCACTTGACCGCGACTTGTTCTTCGAGTGTTCGTCTTCAATCCGTCACCAAACAGGTAATTAAACATGCCTACTTACTCGATTTCACATGGGGAATCAAAGCCCCATGTTTATTTCATTGATCATATCCGTTTGGTGTTTCAATTTGGGTTAGATGAAACTAGGGTTCTTGAAGGATTTGGGGGTTTGGGTTTGAGATTGGTTAAAAGAATTAAAGGCTGGAAACTAACGCGGCTTAGGCCTTTGGTTCAGTGGTTGGTGCGTGGGTTGAAGTGTTAGAGGTCCCGGGTTCGAACCCGAGCCTCTCCATATTTTTTTTTTAAGCCTTATATAACCTTTTAAAATTTTGTAAAAATTCCTAAAAATTATAAAAATCCTTTTTATAATCCCTGTTTATTTTTAAATCATCAACTTAATTTTCTGTAATTTTCTTTAAGTTTAAACCTTTATAAAATTTATATAACAAAGACAATTAGTTTAATTCTTTTATGGATTCTTTTAAATAAATGGTAAAAATCAGATTAAATATAAGACTTATTTTATAAAAGTGCCTAATTAGTTTCTGTAAATTAACTTATTAAAAACCTTAACAATTTATGTTTATATCGTTATAAATAGTTTATTTCGTTTAAAAATAAGCTTTAAATAGTTGAATTAGGCCGTATTTTACAGCCAACTTACAGAGGCCATAACTTCTGCATAACAGATTCAAATCAGTTAAACCTTACGTCGAAAGACGAATCTGTTGATATATAAAACATTGAAAAACTCATTCGTTTAGACCTCCAAATAGTCGTTTTCGTAACAGCTAGCAGTTCTGCGCAGCTGTAAAGATCCACGTTTTTCTCATATTTCGGTAATCCAAATCAGAAACTTTTCTAAATGAAAGTTGTTTAGAAGTCACTAATCTAGTAAACTGGAGATTTTCAGAATTTTTAAACATCGTTTAGTATTTTTAACGAGTGCGAGAAGACAAGGGCAGAACTGGAATTTTTCAGATTATAATTTGCGTTACGTTATCGTAGGTTCTCGCGGCGTTAACCGAGCCTAAACCTTTTTCTGATTATTGTCATTCGTGTATAAGGTACGGATTCTTGGTTATCTTTATCATAGTATAAATTCTGTTCCGTTACTTTGTAGTACGGATTTTTAATATGTTATTTCCGTTAATATGAATCGTTTAGCCTTTATTAGTCGTATATCCTTATTATTTGATTATGCTCCGATTCGTTCGACTCATTAGTGTTATTTAGTGAGACCTGTAGCATGCAATATATATTTTATGAATTGTGCTCATTATTGCATGTTCCTATAAATGTTTTATTGATATGCTATATGTTGGTAGTTGTACTACCATTTGATTTGATACTCTGTTACCCGAGCTCTCCGACATGTCATTGTGGCGTCAATGATGTGACACTTTTCGTGACGGTGTGTAATAAATAGTTCACGGCGTCTCCGTTAACACGTTAGTACTCAGGTAGTACTTTGGCCATAATATCTGGGAGGCGGATGGATCGATCCTAGTTCAGTTCAGTTCAGTTCAGTTCCGGGGGATGGAATCATGTGTGTACGCCCCACACACCATCTCATTAGTGCATAGTCTAGCTAGCTATGTACTTATCAGTTCAGTTTTGGCTCTGGGTACTTCTTATGTTACACGACTTATTTTGTTTGTATATACGCGTCGTGTAGATCGGTTCAGTATCAGTATTATATGTTCAGATTCAGATTTCCGTTTCAGTATCATATGATCCGTTCAGTATTCAGATATAAGTATTTATGCTTCGCATCGTTACTATTGTTATTTCCGTCACTGAGCAACTTTTGGCTCAGCCGTATTTCCTTTTTGTGGTGTTTTCTTATTTGATTGTAGGTAATCAAGGGGTTCCGGGAAATCAGTGAAGAGTGGTTGAAGATCAAGATTGGATTTTACTTTAATTGATGTAATGAATAACTTAATTAGGTTCTTTCGGATTATCTGGTTGTGTTTGAAATTATCTCTTTAATATCGTGAAATGGTTTTTGATTTGATATCTGTAATAGTGACACGTCAGCCTCTCCGGGTTGGGGTGTTACAGTTATGGTATCAGAGCAAAGGCTCTTTCCTGTAGAAAACTTAAACATTAATAATAAACTTGTGAGGTAATGGGTAGACGTTGGGTTAGGATCTAATTTTTGTTCCCGATCAAAATTCCAGTATTCACACGTGTATCTTCATTTCAGATGGCTCCTAAGAGACGTGTGAACAACCGCAATAACTCGAATGGCCCCTCATCTGATACTGCTCTTGAAACCCTCGTTGCTAATGCCGTAAACGCTGCTATTTCTGGAATACTCCCTAATCTGATGACTCAGACTGCTCAAACAGTCATCCAGCAGATGCAACATGCAAATTCGGAGGGAAACAACACAGGACCTCCACCCGGTGGAAATAACTCAGAGCCACCTTCTGGCGGGAACAACACAGGAGCACCTTCCAGTGATAATACACCACCACCCCGTGATGGTATTCATGTCTGGTTGGAACGTTTCCAGAAGCAAAGGCCTAAGTCTTTCAGTACTTCCAATGATCCGGTCGAGGTGCAAAACTGGATCAGTCATATTGAGAAATTGTTTGAGGTACTTGGTGTTGAGGACGTATACAAAGTAAGGTTGGCTACATACAAGTTAGAAGATGATGCTCACAGATGGTGGACGACTGTGAAACAAGCTAGAGGAGGAAACGAATATGCAGCTACACTTCCTTGGGATAAATTCCGAGGAATGTTTTATGAGGAATACTTCACTGCTGCTGACCGCACTGAGTATCGTAGACAATATGCTAATATTAGACAGAGGGATGACGAGCACATAACAGATTTCAAGACACGATTTACGCGATTGGTGAGTTTTCTTGGTGCATCTGCAGGCTCACCGCAAGAACAGACAGAAAATTTTCAGTGGGCCATATGTGAAAGGGATCGAAAGTTTATATTGAATCATCGGTTTAAAGATATTAATGAAGTGGTTGATGCTGTTAAAAACTTATACAATGATAAGAAGAGTGGAAGGAAGTCGTATGATGATAACCGCAAGCGGCCCAGAGAGAATGACCAGGATCTGTCTTCTTCTCATACGAATAAGAATCAGTCTTCACCACCACGAGACCGTCGAAACCGTTTTGATCGCAACAACAACAATAACTCTCGATCATGGAAGAATCGAAACCAGAACCAGAAATCAACTCATAATCAGACTCAGCAGGCTCCTACTCGTGCTCAACCACCAAATCAGCAGCACCCTAATCAGGATCGGAATGCTATCCCTCCGTGTAACACATGCGGGAAACTTCATAAGGGAGTTTGTCGTCTGGCCGGAGGATTATGTTTCAGATGCGGACGTGCAGGACACATGATTAGGGATTGCCCTCAGCGTGACCCTCGTAATGACGCTGGAGGGAATCAAGCTAAACCTGCAACCGGAGGACGAGTTTTTGCACTCACTGCAAATGAAGCGGCTAACGCACCAGGTATATTTATGACCCCTTAGTTAGCAACGTATTATATATCTATATATGTCTTATCCGATACTGATAGTAAATGCCCTAGGTATGATCTCCGGTACCCTTTGCATAGGAAAGCGGGATATTTATGTCTTATTTGATACGGGCGCTACGCATTCTGTTGTATCTCTTTTGTTTGCTAAGTACTTAAGGACTGCACCTACTGCGTTAGAGCACGCTTTGGCTATTACAACTCCATTAGGAGAGTCGACTATCATCACGCATGTCTATAGAGATTGTCCGATCAAAATCGAGTCTATTATTCGTAAAGCTGATTTGTTTCCTATGCAAATGAGTGACTTTGATGTCATACTTGGTATGGACTGGTTGACTCGACATCACGTTACTATTGAATGCCAGACTCGTCGTGTTTTATTTGGAAATCCCCAATGCCCTGAACTCGTTTATCAAGGGACTCAGCCTCGAAAATCGTTGAAAATCATCTCTGCGCTTAAGGCTCAGAAACTCTTATCGCACGGTTGCGTGGGCTTCCTAGCGTCAGTGAAAGCTACATCTTCTGAAAAGCCGAACATATCTGATTATCCGATTGTATGTGATTTTCCTGACGTGTTTCCTGAGGAGTTACCCGGACTTCCACCAGATCGCGAGGTAGAATTCACTATTGATCTTATTCCAGGTGCTGAACCGATTTCTAAGGCACCGTATCGTATGGCACCTATGGAGCTTAAAGAGTTAAAGGAGCAGTTACAGGAATTATTAGATTTGGGATTTATTAGACCAAGCGTCTCACCTTGGGGCGCACCGGTCCTATTCGTGAAGAAGAAAGATGGTTCTTTGAGACTCTGCATTGACTACAGAGAACTCAACAAGATCACTATCCGTAATCGTTACCCTCTGCCTCGTATTGATGATTTATTTGATCAGCTTCAGGGTGCAAAGTGTTTCTCAAAAATCGATCTGAGGTCTGGTTACCATCAGTTAAAGATCAAGGAGTCCGACGTCCCTAAATCTGCCTTCCGTACTCGGTATGGTCACTATGAGTTCCTGGTTATGCCGTTCGGGTTAACTAATGCCCCGGCTGTATTCATGGACCTAATGAACCGAGTCTTCCGCAAGTTCCTCGATAAGTTCGTCATTGTATTTATCGACGACATCTTAATTTATTCTAAAAGTAAGGAGGAGCATGAGAATCATCTTCGTATCGTGCTCGAAACACTACGTGAAAAGAAGCTTTATGCTAAATTTTCGAAGTGTGAATTTTGGCTGAGCAAGGTTGCCTTTTTGGGTCATGTCGTTTCTGCGGATGGTATTATGATGGACCCTGCTAAAGTTGAGGCGATCACTAAGTGGCCTAGACCGACCTCAGCCACAGAAGTCCGTAGTTTTCTTGGCCTTGCTGGTTACTACCGCAGATTTGTTGAAGGTTTTTCGGTTATAGCTTTACCCCTTACGCAACTGTTAAGGAAAGGGGTTAAGTATTCTTGGAATGATGAACGAGAGAAAAGTTTTGAAGAGCTCAAGAAAAGATTGGTGTCTGCTCCTGTTCTCACACTTCCATCGGGCACGGGTGGATATCAGATTTACAGCGATGCCTCTAAAAAGGGACTCGGATGTGTGCTAATGCAGCATGGTAAGGTCATTGCTTATGCTTCGCGGCAGTTGAAACCTTATGAGGTTAATTATCCTACGCATGATCTTGAACTCGCTGCTGTTATTTTCGCGCTGAAAATATGGCGTCACTATCTTTACGGAGAGACTTGTGATATTTTTACTGATCACAAGAGCTTGAAATATATCTTCACACAAAAAGAACTAAACATGAGGCAGAGAAGATGGTTAGAGTTGTTAAAAGATTATGATGCCAATATTCAGTATCATCCGGGAAAGGCCAATGTGGTAGCTGATGCTCTTAGCAGGAAGAACTCAGGAACAGTAGCCTCCCTACAGCTACAGCCTCAGAACGTTACCGACCTCGATAGATTAGGTATTGGCCTACATATTGGCAAGAGAGACGGATATCTCGCTACACTCCAGATTGAGTCAGACTTAATATCCCGGATTAAAAACGCACAGAAAGACGATGGTGAACTCTGGGCAATCTTACAGAATGTGGAGATTGGTAAACAATCAGAATTCAGAGTAGATGAACATGGGGTAATCTGGTGTGGTAAACGTTTATGTGTGCCTAATGATTCTTCTCTTCGAGAATCGTTATTAGCTGAGGCACATAGTTCTCCGTTTTCTATTCATCCTGGATCTACTAAGATGTATCGGGACCTTCGTCAGAACTTTTGGTGGAATGGAATGAAAGAGGATGTGGCTAAGTATGTTAGCCGTTGCCTTACTTGTCAACAGGTCAAGATTGAGCATCAAAGAGCTAGTGGTTTGCTTCAGCCACTACCTATTCCGGTATGGAAATGGGATGATATTTCCATGGATTTTGTGACAGGGTTGCCAAGGACATTTAAGAAAAATGATACGATATGGGTTGTCGTTGACAGATTGTCAAAGTCAGCTCACTTTCTCCCAATTCAGCAAGGGTTTTCGGTTAGCAAACTATCTGAAGTGTTTACACAAGAGATTGTTAGACTTCATGGCACTCCGGTGTCTATCGTGTCTGATCGAGACCCAAGGTTCACTTCTCGCTTTTGGAAGGGTTTGCAAGCTGCATGGGGTACCAAGTTGAGGTTTAGTACGGCGTTTCATCCTCAGACTGACGGTCAGTCGGAGCGTACTATTCAGACACTTGAGGACATGCTTCGAGCTTGTGCCTTAGAGTGGACTGGGAACTGGGATGAATACTTGTGTTTGGTTGAGTTTGCTTACAACAATAGTTGGCAAGCTAGCATTGGCATGGCACCTTTTGAATTATTGTATGGTCGTAAATGTAGAGCACCTATTTGTTGGGAAGAAGTCGGTGAAAGAGTCATCGAAGGACCCGAGTTAGTTCAGATCACGAATGAAAAAGTTGCTATTGCTAGAGAAAAGTTAAAAGAAGCTCAAAGTAGACAGAAAAGCTATGCAGACCGACACCGTCGACTTTTGGAGTTTAAGATCGGTGACAAAGTATTCCTGAAGGTTTCGCCTTGCAAAGGTGTACGACGTTTTGGTCTTAAAGGGAAACTTA
Source organism: Flaveria linearis (assembly GCA_024085815.1). Taxonomy (NCBI): domain Eukaryota; kingdom Viridiplantae; phylum Streptophyta; class Magnoliopsida; order Asterales; family Asteraceae; genus Flaveria; species Flaveria linearis. The sequence continues at coordinate 31,384,037 of CM044001.1, read as the reverse complement.
GTCCACGGTTTATCGGACCCTTTGAAATTCTAGAAAGAGTTGGCGAGGTTTCGTATCGTTTGGCTTTACCACCTCAACTGTCACATGTGCATAATGTCTTCCATGTATCTCTTTTAAGGGGATACAATTATCATCCTATTCATGTGGTTAACTATCCACTTCATTTGATTCGTGAGGATTTATCATTCGAGGAAGAACCGGAGGCTATTCTTGACCGACAAGAACGCATTATACGTAAGAAAACTATTCCTTTTGTTAAAGTATTATGGAAAAACCATTCCGAACGCGAAGCTACATGGGAGATAGAAGATGAAATCCGTTCACAATATCCGTATCTATTTACCCCTTAGTTATTATCTTTTATATGTTTTTGTTATCAGTTATCTGTTCCTTGAACATCACATTAGTCATCTCTTGTACGATTTCGTCTTTCGAATCGATTCCGTTTCAGCAATTGAATAACTATGTGTGATTTCGTTCACTTGTTGATTTTTTTTTTACTACTTCGTGCACGTTATGTCATATCTTTGTTCGATCTGTATCTAGCAATTTCATGGACGAAATTTTTTTTAAGGGGGGTAGAATTATAATAACCATACATATATATATATATCTATATATATATATACATATATATATAATAACAATAATAATAATAATAAATGTTCAGGGGGCATTTGTGCCAATTTAGAAACTTAAATTAATAAGTTTGGTACACAAATGAAACAAACCTTAAACCACAGGGACCATTTTGTAAAATTTCAAAAAAAAAAAAAAACTCTCTGTTTCTCTCTCCCCGTCGGCGACTCAACTCCGGCCACCGCCGGTCGGCTCCGGCGACCCCCATACGACCCCGTTTGATCGATTTAACTCAATTATTTGTTCCCGACACCTTCGAGTGGGGATTAGAACATTGTACCCCACATTAATTTGATGATTAGAGTCGGTGTAGTGGGATCTCAACTTTCGGCCGACCCATCCACCATAATCACGCACTGAACAGTAAATTAATCGAATTAAGTGTGCACTAACAATCATTTAAACGTTTACAACTTTCCTGTGAATTCAATTTCATCAAAAATAATCGAAAACAACACCTTCAATCATCACTTTCATCGCGGACCTGCAACGTACTCGAACCCCAGCTTAGGCATGTTATAATCCCAAATTAACAGAAGGCTTTCGATTATCATCACCAATAGAAGCTTCATACGAAAGGAATTTGATTATCATCGTGGTTTGAAACATCAATCGATCACCACTTGACCGCGACTTGTTCTTCGAGTGTTCGTCTTCAATCCGTCACCAAACAGGTAATTAAACATGCCTACTTACTCGATTTCACATGGGGAATCAAAGCCCCATGTTTATTTCATTGATCATATCCGTTTGGTGTTTCAATTTGGGTTAGATGAAACTAGGGTTCTTGAAGGATTTGGGGGTTTGGGTTTGAGATTGGTTAAAAGAATTAAAGGCTGGAAACTAACGCGGCTTAGGCCTTTGGTTCAGTGGTTGGTGCGTGGGTTGAAGTGTTAGAGGTCCCGGGTTCGAACCCGAGCCTCTCCATATTTTTTTTTAAGCCTTATATAACCTTTTAAAATTTTGTAAAAATTCCCAAAAATTATAAAAATCCTTTTTATAATCCCTGTTTATTTTTAAATCATCAACTTAATTTTCTGTAATTTTCTTTAAGTTTAAACCTTTATAAAATTTATATAACAAAGACAATTAGTTTAATTCTTTTATGGATTCTTTTAAATAAATGGTAAAAATCAGATTAAATATAAGACTTATTTTATAAAAGTGCCTAATTAGTTTCTGTAAATTAACTTATTAAAAACCTTAACAATTTATGTTTATATCGTTATAAATAGTTTATTTCGTTTAAAAATAAGCTTTAAATAGTTGAATTAGGCCGTATTTTACAGCCAACTTACAGAGGCCATAACTTCTGCATAACAGATTCAAATCAGTTAAACCTTATGTCCATGACGAAGTTCGTCGAAAGACGAATCTGTTGATATATAAAACATTGAAAAACTCATTCGTTTAGACCTCCAAATAGTCGTTTTCGTAACAGCTAGCAGTTCTGCGCAGCTGTAAAGATCCACGTTTTTCTCATATTTCGGTAATCCAAATCAGAAACTTTTCTAAATGAAAGTTGTTTAGAAGTCACTAATCTAGTAAACTGGAGATTTTCAAAATTTTTAAATATCGTTTAGTATTTTTAACGAGTGCGAGAAGACAAGGGCAGAACTGGAATTTTTCAGATTATAATTTGCGTTACGTTATCGTAGGTTCTCGCGGCGTTAACCGAGCCTAAACCTTTTTCTGATTATTGTCATTCGTGTATAAGGTACGGATTCTTGGTTATCTTTATCATAGTATAAATTCTGTTCCGTTACTTTGTAGTACGGATTTTTAATATGTTATTTCCGTTAATATGAATCGTTTAGCCTTTATTAGTCGTATATCCTTATTATTTGATTATGCTCCGATTCGTTCGACTCATTAGTGTTATTTAGTGAGACCTGTAGCATGCAATATATATTTTATGAATTGTGCTCATTATTGCATGTTCCTATAAATGTTTTATTGATATGCTATATGTTGGTAGTTGTACTACCATTTGATTTGATACTCTGTTACCCGAGCTCTCCGACATGTCATTGTGGCGTCAATGATGTGACACTTTTCGTGACGGTGTGTAATAAATAGTTCACGGCGTCTCCGTTAACACGTTAGTACTCAGGTAGTACTTTGGCCATAATATCTGGGAGGCGGATGGATCGATCCTAGTTCAGTTCAGTTCAGTTCAGTTCCGGGGGATGGAATCATGTGTGTACGCCCCACACACCATCTCATTAGTGCATAGTCTAGCTAGCTATGTACTTATCAGTTCAGTTTTGGCTCTGGGTACTTCTTATGTTACACGACTTATTTTGTTTGTATATACGCGTCGTGTAGATCGGTTCAGTATCAGTATTATATGTTCAGATTCAGATTTCCGTTTCAGTATCATATGATCCGTTCAGTATTCAGATATAAGTATTTATGCTTCGCATCGTTACTATTGTTATTTCCGTCACTGAGCAACTTTTGGCTCAGCCGTATTTCCTTTTTGTGGTGTTTTCTTATTTGATTGTAGGTAATCAAGGGGTTCCGGGAAATCAGTGAAGAGTGGTTGAAGATCAAGATTGGATTTTACTTTAATTGATGTAATGAATAACTTAATTAGGTTCTTTCGGATTATCTGGTTGTGTTTGAAATTATCTCTTTAATATCGTGAAATGGTTTTTGATTTGATATCTGTAATAGTGACACGTCAGCCTCTCCGGGTTGGGGTGTTACACCTACTTCCTATTCAAATTAGTCAGTGACGAAGATGTGATCCGCAAGTGTCGTCCTCATTTCTTTTTCGTTATTAATATAATATAATTATTTTGGATAATTAATATAATTCTTTTCATCGATTAAATTTCTTAAACAACAATACCATAATTTAAAAACATTTATACTATTTTTATTATGTTTAAAGGTTGGTAGTCTTCAAATAGTATTTGACTCTTAGGGTGGACGGGATGGGAAGCGAGTATTACCTTGGTTACCTATGGATACCACTGGTAAAGTGTCTTTTGTGTCTCGGGTAGTGCCAACAGGTGCTAACAGGTAAGGTGATTAAGTTCATGAACTTGTTACCGAACCCGCTGATAAACGGTGACAAATTTGTGTTAGTATAGTTTTAAGTTTAAAAGATTACAAAATCAGGTAGTTTTAGGGTAATTTTATGTAAAATGATGTCCGCTTATTGGCTATGGGCCGTTGGATTCAAAGGGTTTCTTCTCTTTCAATCTAATCACAAGGCTACTAAATCTAAATGGTTTTTTCATTGATTATTATTATTATTATTTGCATTAATTCAACTAATTTAGGTTACAATCGGTTAATCAATTTTCTTCGGTTTTTTTAATGTTAATCAATTTACCCTTTTTAATTTTAACACTTCAACTCATTTATCACTTCATTCGTCTAAAAATTAAATTCTAACCCTTGCTGTTTATTATTATTTTTATTATACTACTGTTTTTGTTATATTTAATAAGCATAATAAAAGGATTTAGAAAAAAAAACAACCTCCAAAACAATATGGCATCCTCTGACCTTAACAATATGTCATCATCGAATCCAGTTTGGAAGGTGATGACGCAGGAGGTCAATTACAAGATTGTTACAACCTTTATTTTGGGTTGAGAGTGTATAAATTAATAGAACATGGGTTTTGGGCTTGAAATTCGTACTCCAACGTGGATTGGTTGCAGATATTGAAGGTCAACAAAGTCTATCCTAGAAAGACATTATTATGTTTTCTCTTACCAAGAGGGTGTTTGTTTTGGACTGACCGGGCTGATCGGGCTGACCCGGCTGACTCGGTCAGCGGGTCAGCCCGTTTGATACGCGAATGGAATATCTGACCGGGTCATATGGTCTGACCCAGACTTGAAAAAAGAAGTTGCTGACCCACTGAGCTCTCGGTCGCTTCATCCCCTGAGCTCCCGACGCTCTCGATCGGCCACCTCCCCTCTCCCTGAGCTCTCGGTCGCTTCATCCCCTGAGCCCCCGGCGCTCTCGATCGGCCACCTCCCCTCCCCCTGAGCTCTCGGTCGCTTCATCCCCTGAGCTCCCGGCACTCTCGATCGGCCACCTCCCCTCCCCCTGAGCTCTCGGTCGCTTCATCCCCTCCTCCCGGCGTTCTCGATCGGCCACCTCCCCTCCCCCTGAGCTCTCAGTCGGCTTCATCCCCTCCTCCCGACGCTCTTGATCGGCCACCTCCCCTCCCCCTGAGCTCTCGGTCGGCTTGAGAGAAAGAGAGTAGAATGAAGGGGTTGTTTTTGTTGTTGGATGGATTTTGGGGTGGTGGGATTGAGAAAAAAAGAGTAGAATTTGTGTTAAAAACGTTATTGGATCCGAGTCAGTCAGATACTAAATCAAACAGCCAAGTTTCAGTCAGATGCAGACTCAGTCAGAACCTCTTACTGGGTCAGCTTCTGACTCAGTCAGATCTTACTCAGTCAGCGCAATCAAACAGTCTCTAAGAGCATTCACTTACTTAAATTGATTCGATTACATTCCTTGTATTATATAATATAGTTATAACTTGCTGTGAGTAAAAAATAGAGAAAATTTACTGTTTAATTTGTATTTTTAAAAAACATTATTCAAAATCTTATAGTGTTTTTTAATATATTTTGGAGTGAATTACTATTATGGTCCATGGGGTTAGCCCATTTATCCTTATCAGCCTAGAAAGAAATCTTTTGACGTATCAGCCCCTAACATTTCGTTTCTTAACTGTTTTGTCCCTTGACACTAACTTTGTTAGCTTTTTCTGCTAAATATAATTATGGTCATTCTACACCAAAAGGACTGTTTATGTCAATTTTATATCTTTAGGATTATTTATGTACATCTAAAAAAATATCAATACAACCACCAAACGACCACCTAAAACAACCACCACCCACAACCTAAAACAGCCACCACGCCACCACCTAACATATCTACATCTTTTATTAGTTTAGGGACTTGGCACCGCCACCACATCCACCACCGTGATACGCCCCCCTCCACCCGCAACAACACCAATTTTTCCACCATCAATTGCCATCTCCTCCGCCCTTTTTAGAAGCTCCATCCCTTCAATCACCACATGCCAACAATAAGTTCCTTCATCACATTTCTTCACGCCACTGTTATTTTCATCCACCACATGCATCACCTTCTCCACCACCGCCCCATTCCACCCTACCCCATTCAACCCTACAACCATCTCGATCGGCATTTTCTTCCATTATAAACCCAAAATGGTCATAGAAAACAAAACCATTGCAAAAAAATTAATAAGACCAATAGACTCACATCTATAATTATCATCATTGTTGCTAGACCAAAAGACTCAGATGCTCCACGACTGCAACCAGGGTTGCCATGCCAGGTAGTAGGCTGCTATCATCGTCACAATAATCAACACAGATCTACGATCATTAATGTCGTCGTAAACGAAGGGACTCGGATGCGCAACAGTCCACCATCGTCATCACAACAATCGACTAGCATCTACAATCACCATAATTGTTGGAAAACAAAACCATTTGTTCTCATCGACTCCCATCGCCAGTCATCGGCGACTCCCACTACCGGTAACCCTTTCATGACACTAAGAGGTGTTCGATTGGGTCACCAAAAGCAATGGAAATCGTGCATGGCGACATCCGCGACCAAAGGTGTACATAATCCACCCAAACAAATCTACGTTCGAGTTGGACGCGGATGGCCACCGGTGGCCACCACAACCGGCGTCCCCTCCGTAACCTCAATAGATCTACATTTAGGGTGTCTAAGGCGACGGTAGTGGTGGTGGTTCATGGTGGCTCCGCCTGAGGATATGAGGTCAACTCTCATGGTTATTTGTTTCCTATGTGGGGTTATTAGATTTACACACCACTTGTGTTAAGATCGATGCCATATAGTTGTGGTTATGTTAGGTGGTGGTGGTGGTGGTGGTGGTTGTTTGAGTTGGTGGGGGTGGGTGTTTGTGTTGGGTGGTGGTGTGTGGTGGTTGTATTTGTAATTTTGAAAATGTTCATAAATAATCCTAAAGTTTTAAAATTTATATAAATAGTCCTTAAATGGAACGGACCCTCCCTGGACCCTGCGAAAACGCGGGAGCTCTTTGCAGCACCAGGTACGCCCTTTTTTTATAAATAGTCCTTACGGTGAAAATGACAAAAATGTTTTTACACTTAATAGAACAAAGTTAACAGAATTAGTGTCAGGGCTCAAAACATTTAAGAAACAAAACGTTAAAGGTTGATATGTCAAAAGATTTCTTTTTGGGCTGATAGGTTTAAATGACCCTAACCCAAGGGTCAAATAGTAATTTACTCTCTATTTTAAGTGGTTATGAGTGGATGAGAATATAAAAAGTAATGATAAAAGTATAAAAATTATTTAAATAAAAAGTAGGGGAAAAATAGTGATTTATAGTGTAATTATATGAATTAGGATTAGTAATAGGTCGTGAATGCTCTAATTATTCATATCTTTTGTTTGAATTCAACCAATATTCGATGAATTTTGTGTTCATGATTTTCATTTCACTCTTGACATCAAACAATTTATTATTGTTTGCCGCAGATTTTTATATTGTTGGCTAGTGAAGAATTGTTGTTTCCTACAATCCTAAATAAACTTTCGTCAAGAGTAAAAAACTCGCCCGGGAAGACCATAAATTTTAAATTAGAAATAACAGCAATGAAAAAAATGATAAAGTATAACTTCAAGAAAGGGCAAAATAGTAATCTTATATGATACAGGACCATTTGTGAAAGTGTAGATAGTTGGGGACTATATCTGTAAACTATAACTATTAGGGATCAAATCCATAGTTTTAACTAAACTACAGAGACCATGTGTGTAATTTACTCTTTTTAAAATTTTAATATTCATGAATTTAAACACAACTATAATGAATAATTACTCCAATACATCTCTGTTTTAATGTGCATCACGATTGCATGTTCTCAATTACAAATATGTTTTAGTAACTCACAATATCATATTCACAATTCCATGTCTTCGAATATGATATTTATTATTTCGACCCGTGTAACATACATGTATCTAACCTAGTACTTTAATAAAAGGGTAATTAACGAAAACACTGTCAACATCACATTCTTATTCACTAAAACTTTCCCGCTTATCTCTCTTATTAAATTAATAAACATATTAAATACTAATAACACTATCTAATTCTTTTTTTAGTTTAAAATAATTTTTAATAAATTAAGAAGGACAATATTTTAATTAATGTTGTTTCTAAAAATAAATTTTTATAAACTGAATTTTTTTAAAACATCGGACTTTTTTAGAAATACAAAATAATTTAAAATTGATGTCTTTATAAGTACAATTTTTGTAAAAGAATAATTAAAATTGAAAGTTATAATAACAAAAGTTTTAAAATTGATTTTTTAAAATAAATTTTTGTATGTTTTATTCTATCTATAATAAGAAAATTTTTAATCATATATTATCTTAAATATCATTTTATAATTAATAATTTTTTATTATATTTAATATGTTATTTATTAAATTCGTGCAATATATGAGTTTACTAAAGTTAATTATGAATTAATTATTAATTATGAATGCATATACGAGTACATTTAGTTTGACCCTTTCATACAACAACAAATAACAAATCGTGCAAGAAGTTTCCATAAAGTCGCACGCAGATGACAATATCATTTTACCAATAGGAACCATTATTGATGTTGTAAATGAAAAACTAACACTTAATATAGAGATTTAGAGAATGAGGATGTCACTTTCTATCAGAAATATGCATTTATAATAAACCTTTGGACTGTAATGAACTAATGATGTGACCGAGTCAAGTAAAAAAAACAAAAGTAAGAAATGGAACAATGGGAAAGAGAGTCAAGCATTTGGAATATTTTAAAATGAGTAATGAAGACGTTTTGCGAATGGGATATATCCAAAATTATTAGTGATGCAATGAGTTGGAAGAAAAGCTACCCATCATGATCAATGAAATTGATGGGAAATTAACTACTCACTCGTTTGCGTTCAAAAAAAACAAGTGTTTCTCACATATAATAATCGTGAGTCATATTTCAATAACAAAAAAATAGTGAAGACAAATAAGCTATATAGTTCGAATGATATTTAGAAATAACGTACATTTTGTGTTAACTTTTTAGCATAGAGTGTCTACATAACTTAGGGGCTGTTTGTTTGCGGCTAACCCGGCAGACTGGCGGTCAGCCCGTTTGATGTCTTTGAAGTAAAATCTGATCAGGTCCTTTTAGTTTGACCCGGACCTTTTAGTCTGACCCGGACCTAGGTCTTAAGCATTCTGACCGAGACAAGAAAAGGGGCGACCATTTTTGCACACCGCCTTCACCCTTCAATCCGCCACCCGTAGGCGACCCCCTCCCCGACAACCGACCGGCGCCCTCCCTTCCTCTTCACCGTCGCGGGTCCTATTGTCTCAAACAACCGACCACCGTCCCAGGTCCTGTTGTCGTCTCAAACAACCGACCACCGTCGCGGGTCCTGTTGTCGTCTCAAACAACCGACCGTCTCAGCAGGAGGAGGTGTGCTCACCGGCGTCTCAGCAGGAGGAGGTGTGCTCACCGGCGTCTCAGCAGGAGGCCCAGCAATTGGAGGAGCTGCAATGGGAGCCTTCGCCGGAGCTTTCACCGGTGGTAGAGGAACACTCGAGGTGTTGCCGGAGCTGCCGGAGCTTGAGCTCCAACGGTGGTAGTGAGAAGGGGTGTGTGTGTGGTGTTTAGAGAGTGTGTGTGTGGTGTTTAGAGAGAAGGGGTGACAGGCGGTGGTGGTAGTGTGCATAATTTATTGGTGGACAATTTATATAAATTAAATTATATATTTTTATCACTCAGTCATATACTGAATCAAACAATCAAGTTTCAGTCAGATGAAGACTCAGTCAGAACTTCTAACTAGGTCAGCTTCTGACCCAGTCAGATCTTACTGAGTCAGTGTAATCAAACAGCCCCTTATACTGACTGCTAATATATATAAGTTAGTGTTGAATTTCTTTAGTCACTAAAATCTATTAGTAGGTAATTTTTATATTGGACTAGGCCTTCATACTTAATGATTTGCCAAAGTGTTAGTACATTATGTAGTAATATATGTTCGTTCATGATGGATAATTTAGGGGTCGTTTGTTAATTTCTGATTATTAAGTGTTTAACCAATAAGGTCCCATTTGGTTCATAAAATTTTCAAGAATTAGATTTGAAAAATTTCCATTCAAAATCATGTTTGATTGGTCAACGGATGGAATTGTAATTGAAAATTTTTCCCTCATTGGAATTCATATTTCTTCCACTTACCCATGGAATGTTTAACAATCCAATGGAATGTTCAAAACTAAAATTTTAATTTCACTCAAAATTGACCACCCAAACACGTTATTAATTTTAATAAGATTCCAATTTCAATTCCAATTCCAATTCCAATTCCAATTCCAATTCCAATTCCAATTCCATTTTCAGTTTCAATTTCTTTGCAAAGCACTCTGCAAACCAAACGACCCCTAGAGGTCTGAACCGTTAAGAGGTCTGAACTATTAAGAGTTAATATTCAAAGATAAATGTCTAACCAATTTAGATAAGAGGTTTTAACCATTCAACATTAGACCTCTTAACCATTCAATATTATTATAATGCGTAATCATTCAGGGGCAAATATCTGAACCATTTAGATATTTTTCGCGAAACAAACAGTCTAAACTATTAAGTGCTAAATACTCAGACATCTGAACAATTAAGAGGTTGATTTAGATGCTGCCTAACAGCCCCTTAATATCACAATACATAATTTCAAGACATTATTGAAAAATGTTAATCCATGTGATAATCCATTGTTATGGGAACAATGTTTGTGTGAATGTAGGACATAATTAAATAAGAGATTATGGATCAGTGAAAATTAAAAAATAAATAAATAAATAAATAAAACTCTTACCTAGCTTGCGCTCGTGAGCAATTAATAAATAAAATGAAAAAACTCTTGCCTCACGCTCATGAGTACGCTCATGCCTCCACCCTATGCCCCTTCCAACACCCGAGGGAGGCGTTCCTCACTGTTAGTAGCTGAGATGGAGTAACACGCATTTCTCATGAAGTCATAACATATGGTCTTATCTTTAAGAGAAATAATCTTTTATAAGTGTTGGACATTGTTAACATTATAATGCTAACTATAAAACGGTTAAAAGGAGAAAAATAATAAACTCCAACTGACATGTTTATGAGGCCATCTTGCGAGGTCCACCACTCACTTAGATCTCCCTCCTTGCTCGCATCTCATCTTACAAATCTCTCTCACTCTCTCTCTCTCTCTCTCTCTCCCGCATATTCCTCGTCGTGAAATTGCAAATACTCAACATTTGCAAGGTGTAAATTGCAAATAAGAAAAAAAAGAAAATTATTTTTATGATTTTTTTATGAGTTTTATTACTGATTTAGATAAAATCAATCCACTTTTGTTTCATTTATTGCATGACGGAGTGGTAGATAGGATGTAAGCGGGTGGGTCGATTCGAGTGCAAATATGATTAAGCTCGACTTCAACTGATGAGTCATTTACAAGCTCGGCCTCGGCTTTGACTAAGACTCGTTTATATTTAATCATTATTTACCTTTTTGTATTTACGCTTATATTTGTTATTTTTATATATTTATATTCATATATGTGTTAGCTAAACGTACACCAATTATTACTTATTATAAGCTGCTATTTATTTGATTTAAAAAAAAAACATGTACATCAGTATTAATCTTTATACACACATGTACATGTTCATATTCAACTTGCATGCCCTTGCATTCTCTTGTATATGTGTATATTCGACTTATTATACGACCTTATTCGACATGATATATTGGGTAATATAGGTGTTTAACATGACCCTTTCGTATATAAAGGCATGGTATCTCAACAATGTCCCAATTTTCTGATCTCAACATTTTTACCACTATTGGAACCATTAAGGACGTAAATGAAAAACTAGGACTAAATATAGAGAGTGTGGATGTCACTTTTTAACTGAACATATAATACCCGTAATAAAATAATGATAACAATAATAATAATAATAATAATAATAAGAATAATAATAATAATAATAATAATAATAATAATTTATAAGATTTATTAAAATTTATTTAAATAAGTTCAGGGGCTGTTCGGTAAGTTATGAAACTTGTTTCAAAAGTTTTAACCACAAAATAATAAAAGAAGAAAGTTGAGGGACCATTCTGTCATTTTCACAAACCCAAAACCATCACCGCCGTCGACCGTCCCTCCGGCCACCTTCTCCGGCGAGGACCGAACCACCAAAATGCACGCTTTTAGTCCAATTAAAAACAACCAACCCGTTCACAAGTGGGATTCGAACCTAACCCACTCATCAATTGGAAGATTCGAACGACAGTGCGATCTAACAACCACGTGAACTTGGTCGGCTTCTTTACAACCTTGAATCGCACCACAAACCCAATAATAATCGAATCAAACGCATATACACAATGATACGAAGATTTCTAAACAGACTATACTCTAAATTTCACCAATTAACACACACAAACCTTGATTCGATCATCACCTTCTCCGCGGACCTGCAACTACTCGAAATCCCATCTAGATACATTCTAAACCCAAATTGACAGAAGCATTTTGATCGTGTACACCACTAGGAACTTCCTGTGCAATTAATTCGAGTATCATCAGTGTTTGATCATCGTTTGGATTCCACATTGACCGCGACTTGTTCATCAACAGGTAACCCATCAAATCAACACCATATGTACAATTAAACACACACACACACTCGATTTTAGCTAGGGATCAAAAGCCATATGATAATTTCTGTTAACAACAACGATTGATACTTCAATTTGATCCAAACAAAAACTAGGGTTTATACGTTTTAGAATTTGGGGATTTTGGGATTCGGGATTGATTAGCAGGAAATTGAACATAGCATTATACTCGAAATTACATAGGGATTAAAAACCCTAAGCTTAATTTCATTATCGTAATCGGTTGATAGATCAATTTGATCCAAAATCGATTTAGGGTTCGAATGTTTTGGGGGTGTTTGGTTGGGACAGCTTAAAACAATTAAAGGAGGGATTCTAATGCGGCTACATGCCTTTGGTTTACTGGTTAGTGGAAGGGATTTTGGGCAGGAGGTCACGGGTTCGAACCCGGGCTCCTGCCATATTTTTTTTAAAAGCCTATTTAACCTTTTAAAATTTTGTAAAAATTACCAAAAATTATAAAAACCAATTCTGTAAACTATTTTTATTTTTAAGACCATCTACATATTTTCTAGAAATTGTTTCTTTAAAGGCTTTAATATTTCTATAAAATATGTTTATAGAAAACACTATTATTTAGTTATAATACTATTATTTAATTAAATAATGGATCATTATTATGCTTCAAAGTAATATTGACATATTATGTAAATGAATAATATATAACTTTTGATAGTTATAGTTATATATAATATTAACAAACATTATAAATGGTCCATTTTGTTTAAAAATAAGTTTTAAATAGTGGATTAGTTCCGTATTTTTACAGCCAACTTACGGAAGCCATAACTTTATCATAACAGATCCAAATCAGTTAAAACTTATGTCCACGACGAAGTTCGTCGAAAAGCGAATCTGTTGATATATAAAACATAGAAAAACTCATTCGTTTAGACCTCCAAATAGTCGTTTTCGTAACAGCTAGCAGTTCTGCGCAGCTGTAAAGATCCACGTTTTTCTCATAATTCGGTAATCCAAATCAGAAACTTTTCTAAATGAAAGTTGTTCAGAACTCACTAATCTAGTAGACTGGAGATTTTCAGAATTTTTAGACGTCGTTTAGTATTTTTAACGAGTGCGAAAAGACAGAGGCAGAACTGGAATTTTTCAAACTATAATTTGCGTTACGTTATCGTAGGTTCTCACGGCGTTAATCGAGCCTAGACTTTGTTTCTGAATATTGTCATTCATGTATAAGGTACGGATTCCGACCTTTCCCTCTCGTAGCATGAATACCTCTCGTTCTTGATCTGTATTTGAATTCGTAACTTGACTTGTTGGTTATTAAATCTATAAGATTATGGTTATAAGTGTTTATTGTATAATTGATATTGTTTGCATGTGATAGCCTTTATCTGCTTTGTACTCATTGTCACATGCTTCCTAAATGATTGATTATAGCTAGTGGCCTTGATTAAGGGTTATGAGCACTAGTGTAACTTATTGTGTTATATTGGCTTGATTGATTGTATCATTGACCTCCATACCCGAGCACATCCACCTATGGGGACATAGGGCGTCATCGTGGCACAAGTGACGTGCTCTATCTGTGGCAGAGCGATTAGACCACAGCGTCTCTACATTATTATTATGTGCTAAGTTGTGACACATATTGATTATTGTTAAAGGAGGCGTATGGATCGATCCTAGGATATCATTGTTATTGTTATTGGTGAGATGGTTAGGTGTGTGTGCCCACATTCCTATCTCACATATTGGTGCATTAGAACTGCAGCTAATGTACACATTGTTAATTGTTATTGTCATTGGCTCATATGGGTATTCCTTTTAGATGATCATTATCATTTGATTTTCGACTTGATCATCTCATTGTTATCATGATTGACCATTGTATTGCTATTGTTTATTCCGTTACTGAGCATTCTTTGGCTCAGCCGTATTTTCTTTTGTTGTTTTCTCTTATTGTTATAGCAGGTACTCAAGGGGCTCAGGGGAACGAGTGAAGAGTGTTAACTCAAGAAGTTAGGACGAGAACATTTGGATTAATAAGATTTAATAAGTACTTTGATTTTAAGACTTTATTTAAATTATGTGGACCTATGTAAGGATTTGTGTGTATCTTAGCACTTTAATCTTATCGTTATGAACCTCTGATTTACTGTTTGTGTGACACGTCAGCCCTACCCGGGTTGGGGTGTTACAGAACAAATGGCCTTGTCTAAACCAATCATCAAATATGCATATATGGTAAACCTTTGGAAAGTAATGATGTGTTTTAGTAGAGAGTAACTTACGTTTTTGGTCCCTAAGGTTTGGTTTGATAAACTATTTCAGTTTAAACAAGAAAAATTACAAAAGTTGAGTACTTGATGTACTCATATTTTAGTTATAATTGTCCATTTGGTATTCGGAATCGGGTTCGAGTATGGGTTTCTTGTTCAAGTTGGGTTTCTCTTTAAACAAATAGGGCAGTGGCTTCCCTCGCTTCACCGACTATACATCGTCGCTTTTCTACCATCCAGTTGATTTTATTCCGTTCAGGCTCCAGTCGTTTTCAATAGCAGAGTATTTTTCTTAAGTGATTAAAGGAACATTTGATGATAGATAACTAACATTAGTAGCTAAACATAAGATAATTCACTACCACAAAGTGTTGCAATCTTTTCTGTGATTTTAAGATCAAAATTCTTTAATTTTGAAGAAGATGATGGGAAGCCAACACGCAAACATAAAAGAAAATGAGTAGCAGATTAATTAAAAAAAAGAATATAATGCTTAAAGAAAAGTCAGAGCTAGTGATGGTAAACTATGAGCACATAAAGACCAAAATCAATCACTGATAAAGGAGTTGTAAATTACAAACATTATTTATGTTGATGAAGTTTTGAAGCGAGATGTGATGTTAGAACTCTGTAACTAAGCATTATTTATGCTGTGTATTAAGTCAAGTTCATATATTATTAACTTATGAAAGAGCTTTGCAATGGTGAATCATGAGCACGGGACGATGTTGGGCAATTGTATGTTTTGCAAATGGTCGAAGATCGTTGGAGCCTTGGAGGAGGTGGAGTGGGATGTGAGCGGGCAATTGTTTTTCAATTACTTTCTTTCATTATTTTGAGCTAATTACGTAAACAACCCTCTAACTGTTAAAATATCTTTGCAATTTAAATAAGCAATTCCTTAGTTGTAAGAGCATTTACAGCAGGTATTCTATTGTTGATGTAAGTGTGTCCTCTATATTATGGGAGATGTTTGTGAGTGCTTGTGAGCAGGGCTGTAAACGAACCGAACGAACACGAACATCATATTCGTGTTTGTGCATTAAGAAATAAACTTGTTCATGAACTGTTCATGAACCCTTATCGAATTGATTTTTTTGTTCATGTTCGTTCATTAAGGAAATAAACATGTTCGTGAATTGTTCACTAACACTTACCGAATACAAATGAACACAAACAAAATCAAACGAAAACAAACAAATGTTCATGAACATGATGAACACAAAGAAGTCCATTAACACAAACGAATACAAATGATCACATATTTATTTTAGAATAAAATCACCATTTTCATCACAAAATCTACCAAAAATAAATAAACACATAACATAAATATCCAAAAGCACTTGACGTAATTGTCATAAAAATAACTAACACAAAAATTAAGAACATAATCGAATACATTAACGAACATAATCGAACACATTAACGAACATAAATGAACACATTATCGAACATTCACGAACTGACATTAACGAACATAAATGAACACATTATTAAACGTTCACGAACATTAATGAACGAACACGGCTTGTATTCATGTTCGTTCGTTTAGCTAAACGAACGAAATTTCTTGTTCCTGTTTGTTCATTTACTAAACGAACGAACATAAACGGACGTCCCGCCGAACAGTTCACGAACTGTTAGATGAATGTCCAGTTTGTGTTGCAGCCCTACTTGTGAGTGAAGGATAGAGAAAATTTATGGGATTGTATCGTAGTTTCTCATATTTGGGGAATCACGGTACCACTCCCATAATTTTTCTGATAATTTTAGAAGTGATTGTGAGTGTGGAAGAGAGAATTTATAACCAATGTTTTTAAAACCGGACCGGACAGTGAACCGGACGCCTTACCGGTTCACTGGTCGGACCGGTTCAACGGTCGGACCGTATATAAGAACCGGATCGTATTTATGTAAAAATTACAAAAAAATAAAGAAATTTAAAAAAAAGCCGGTTCAACCAGTTCAACCACCGGTTCGACCGCCGGTTCGACCGGTTCAACCGGTCCGGTTACCGGTCCGACCGCCGGTTCGACCGCCGGTTCGACCGGTTCAACCGGTCTGTCCACCGGTTCACTGTTAAACCGGTTTTAAGCACCGAACCGGACCGGATTGGAGTCCGGTTCCCGGTCGAACCGGTCGGACCGGCCGGTCCGGTTTTCAAAACATTGATTATAATGATAAATATATAAAAAAGAATTAGTTAATTGAAAGATAGAGTATAAAAAAAGAGTTTTTAGTGTAAATATAAAAATGGGGATGAGGATGCTAGTATGAATGCTCCAAGAAGACCAAATATCCCTAGATTTAATTGTATAATCTAATAAAGTTAGAGCAATATCCCTAGATTTAATTGTATAATCTAATAAAGTTAGAGCATTCATAATAAATTCTTTATTTTGATGTGAGTGTGTGTTCTATATTAACAAATAACCTTTATATCTACAAGAATTAATTACACACATAGTCCTTGTTGTTTGTGAAAAGTATCATATTTAGATATTAAGAAAAAAAGGTTTGTATGATAGTTTATAATTTTGTAACGAGTTTAGTGTATTAATATTAACTTTTCTGTTGTGAAATATTAATATCTTAATATTACTTTTATTATTTTTTGTTAAATTAGTGTGAAAAGTTAACTTTAATACTCAAGAATGTAATATTTTGAAAGTTAATGTTCAACCATTTAATATTTAACTAGTTATACTCCCACCGCGCGTTGCGGCGGGGATTCGTTACGAAAAACAAACCAACGTGTATAAACAACAAAGGTAAATTTACAATGGTTATATGTAATTGAAACGACCAAACGACCTTCGACTTTTTTCTTGATGTATACAATAAATAAAATACATGATAAATGTCATGCATAATCATCTCCTTCCTTTGATTTTGCTTCCACAACACAACTTCACATTCCCGAAACACCAAAGAATCACCCAAGTAGTTGAAACAATAACTTCCACTATGTTCACAATCTACATATGACGCGAGTCAAACCAATTGGTTAACAAATCAGTTTTCACAAATCAGTTTTCTATCAAGCAGGATAGATATTTTCAACCGTCTAAAAATAACAACTCAAATTTAACCTTGCATCACACACACAAAAGGTGATATATGTTAAGAATCAAATATACATAGTTATTTATAGAAAGACTTCAACATATATACATGTTTATAGATTATAAATACTTAAATTCATTTAACTTAATTATGGTTAGTTGGTCTGAAATCTATTTGTATGCACCACATACTTTTAAACCCTTTCTTGAAATCTAATCTTTGTATATGCCAACTCGTATCAGCAATGTTTCTGCTTTTACACACCAAATGATTTGGTTGCTCCGAAAATTCAGGAAAACGTAAAAAATCGAAGCCATCAAAACATTAGAAAAACGTAAAATTGGTTTTACATACGGGTTTGAAAGTGTTCAAAGAGTAATTTTTTTCATACACATGTAAGCTACGTAAACCTAAATCATGTCCCTAATGGTATCCTATGGATGATTATTTGCTTAAAAAAACTTATAATCAAAGAATTATACCTTGTGAGAAGCTTGTTGGCTTCTATGTTTTCAACCAGTGTCGTGGCAGCGGAACTCATAACAACGAACTTTCCTCATGCTAAGACCTGAGCTTTTTCCCTTGATTTTTGGCATAAGAACCCAACTCTTTCTTCACTACGACCAATGGAGAATATAAATATTAAAAGAATTAAATAACTCTATATACATTTTTTGCGTCATCTACAAACGCTAATTTATAATATTGAAGAACAAATATAAACACAATCTCATCTATAACCATAACCACAAAAATCAAATAAAAACAAAATATGAAAATCAAACCCTTAAAGATGACAAACATCAATTATAAGACCCCTAGTTAAGCATTTGCTTTCTTCTTGATTTCTTGAATGGCAAAAATTACTATTTCACACCATGATATTTAAAGTATAAAAGCTAATATCAAAAATCAAATAGAAGGAACAAATACATGCAGGCACCATCGAAACTCGACAATACCAACATGGATTCAAGAAAACATCCCACAACTACAAAGCTACATTCTGAAAGGCAATCCCTTTCTAGTAGATCCAATCAAACATCCTAAAAAAACATTTTAAACAATCAAAAGGCAAATGCATACCATGTATGATCCTAGAAATCTATAAATCTTATAGAACATATACGCAACAGATGCTCTAAACTCTAAAGATGAAGCTTGGTCATGCAATCATCCAAAAATAAACATATAATTAAATCCTTGCAAAAATATACACCGTCGCATAAACGAATAAATATAAATAGTTATGAATAGTATCCATGTCCAGTTTGAAGATGGAACAAATTAGATTACATCAATAACCAATAATAAACAAATAAATATAAGTAGTTGTAATCATATATAAAACACTTATGAAGTCATTATTGAGTGCATATAAATATGCACGTACTTTTGCTATTTTGTATATGATGACATGTCCTTCTTTGCTCCATGCTTGAACAGAGCATCAGTGAAGAACCTGTGGTTCAATACAGCTTCAGCAATTGGCCTATTCCTGAAGTCAGGATTCAACATCATCTGCATATGATCAAAACAAAATTATAAAAATAGTAGTAAAAATCCTCATGTGACAAAACCTTTAAAAGGAAAGAATTGCAATGGAATTGAACCTGCAACAACTCCCAGCCAGCACCATCTCTTAAATCCAAAAACTTAACAGCCTCTAAAAGTCGGTCATCAGCTAAGCAATACCTAATCAAAATTCAAAATACACACAGAATGTGTATTATTTATGGCTAGAATATACAGATTATAAAGTTATTAGAGTTCATACTCTCTAGTAGCTGCAAGATCAAGTTTAAATGTGCTCTCTAGCAGCCTCTGCAAGTTCAAAACCATAACTATATTAACATATAAAGAAAGAAGGAAAAATGGGCTTAAAAATAGTTATGTGAAACCTGCTTGCAACGAAAGGCTATCAATAATTCCTGCTTCACAAAATGGTATAAAGGCCAAGTATGCAAAAAGAAGACCAGCTCCATAACTATAAAGAAAGAATAATGGACTATGAGTAAACAATACCAATAATATATATATATATATATATATATATATATATATTTATATATATATATATATATATATATTCTACTACTAAAGATTAAGGTAGAATTTCTACATATCATCGGCTATCCCAAAAGGTCGTTTTTCCATAGGAGTAAACGCCCCAGATGATCTTGCACGTCTCCAAAGACCTTCGGATAATCCATATGAATTTTCCTCTATACTTGAATATCTAGAAAGAAAAGTATAAAATTCTGAAGAAAAGGATAATTTCAATTGTAAAGTTTTTCTTCTTCCACTAAAAAGGGTAGCGAAGGTACACATGTATTAATAAAAAAATTATATTTATTTATTCTCATCTAAACCTGTATGTTTATGTGGTATCTACTGGAATGATTAGGCCATCGTTGTTAGGATTTACATGCTCCATTGGACAACGACCCGCAACTGTTGACCGAGCAACGAATGACAGAGTTCAAAGTCATTGGACAACCAAATCCTTAATATCGAGATTGACATATTGTCCCACAGAGGATAATGTATGCGGTGATCGATCATTTATAAAACCAAAGTTGTCAAAAATGATATTGCCCTTTCTTAAACATACTTAATTAACAGATCCTTCTTAAACCAAAGTTGAGCACCCTAATATATTATCCTTAGTATTAGTTGATATAAATGATATTAAACTACTAATTTGAAATCAAACCAAACCAAAGTATCAATACATAAAACAAATTGAATCCATTCACAGCAACCTGCTGTGTTCACACTGCAATATATGTTTATATATATGATGGCACAACACATGATCCATGCATACAACAAATTGAATCCATTCACAGCAACCTGCTGTGTTCCCTTCAAACACACGCAATATTTCGGTTTGTGATTTATAGGTATTTATCAAAGGGAAGTTAGGTTACCTAATACCAAGGATTAGAGCCGCTTCTCGCCTGGTCATTGTTTGTTGGAAGCCGCCTTCATAGAACCTGCGTGATCTAGGTCTCGGGGGTCTATTCTTGAAAGAATGCCAAGCCTGAATCCCATATTTACCAGCCATGGCAGCAGCTGCTACTGCAAGCCCAGCAATAAATGGGGTCACCTGTTACGCACATCTGAGGTTCATTAGTGTTTTGGTGGAACATTAAACATGAAGTCCCTTTTGGAAAAGGGTTTTCCAGAAACAGTGATACGGCCTTTTCTATTTTAGTTGGGAAAGAAGGCGAGATGGTGAATGCAGCCTAGCTCTCCCCATTCAATAGGCCTACAGCCTTAGCCCCAGGTGGTGTAACAGAGAATTCAAGTAGACAGCCAAACCAGGATAGATGACTGAAAATCCCGCTTAGAGATCCCTTACTGCTACTGCTACTGATGACAGCCAAACCAGGATAGATGACTGAAAATCCCGCTAAAGTAGAAAATTCGTTAATGCTGTAGAAATAAATATAGTGGATGAATGACCTCCTACTGCTCTAAAGATTACTGGGCTAACTGCTACTGATGACAAATCAGTGATATTCATGAAAATTCTACCTAGAGCTCACGATGAAAAATCTTTTGTATGTATCTTTTACTTTTCTAACCGGATCCTACAATAGATGATGTATTGTTCTTGGTGTTCTTAGGCAACTCAATCGATTTAATTCCACTATGCAAAGTAAAGTATTTTGACATTATCTAAACACAGCTCTAGGTGTTTAACCCAATTAATTTCATTTCAAGTTGCAGAACTTAACAACAGCATCCCAAAACACCATTTCACATGCGAAATAAATCAATGAGAAATCAGAAACAAATCAAACGGGTAAAGCATGATCCATCCTCATATGCTTAGTCGTAATCGAGCTGATTTAAAGTAATTCGAATTACAATTCAATTGGGAACCAATGCAGGGTTCGTAATTGTTAGGGCAAATCGAAGAACCCCCAATTGGCATTAACAAAGTAAACTCTAAAATCGAGAAATACAAACGGAAAAAGGCATACATATATATAAATAACAGACTGAGAAGGAAGAGGAGTTGTACCCAAGGCTTCTGATCCTCCGGCGCGTAGGTGTTGGTGGCAGGAGGTGGGGCATCCGATGAGGTATACGGGGAAGATGAAAACAGCATGAAGATTGAACATTGGTGGTGTATTGTTACCTGGGTGAGGAAATGGGAAGATGATGAGGAGATTGCAGACAGCGAGGAGGAGGTGGAGGAGGGCGAGGCCGATGAAGAGGAGGAAGAGGGAGCACTGGTTGCACTGCGGATCCGATTCCGGCGAGTCATGAACCTCCGATTGGGTCCGATGGAGGAGGCGGTGGTGATGTCTGATGGTGAGTGGGGTTGAAGAAGAAGATAGGATATCAAGAGTTGTACACCACGCAGACATGGAGGTACTGTGAGCTACAGTACCTCCCCTCACATAACCGACCTTTGTTTTTAATATATATATAATTTATTACCAAAACTTGTTAATTTATCAAACGTGATATTGAAAGTTAATGTTCAAACATTTTATATTTTAATCTATTACCAAAAAATATTAATTTATCAAACTTTATATAGAGTGATACTTAGGGGCTGTTTGGGGGCTGTTTGGCAACCTCTTAATCAGCCTCTTAATGGTTCAGATGTTGAATGATTCAGCACTTAATGGTTCAGACTGTTTGTTTTACGAGCAAATGTCTGAATGGTTAAAATATTTGCCTCTGAATGGTTAAGCATTATACTAATGCTGAATGGTTAAGAGGTCTGATGCTGAATGATTAAGACCTCTTATCTGAATTGGTCAGACATTTGTCTTTGAATAGTTAAGCAATACACTAGCTCTTAATGGTTCAGACCTCTTAATGGTTCAGCACTTAATGGTTCAGACCTCTTATTGGTTCAGCACTTAATCATTCAGATACTGTCAAACAGCCCTTTAGGAATAGTATATCTTTGTGTGGCTATAAAAATAGAAGATCAGAAACATTTCAGGTAAGTTATATGAATCGGTAGAATATAAAATCGAATGTTAGTTTAGCCAGTCAAACCTAATAAGAGTAATCGGTCAAAGAGATCAGCTAAAGATTTCTCTAAATGTTAATTAAGGTTATTAAATAGTAAGAGATATTCTATTAACAACACATTAATTTGATACATGCAATTAATGTAATATCTACTTAAGAAAAAGATATAGTATTTAGTATGTAATTTAAGGCTTTTTAATAGCAAATCTCTCTCCTCCCTCAACATTTTTATACTTCAAATTTAAAAAAAAATCACTTTTTTTAATTCTTCTTACAAATTGTTATTTGTATGATGCTTTTTCCGTGACTAATATTTACCAAATTTAATAACTTATAATTATGTTTTTAAGGATTTGCAGACAGGATGCAAATAAGCCAACTCGAGTATGCGGTCGACTAAGCTCTAGCTAAAGTTGTGAGCAATTTACAACCTCAAGTTTTTCACCACATCTTTCATTTTTATATATTTATAACAAAAACATTTTAGACTCATACTTATAACTAATTACTTTACATATTTATAATTATATTCATAAATCCCTATCCAATAAGAGCATTTCCAGTGGAATCATTAAAAAGATGTGAGTGTTTTTCCTATATTATATGGATTGTTTTTGAGTGGTTGTGACGATGGAGAGAGAAAATGTTATTGTTGATTTGTATATTTGAAGGATTACTTTTCAATCCCTATAAATTTTTTAAAACTTTTTAAAAGTGGTTATAAGTGGATGAGATATAAAAAATTAATGATAAGGGTATAAAGTTATTATTTAATTAAAAATAGAAGAGAGAAAATAGTGACTTTTAATATAATTATATAAATAAAGATAATAAATCCACTGTAAATGCTCTAAACGAGTAAATTTATTTTAATATAATTATATAAATAAAGATAATAAATCCACTGTAAATGCTCTAAACGAGTAAATTTATGTATTGCATGAGGCAATTATTCTTTATTCTATTTCTCTGTTATTATTAGTAATATGCATAGATTAAATTGTAATTATTATAATTATTTAAAATTTACATTTAAAATTAATATGTTTACTATTTTATCATATATTTCACAATAATCTTCATAATTTCTCTTTTTGTTATAATTTTTTTTTATATTACAGAAAGTGCAGGGGGCAGAAGTCCAATTAACATTGTTTTTTTTTTCCAGAAATATTCTTAGCTTAGCTCACGTAAATACAGATTAAAAAGCCAAAAAGAAAGAAAGAAAAGCATATCGTTCTTTGCTACTTTGCCTCCGCAACAAACACTTTAAACTCTCTCTCTCTCTCTCTCTCTCTCTCTCTCTCTCTCTCTCTGTACCATTCTCCCTTGCTTATGTTTTCAACTAGACATAGATTCTGGTTCTAGTTGATAAGGTACTATGATTTTTATAACAAAATCTCACATCTTTTCTTAAAATAATTCAATCTACCATACACAACAATAAAATACTCTTGGAGATGCAAGATTTGAGAATGTGGATTCATTTTTGTAAATGGGTTCTGATCTTTGCAATTGGATTTGGTGTTTTGGGTGAATTGGTGAGTGGATATGAGTTTGATGAAACAGAGTTTCATTATAATACAACTGAAGCCATTTCATTGTTGGAAGCTTCTTCTTCTGCTGCCGCAACCCCTAAGCCTCTGTTTGTGGGTCTTACTCTTATTCCTCAAGCTGCTGCTAAAGGAGCTGGTAATCTCTCTCTATATATGTATAGATTGTATGCATCTGTTGTGTGCAAAAACTTTGGTTTTCAGTGACTTTTGAGCTCTGTTTGTGGCTGTTTTGATGGGATTTGAAAGATTTGTATGTGCATTTGTGTGGGTTTTCTTGTTTTGAGTTCTTGAAGATGTGAATCTGCAAGATTTGATGGATTGATGTTAGATCAAGTTCTGTGTTCCTAGATTACAGCAAACTTGATGTTTTTTTATAGCTTAATTATTGCTGTTTTGAGGGTTTGTTTGTTTGTTTGGGGCTATGTGTTTTTGTGCTACCGTTTGTAGTTCTGTATTTAGGTGACTGGTTTTTGTATCTAACCTGTTGTCTGTATATTTGATTCTTGTGTCACACAATTTGGGTGATTTTGTTTTAAGGTTTGTAATTTGTGCTTGTTAATTGCTGATTAATGTTTTTCTTCACAATTTACTTGCTCTTTTTTTCTAATTTTAATTTTATATATCCATCTTCCCAGAAAATGATAACTTTTTGATTCTTGAATTTCATCATTAATGTTTCAAGATTCATATATATGATAGTAGTTTTTCTTTTGTTTTTCTGGAAAGTGCTTGATGCTTTGATATGCAAAAGGAATGTTTTTTAAAGGTTACTTTGTTGTTTCTGTTTTTACAGTATGTTTGGATGGAACATTACCCGGGTATCATTTGCACCGTGGATTCGGATCGGGTGCAAACAGTTGGCTCATTCAATTGGAGGTTTGTGACAGCTTAATCGATAACGACAACTCTATTGAATTATTTGTTATACTTCTACGATTGAAATATCAATAATTCTTGATGCTAAACTTCATGCGGTACTTATACCATAGTCTCTATTGAATTATTTGTTATACTTACTTCTACGATTGAAACATCAATAATTCTTGATGTTAGCCTTCATATGGTACTTATACCATAGTTAATATTATTGCATGCTCAGACTAATTAATTTAGTTAAACATATCGTAACTAAAGGGTGGAGGATGGTGTAACACCATTAGATCTTGTGTTTACCGGAAAACTACAAGGCGTGGATCATCCAAATTTTTTGAGAAACAGTTGGCGTTCACTGGAATTTTAAGCAATAAAGCTGAAGATAATCCAGGTATCGTCACCAGGCAGTACTAATCATGAATATTAGAGGTGGAAATTTTGGCCCGGACGGATTTGGGCTATGTTTAATCTCAAACGGGTCAACTCAAAAGATAAAACTAAAAGGGAAAACGGTTTAATGTGTTGATAGTTGCCCAAAGTCTGTTTTTAACAAACATACAACCTCCTAAATCGTTTTATTCGATGTTTTACATTTTTCTGGTTCCAAGCATATTTAAGGCATCAGTTATTTATCAAACATGGACAAAAGATCATTTTTAGATCACCCAATTCGACTCAACCTGTTTTAATCTGACCCGTTTGATCTTTTACCCAACGTGCCCATCTTTGCACTTGTATAGTAAAGCGAATTCAATTCATTTGTTGCCACTATTTATTTGATTCACCTTTGAAATTCTGTTCAGATTTTTTCAACTGGAATCGAGTCAAGGTTCGTTATTGTGATGGTGCTTCTTTTGCTGGAGATTCAGAAGATAAGGTGGGTAGCATTGTTTCATCTATCTTGTTCACATTTTCTTCTAAAAGTTATCTAGTTTTTGTTTATATCACTTTTGTTTTTGAACTTATATATCGGTGACAGGCTAATAATCTACAATTTAGAGGCCACAAAATATTCTTGGCAGCAATGGAAGACTTGATGTCAAAGGGAATGCGAAATGCGAACCAGGTATTTTCTTTGATTGATCATTCTGTTACGTAATTTCGTTTATAAAGATTTGTTATGAAAAATAATTTTATTGGTTGCAGGCACTTCTTTCTGGGTGCTCGGCTGGTGGTCTGGCATCTATTTTACACTGTGATGAGTTCAGTTCTTTGTTCTCAGGAAGCACCAAAATCAAGTGTTTGGCCGATGCTGGAATGTTTATGGACGCGTAAGATCCACATATTTTGATTTTCAAGCAGAATGATTTGTGTTACTATCTTTATTTTCTAATTTTGCTATGTCTGCTTTTTATAAAATTTTAGGATTGATGTTGCTGGTGGACATACACTAAGGAACATGTATGAAGGTGTTGTTACCTTGCAGGTACTTCAAAGTTCAAATTACTTTAGGGTGTTAAGTTGGAGTATGGATTATGATTATATTTTCTGATTATTTAGGGTTCAATAAGATTTAGAGAAACAGGTAAAAAGTTGTAAAAGATGATAATTATCTGATTTTGTCAACAGGGGGTTTCTAAAATCTTATCGCCGGCATGCATCAGCCAACTCAACCCGACTTCAGTAAGTCATCAAAATCCAGCATTTGACGGGTTATAGACACTTGTTTTCGTTCTAAATTCTATTTTTTTCTTGTTCTAGTGCTTTTTTCCTCAGAACATAGTTTCACACGTCAAAACCCCTATGTTCATTCTCAATGCTGCATACGATTCTTGGCAGGTAAATGTTTTCATCTCTCGATTTTGCAATATTTCAAGTAAATAATAATATTATGTCTAATTAATCTGGTTTTATACATTTTCAGGTGGTTTCGAGTTTATCTACTCCAGCAGCTGATCCTAATGGTGCTTGGAAGGCATGCAGGAGCAACCCTGGCAATTGTTCACCATCTCAAATGAAATTCTTTCAAGGTATCAACATGTCAATTTTGCCATTATATGTAAAAGAAAAGAAAAGAAACTAGGATCACTCTACGAGTATTCATGGTCCGTTTCGTTGGGGTTGTAAAATTTTTAGGCAGAACCACTAGCTATAGTTTCGGCAAACAACAAACCAAATTGTTTGGGTTGGGTTGGTTGGATCATGGATGGTTTAAACTTTAACGGTTTGGTTTTGGCAGTTTGCAGTTTGAACTGGTTTTTTAATTTCTTTTTTCTAGATCTTAAGTTTGTACTTCTTTTACTTAAAAGGACATGATGCTCATGAATATAAGTAATATACATAGAGGCATATTCAAAAATGAAAAGAAATACTTAAAAATGTTAAACCTATTTACATGGTCGGTTCCAAGTTCCAAACTGTTAGTTGAACCTTTTAATCATGAAAACCAAACTGTATACATCTCAAACCAGCCAAACCGGTTCGATTCACACGTCCGGTAGTAGGACATGATATATTGACTAATTGATGTTTACATGACGTTGTATGATCAGATTTCAGAAACCAGATGCTGAATGCACTTAAAGGATTCTCTACCTCCAAACAAAACGGATTGTTTGTAAATTCTTGTTTCGCCCATTGCCAAACTGAGAGGCAGGATACATGGTTTGCAGATAATTCTCCAGTTATTAACAACAAGGTACGCGTGTCAATTCAGGTTACTTTACATCTCTTTCGGGTCAAACTGGTAAAATAAATACAAAAAACGTTAAACAAGAAAACCCCTAATCATTAATAAATATTGAAAAAAGTACTGTTAAGTTGTGATAACTGTATTCAGTACCTCACTTTAAAAAAAAAAATTATATGTATGGTGTTGATATGATGCAGCCGATAGCATTGGCTGTGGGAGACTGGTATTTCGATAGATCAAGCGTGAAAGAAACAGACTGCCCGTATCCATGCGACAAGAGTTGTCACAACCTTCTATTTCGATAGATCATGTAACATCATCATTTATATATTTTAATTGAATGAAAATAATAAACTGCATTTCTCACTTTTCGAACAAGAACAAGTGGGGATATTATTATCAACATAGTTTTGAATCTTATTTTTTTCTTTACTGTAATAGTGATGCAAAACTATGTTCTTTGATGGCTGTTGCAATTAAAGTCATTGATTAAATTTTTCTTTAAATATTTAAAATATTATTTACATAAGTTTTTATGCATACCTTTGCATATTTGGGATAGTATAATTATATGTTCTATATATCTTTTATAGACGTAAAATTTATACACATTATGAACATATAACTGTTGATTTTTATAATTGATTGATTTCAGCTAACATTATGTTTATAGTATATGATTTAACTATTAGTCTTACGAGTAACTAAACTAGTTAATGTTATGGAGTTAATTCCATACATCAAAGAATTAGATTAGGATGTAATTGACTTAATATATTAGAATTCATATTTGTATAGGATTATGATTATTGATATGATTCACAATTAGAGCTCTTGTGATTATAAATAGTGGGCTACTCTGATGAAAGAAGGTAATGAATTTCATAATCTCTATTATGATATGATATTAGAGCCACTCTCTGATATCTAAGCTTTCTCTCTCTCTCTAAGCTTTCTCTCTAAGCTTTCTCTTGCAACTCTCTTGATCACCAAGAAATCTCTCTCTAAGCTTTCTCTCTCTCTCTAAGCTTTCTCTCTCTATTGTACCGTTAACCATCACCATCACCATCACCGGTCACCGGCACCGCCGGCCACCGGAAACTCGCCGGAGCCCTAGCAGCGGACCACCGGTAACTCGCCGGAGCCCTAACCGTCACCACCATCACCGGCCACCTGCAACTCGCGGTGCAGCAACTTCTACGCCACCCCCTCCGGAGCCCTAGCTGTCACCACCGCGGTGTTGCAACCCCCTACGGAGCCCTACCTGTCACCACCGTCACCGTCACCACCATCACCGGTCACCAAACACCCCCCCACCTGCTACGCACCATCCCCTTCACCGCCCCCACCGCCCGCTAGCCACCCACCCCCCGCAGCCACCACAAACCGACAACCACCCGCCCAACCACCTCAGCCACCATAACCGACACCACCCACCCACCCACCCACCAACCATAGCCGCCGCCCAACAGCTACCCTCAACCCTCTAGCACCCGTACACATCCTACCCCGACAAAGCATAATCGAAGAACACTAACTGGGGTACACATTTGGTGAGATCCTTCCATCTCGGGTTTTCATAGTTGCTCTTAGTCTTTTTTACTTATATATTTTCGTTTAGATTATTTGGCTGGGTTAGGGGTACCAGCACCTGGTTTTTTAACAGGGAGAGTCATCCCCTATTTCTGTGTAAATTCTGCTTGCTTGTGATTTGCTGTTTTTTTGTTAATCAGGGAGAGTCATCCCCTACTTTCTGTGCTATTGCCACTTGCTTGCAATTTGTTGTTTTTTGTTTCCTCGATTTGATTGTGCGCAACCTTTGTGTTGACTACCTCGGGTGTAGGACTACAGTTTCTTTGTGCAGTACTAGTAAGGTGGATAGGCTGATACTATAGATAGTAGAAGCCATTATGCTGCACCGAGATCATGTTCAGTGAAGAGAAGTGCAACTACAGGGAAAAAAGGTTATAGCGTACGAGTGGCTTCGTGGAATGTAGGAACCCTATCTAGTAAGTTATTAGAATTAATAGATGTACTGAAAAGACGTAGAGTGCATATAGCGTGTCTCCAGGAGACTAGATGGCGGGGTAGGAGAGCAAAAGAGTGTAATGGTTATAAACTATGGTATTCAGGTTCAGATGGGTCAAAAAATGGAGTAGGTTTCCTAGTTGCTAAAGAACTTCAAGATAATGTAGTGGAGGTAAGAAGATACGATGATAGACTTATGCTGTTACGAATAGTAATAGAAGATGTAGTAGTGGCGGTAGTTAGTGCGTATGCACCACAAGTTGGATTAGGGGAAGCGAAAAGAAAAAAGTTCTGGGAGAGTTTAGACCAAGTTATGGAAGACATACCTAGAGAAGAAAAAATATGTATAGGAGGAGATTTTAATGGCCATATTAGTAAGTATAATGATCACTTCCCGTTGGTGCATGGAGGCTTTGGGTATGGTCTTAGGAACGACGCCGGGAAGGAGCTTCTTGACTTTGCATTAGCACATAACCTAGGCATTATAAATTCATTTTTTAAGAAAAGAGACTCACACCTAATCACGTTTAGCAGCGGCGGAAGACACACACAAATAGACTATTTGCTGATGAGGGGACAAGACCGTAGCTCTTGGAAGGACTGTAAGGCAATCCCGGGCGAGACGGTAGTGACGCAGCATCATATGTTGGTGGCGGATATACGCGTCAAGAGAGTAATTGTCGAACAAACTAAGAGAACTAGACCTACGATCAGATGGGGGCAGCTTAAAGATGAAAATATTACCACCTTTAGAGATAAGGTCATACCAATGAGCCAGACTGGGCCACAGGAAGACGCAAACCAAAAATGGGAGGCCATGGCAACTAGAGTTATCCAAGCAGCTAAAGAAACTCTTGGAGTAACAACAAACAGGACAATCGGTCATAAGGAAGCCTGGTGGTGGAACGAAAATGTACAGGAGAAGATAAGAATTAAACAACAAAGCTTTAGAGAGCTGTTACGCTGTAATAATGAGGAAGAACGAGCAGATTTAAAAGTTAAATACAAGGAGGCCAAACGTGAGGCGAAAAAGGTTGTGTCAGAGGCAAAGAACACAACGTATGAGAGGATGTACAAGCGATTAGAGACGAAAGAAGGAGAACATGACATGTTTGAGATTGCCAAGGCAAGAGAAAGTAGAAGACAAGACTTGAAAATGGTGAAGTTTATAAAGGCTGAGGATGGAAAGGTCTTGATAAAGGAGAAAGACATCAAAGGGAGATGGAAAACTTACTTCAATGACCTCTTCAACCTAAGGAACCCTAATCAGCAAACTGAGATCGACCAAACAACTCAAACAACGACACAAACCAAGTGCTACTGTAGAAGTATCACAGTCGTCGAAGTTGCGAGAGCTCTTAAGAAAATGGGAAGGGCTAAGGCGGTGGGGCCAGATAACATACCGATTGAAGTGTGGAAGTGTCTCGAAGATGAGGGCCTGCAATGGCTAACAGACCTATTCAACACTATCTTCAAGACCGGGAAGATGCCGGAGCAGTGGAGAAGCAGTGTCATAGTCCCTATATATAAGAAAAAAGGAGATGTACAATGTTGCATAAACTACAGGGGAATAAAGCTCTTGAGCCATACGATGAAACTATGGGAAAGAGTTATCGACACAAGAATTAGACGCGAAACTCATATAGCGGTAAACCAATTTGGATTTATGCCAGGACGCTCTACAACAGAAGCCATACACGTCACAAGGAGGGTAATGGAGAAATATAGAGAAAAAAAAGGGACCTGCATATGGTATTTATTGACCTAGAAAAAGCCTATGATAGTGTTCCGCGTAAACTCATTTGGGAAAGTCTTCGACTTAGAGGGGTACCAGAGAGGTATATCAGAATAATCAAGGATATGTATGACGGGGCAAAAACATGTGTGCGAGCACCAGTCGGAGACACAGACTGCTTCCCGGTGGAAGTGGGACTCCACCAAGGATCGGCATTGAGCCCATTTCTCTTCACAGTAGTGTTGGATGAGATAACCAAGAATATACAGGAGCCAGTCTCATGGTGCATGCTGTTTGCGGATGATATTGTGTTAATATCAGAATCTAAAAGGGTGCTTAACGAGAGACTAGAACAGTGGAGAGCAGCACTAGAGCGCAAAGGCTTAAGGATAAGTCGCTCTAAGACGGAATACATGTATTGTAACTTTAGTGGGGAGACTGAAGAGGACAACCAAATCAGTATTCAGGGTATAGCGGTCCCACAGACCTCTAGGTTCAAATACTTGGGATCGTATGTACAGGAAGATGGAGAGATACACAGCGATGTAGCACACCGTGTCCAATCAGGATGGTGCAAGTGGAGAGCAGCATCAGGGATTTTGTGTGATAAGAGGTTCCCAGAAAAACTAAAAGGAAAACTATACAGAGTGGCAGTACGCCCAGCTATGCTATACAGAACAGACTGTTGGGCAATAAAGAAATCGCATGAGAGACAAATAGAGATCGCGGAAATGCGAATGCTGAGATGGATGTGTGGACGAACAGGACTGGATCGGATAAGGAATAACGTGTTTCGACAGAGGCTACAGGTGGCTTGTATCACGGGTAAAATACGAGAAGGAAGATTAAGATGGTTCGGCCACGTGAAGAGGAGACCGATACAGGCGCCGGTTAGAGCAGTAGAGAATATCACCTTAGAGGGTAGGAGGAGTAGAGGAAGACCGAGGTTGACGTGGGACGAGATAATTAGGCGAGATATGGTAGAGTTGCACCTCTCTGAACACATGATCGAGGATAGGACTGCGTGGAGGCGTAGAATTAAAATTAAGGACTTCTAGTGGGTTCTGTAGGTAGGAAGAGTAAACGGCACGCCTGATGTATAGCTATTAGACTTCTGTCATGTATTTGATGAAACTTGTCGCCTGATGTATAGCTATTAGACTTCTGCCATGTATTTGATGAAACTTGTCGCTTATTTGGTGCATGCTATTTCTATCTCCTTATGTGTTTCCGTGGTATTGTATGATATATATTATGTTGGCTATTGCTATTGTTACCGAGTCGGGGGTCTCTTTAGAAGCGGTCTCTCTATCTCCCAAGATAGAGGAAAGACTTGCCACCATCTACCCCTCCCAGACCCTGCTATTAAACGGGATACACTGGGTATGTTTGTTTGTTTGTTTCTCTGATATCTAAAAATCCTATAAGTTGTCACATGCTAAACGCCACCATACCGGTTGGCCACCCATCACCATCGATCTTCTTCTCCTTTCTTATTTTGTTTTTTCGCAATCATGGACACCAAAGTCCATCCAGCAATCATGGTTACTAAAAAAAACGAGTAGTACAGCTCATGGGCGAAACTCTTCCGGATCCACTGTTGCGCCTTCAAAGTTGGTGATCACCTTGAACCTAATCCATGACTCCCGAATTATGGTCTTGCATAGATGTTATAATCGTCCAATGGATCTATAGCGCACTATCGGATGACCTACTGCACACCATATTAAAAACAAACAAAACCACATCCCGAGCATGACTTGTCTTCGCCTACATCTTTTAAGTAACCAAAACTCTAGAGCACTTGGAACACAAGTCAGTCACTACAAAGCTTGATAACTTTCCTAATATCTCCTCTTGTTGCCAAGCTTTGAAAATCTTAGCTAACTAACTCGCAAACTTCGGGTCCTCGCTATCCAACCAATGACTTGTGCTTTCAACTCATTGTCGATTCAAATGATTTTTATGATGGCGTAGAATTGATGATGATACAACAAACAATTCTCTCCCGAAATTCTATGAAGCTTTATCAAAGTTGGTTCCTAAAGAGATACGAAAAGCAAACTAGGCCGTTTACATCGTAACCACCAATTGGACCACCCTGACCGCCTCCACTAACCAGACCCATGATGGTGCCACACCCACTGCCCGGGCCTTTGATCCACAACAACCCGCTACCCAACGACTTTCAATGAACTTTGAGACTCAATATTAAGGGTTGGGGCCGCGGCCGAGGCCAAGGTCACAGTAAAGCCGAACCCAATGGTATTTTTTTTTGTTTCCCTTAATTGTCCACACATCTCCGGCCTCCTAAAACAGTAAAGCCAAATGCAAACTTCGATCCATAAGCAATATTATGTGTACCATTCTCTCTCAATCTTTGATCCCACCCTCTTATTTTTCGCCTCAAGCCATACAACACTCCACCTACGTACCTTCACAACATCACCTTGACTAAACTACTTAACAAACTAATTACACCCATCTCTCTCCTGTATAACCAATTACCCTTCATGTTTTCTGGTGCTTATTGCATCCTTTATTTCCATCATCCACCATTCACAAACCCAACAACAATTTATTCCACATGTTGTTCTTGGATATCCTTCCAACCATCAAGGATATATATAAATTTAATTTGTAACCCTTCCACCCGACAAATTATCATTTCCCTTCACGTTATCTTTGATGAGATCGATAATATTTCGATCTGTTTCAAAAACAAAATCCTTCGCCTCATCTTCATATCATTTTCTTTCGTCCGACCCACATTCGTCACCATCTCGTCAACTCTACCAATCCCTGCCTATAACCCGCCACCACAATATCTCAACACAACCTCGATCCCCCACACCATCCCATGCAAACTACTCGAACATCTAATAACCTACCCAACCTCTCAACCCACACACCTCCACTTCTGTTATTGCTATTCCTAAATGTCCTCTCGATGCTCTTTGTACACCTAAGTGGCACGACAACGAGTCCCACGACACCATGCTTGATGAATTACAGGCGCTCACCGGTAATAATACATAAACGTTAGTTCCTTGACAAAATAAAATGCATGAAAGTGGTTCCTACTATGTGGATTTTAAACTTAACGCGCAACCCGGTTTGAGTCTAGAGGATGACATTTTGCTTTTACTTTGATGATTATGGTTTTTTATTTACATGTTTAGTTTCTCACGTTATACTAATACACATTTTCAAAGGTCGGTGGCATCACAACCGGCCAAAAAAATCCCTCAACTTTTTATTGACACTCCTTTTAGATTTCTAAAGTTCCGAATTTATCCACGTACAATAAAAATTCAAGTCCATTTATGTTAAGACATAATCAGAAATGACAGCTTAAATATAATATGTTTGTGTGCCTAACTTTATATACATTTTAAAACTATCTACGTTTTGACAAACACCTACGTTTTGACGTAAATTTTGTTCGGATATTAATCGAGTCAAATATAAAAGTTTTGACGGAAGTTTTGTTCGGAAACACGTCAAATCAAATACAATACATTTTTGTTTACTCTACGCTTCGACATAAATTTAGTTCGGACACGAGTCCAATATAAATGTTTCAACAATATTTTATTTGAAAAAAAATCGGTTCAGATATAATAATTCTGATTCAACAGTATAAATTCGAGTCACTCTACGTATTGACGTAAATTTAGTTAAAAAACAAGTCGGGTCGATTGTAATCTATACATTATCACGACGCGTACGATGTCGCCGCAACGTGCGCGGATAAAATTACATAACTAGTTATGGCTTATATAATTAAGAAATATGAACAGCAAACGCATGACAAAAACAATTTAAACCCAATAGCTACGTTATAATTAATAATATTACATCGCCATCACCCATATCACAACTCCATGGTGTTTTGTTCCCTTGTGGATAACCAAGTAATATCCTGTAGGGCTTCAATAATTAGATGCACATGCATTATAGTCTACACCATATAAATAAATGTATACTAATACATACACATCTATAATATCTAATAAAAAAAAGTCTATTTTAACTAATCTAAACTTTAGAAGCATAGGGACGTTAATTTTTAAATTTTTTTTTCGTTTCTTGATTGCCAAATGAAACAAAATGGGCAGAAAAAAATTGCATGCATGTATAGTATCACCTTCTTTTGTGCCGGCATCATTAAGAGAGCTTCGGGTGGGTCTACAACTTCTCTTACTGCACCTCCCGTTAGAACTTCGATTCTACAGCAATCACCGAAGAGATACTCAATAAGTCACCCGATCAAATCCATTTGTTATTGTTTCTTGAGGAGTTGTATTGGCTAATTAATTTTACACAGTGATGCAGCTTATGTGTTTGATGGTTTCACTAGCTAGGAGCTACTTAATTTCCAATCCCACTTACAAGATATATAGGGTGGAAAATCTCTGTAAGAGGGCATTGTTTAACCCACAAATCAACCCAAAACAAAATATATAGGGTGGTGTTATATATGTTTCATTTTAAATTATTTTTTTACTAGTTATATTCTTTCTTTTAATTTTTTAAAAAATAGTTAAGTTTTTCTTTTATGTTTTTTTATTTATCATATCACCCCTTAATATGTTAAACTAAAAACTTTTAAGTTTTATCTGTTTATTATTTCTTTTAGTTTGTTTTTTTATCTTGTCTTTTTTTTTATTTTAAACTTTTAAGTTATACTTAGTTATTATTTCTTTTAGTTTACTTTTTTTCTTTTATTGTTCCAAAAAGCCAAAAATAGAAAATAAACAAAAACTGTATCGTATTCATAACCAAAAAAACCAAATCAAATGGCAGTATTGGGTTCGGTTAGCGGTTACACAAAATTTTGCTTATTCGGTTCGATTATCCATAAAAACCAAATAATATACTATTTAATAGGTTTAATTGGATAATCGAACTGTATAAATCGGTTTATCGGTTGAATTCAATTTGTTTAGGTCTATTTATAATTCTACATGATACTTTTAATTTTTTATTGAAGGTTATTTTTTTCTAATTAAGAATGTTTATATTATATTATATAGATTTTTTAATAATTTATAAATATATTTTTATAATGTTATATTTTTTGTATAGTTGTATAAAAAGTGTTTTTAATTTTTTTTGGAAAAGAAAAAACTTTTTTTTCTAAAACTAAAACTTAGAGTTTACACTCAAGAAGATGAAATCACTGTCTCATAACTCAATAGTAATGAGAGTTAGGGTTACCACCCAAATGAAATAAAGGTCTAGCCGTTGTTATGCCAAAAGAAAAACCCATGAACATCATATCTAAAAAACAAAAGTGGCCTCAGATGAATATATATCCGTCATCTGGACATGAAATCCGAAAGAGGCCATAGTAAGAAAACCTTAAAAACTGAAACATCGCATAAACAAAATTCTTATATGAAATCAAGTTCATCATCATCGATCTAAAATAGCTTTGATTAGGCATAATCTAACACAAAAAAGAGGATATACCTCATCTTCACCGTCGTCAAGGAAACCCACGTAGGCAAAGGTAAATGAGGAAGATAACACTGGCACTGCTAAGTACGGGTGTCAAAAAAATATTCGAATCCTAAACTGAATCAGAAATATCCAGACTCGAGATATTTAAAACTTCGGATATTCAAATTTTGAATTTGGAATCTGATTCGGATAGTGTTTTTGAGGACTTTTAGATATTCACATATCAATTTATAGGAGAATTTTTTATAAAAATTAATAAATAATAAATACTAATTAGAATTTTTGGATATTTTCGGATCTTTCCGGATCTTCGGTTCTTTCCGAATTTTCAGATATTTTTATAATAACTCCCGATATCTGAAAACTTTTTTTAATAGGATTAGTAAATTTTTATAAAAACTATTAAATAGTACATGTGTTTTTGTAATTCAGATATTTGTTCGGATATCCGAATCCGAATCCGAATCCGAATCCGAATCCAAAATTTTAGATTGTGGTTCGAATAGTAAATCCATTTTTAGAAAAAATTGTATTTACAAAATTTGCATATATAATTTTAAACACCCGCCCTGCTAAGGTAATCCATGTGAGCGAAGGCCAATGACAGCAGGGCTCCAAACACCTCAACACATGTCAATTTCAGTCAAGATGGAATGATCGTAGCCACAACAACCACCATATCGAAGAAGAGGAAGAAAGCAAGACATCGGCGACAACCTCCACAAGAGGTTTGACCCTGTACAAACCAAAATTAATCGGATGGGATAATAGGGAGGCTTCTCCTCTTTTTAGGTCTTTAATCACGTCTTAGGAAAATTGGCTGGCCAAACCACAAACACGACTAACCTTACTATTTCTTTCATTTGGTATTTAAACTATATTGTAATTCCAAGTCCGCGTGTTGGTTGTTCTTCCACTCTAGTTATTGGGATTTAATCATAGTATTTTACATGTTAGAAGTAAACAATAGTATGTCAACCTCTAGATTCTTCGGTTCATTTTCTATTTTAAAATATATATTTTTCTAGTTTCCTGTAAACTTATTTTTCTAACCCCCAACCCTTGAACTCTTTTAGGGGGTGGGCGGTATAGCCTAATCTTCATGTACTTTTCTCGTCACTCCTTTTATTCTACCCATAACAACAAGGTCAACCTCTAGATTCTTCGGTTCATTTTCTATTTTTAAAAAATATATTTTTCCTTGTTTCTTGTCGACTTATTTTTCCGAACCCCTAAATTCTTTTAAGGTGAAAGTATTACTTCAGGCAATCCAACAGAATTGGAGTTTGAGGAGGATCTTCCCCGTAAAAATTTCCTTTATGTTAGTTCCAATTTGTTAACAATATGAACCGGACTTTGGGCAAAGATAGAAAGTAAAGAGGTAGATCCTCCAGTAACCTGAGCAACCCAACAAATCTGGTCATCGTCTCGTTTTTTCCTGGATGACACTTCAGCGTCACATAAATCTTTCCTATTTTCACTAGCTTTTTACCGTTTTATAGAGTGTCGTCCTAGTTTTTTCCCGTTTCCCTGTTTTTTCAACTTAGTTTTTTTAATTGTATTTATATTTTATTATAACTAACTTCAATAAAATAGAAAAATATAATAAACTTTCATTAATTAAAAAATAAAACTTCATAGAAAAAAATTAACATCTAGAAAATTAAGAAATACATCATTAAATTCGCATCTACTACGAGAACTCCCATCCCCAAGTTATGCCTTTTCCTGCTTTCGTTAAAGAACAACTTCCAACATTGGATTGTAATACGTCGAGTGGTATTCTAATATGAACTATTAGTATTCGAGCTCGCGCGTTGCGTGAGGATTTGGCGTGTAACATCGAAATAAGTCACCCGTTGTGGCTACAATCCGGAAACGATGCCACGCCAAAGGATCAACACTTTTTTATGAGTCATCACCACCTTACGCGATGATAGAATGCTATAGAGATGCTAAATAATACATATAATATAACGAAATGAATAACCTTGTATAGGTGTTAATTGCATCATGTATAAGTATACATGGTACACCTTATCAGGGGCTACTTGCATGGTCTCTCGCCATCTAAAAATCAGAACTAGTGTTAATGGAAAAGCCATGAAGCAGGGCTTTTAATGTCTCAGATGTGCTTACACTCATCATTATCGACCCCACTGTAATCATAGGACTGAAAATCACCCTAGTTAACAAAAAAGCTAAACAACATGAAGCCACATCCACAATTGCCTTCTATTATGTCTTAGCTAAATGTGCGCTCAACACCATAGACCCGACGATAAGCCTCAAGTGAACAATGGTTTAACACATCCACCGGCATAAATAATCAGTAACAATTAAACGAATATTCCATATACACCATTGACAAACTATCTAGAAACTAGAAAAATATTAGGGCCTAACTTCATCTTAATCAAAGAATAGACCCAAATAAAGGCCTTAGATGAACACATTCAACTTCATCACCAAACAACATAGGAAAACCAACAAAAACCCAAACATAATTCAGATGACCACAATCAACATAATCACAAATGTATAGTTAAGAGCACCTAAAATAAAACAAATCCAAAAGGCAAAACACATCCTCATTTGAGATAAAAATTAAGGTTTACACTCAAGAACATGAAATCACTGTCTCATAAGATAATACTCAACATCGTCAAGTCAACAATAACAATATATTAGGGTTAACACCCCTTATGCAGTTAAAATGAAATAAAGGTCTGACCGTTGCTATTCCAAAAGAAAAACCCATGAACACCATATCTAAAAAAACGAAAATGGCCTCAGATGAATGTATATCTGTCATCAGGACATGAAATCCGACAGAAGCCATAGTAAGAAAACCTTAACAACTGAAACATCGCATAAACAAAATTCTTATATGAAATCAAGTTCATTATCATCGATCTAAAATAGCTTCGATTAGGCATAATCCAACACAAACAAAAGAGGAGATACCTCATCTTCACCATCGTCAAGGAAACCCATGTAAGCAAAGGTAAAGGAGGAAGATAGGTCACTTGCACTGCTAAGTAGGGGTGTTAAAAAATATTCAAATTCGAAACTGGTTTAGAAATATCCAGACTCGATATATTTAAAACTTCGGATATTCAAATCTTTGAATTTGGATTCTGATTCCGATAGTGTTTTGAGGACTTTTAGTGTCACACCCTCAATTTCCATAAACGGGGTATTACCGTTAGGCGTGTGACTTCCAGGATCTCAGCCACTAGTTACACCAAACAACACGTTAATTATAAAACATAATTCATTTTTGAAGTTTGATATTACCAAAGACCAAGTTTTTAAAGTAAACATAACAGAAGTTGCGGAAGCATAATAAATCTTAATTGTTTGAATGGCGCAACACGCGCAAACCGAATAAATGAACGTTACTGAAAAATATTAAATAAGCCACGTGAGATAATAAATGCATGAATGAATGCTCCTAATCGTGCGCGTCTTGTGAACCTGAAAGAAACATGCTAAAGTGTCAACACAAGGTTGGTGAGTTCACAGGTTTTGATAAATAGAACATAAAGTAAACCGATACAGTAAACAAAGTAATATCAGTAGGTAGCTAGTCTACTAAACCAGTTACTCAGTGTATGAAGTTCGCAACCGAAGCTGACAATCGAAACTGAACGCCTCGGCTGTGAATACCAGGTCACAGCAACAGAACTTAGGTCAATTAAACACCCGTTTGACGAACGTTGTGCTAGCGCGACTAGCCCGGGTGGGGTTTGTCAAACCCAGTAGATCTACTCAGAATTGCCTCGCTATACTACATACATTAACGGTTCGAGAGTGAGGACTTAAGTGGTATCACACTAGTAAACAGGTGATATTACAATAATACTGATCAATGAAAATGAAATTGTTTCCACGTTTCTACTTGCGTAGTAACGCACCGAAGGGCACAGTATACGAACATAGTATCATGTATATGCAGTATCAAAACAATACAATGTAATGTAACGTTTATAAAAACATCATGTTTCTCTCCCCCGAAAATAGTATAAAGTAAAAGTGGGGCTGTAAACTCACCTGACGTATAAGTACGTATATAAGATGATTGAATAGGATATTAATTGATGTTCCAACGAACTCCTTCACGAGATACCTAAGCATGTATTTATATTTTTAGTTTTAGGTTAATATTAAGGTTTAACGATTAAACGCGAACTAGGATTTCAATATGAATCTGTATATTTTGGAATTAAATATAAAAAGGTTGTGGTTTAATATGTAATTTATAATTATCAAAGGATAATTACAAATAAGGAAAAATCAATTATAGTATTTTGATTAATTATAAGGTATTAATCTATACCAATATATTTTACAAGAAATAATCCACAATTTTATTTGTAAATAATTTGTGAGTTTATAAAATATATTAATTTATATTCAAAGCTAATATAGTGTTCATTTTATAGAAATAATTATTTATAATATTTATAAATAATTTATGTATAATTTCTATGATTTTTGTGATTATTGCATAGTTATACACGATTTAGAATTTATTTTATAAAAATAAGCATTTTTAATATTTGTAAATAATATTTTATCAAAATTTATTGAAGTTTTTAAATAAAAGAAATTTACAGAAAATAATTTTGTGATATTTAAAATAGGGAGAATTTACAGAATTTATTTTTATAATTTTTAGGAAACTTTCCCATATTTTTAAAGTGTTTTTAAAGAGCTTAAAAAAATAAAACAAATAAAAAGAGGTTGCCCGGGTCGAACCCGGGACCTCATACCCGCGCACACATAGCCCCAACCAGTGAACCAATGGCCTAAGCCGCGATAAGCAATGGTTTTTAAATCATAAAACCGCAAGTTCCAGTAATCCCCAGATTCGAAGAACCTAGAATCAAATTTGATTCAATTGACCATCGATTCGATTATGATAACAGGAATGAGGTTAGGGCTTTTAATCCCCATGATGAACCGAACGTATAGATGTAATTAATTACCTGATTTGAATCGATTTGATGATATAAACAGTCAAGAACAGGTCGCGGTTCAACTTGAACTCGAATGTGGATCAAACACTGATGAAAATCAAATTAACTTTCCAGATAGCTTCGAATGATTGTAATGGTTGAAAGCCCTATGTTAATTTCAGTAATTATTGCTCGGAGTATGGATTTTGGTAGAGTTGCAGGTCGCGATGATGGTGATGATCGAAATTGATATTTTTGATGATTTAAGGTGCAATTGAACTCATTGGAAGATTGAAGGCAGTTATATACTCGTTTAGGTTCAATTAATTAGATTATTATTAAGTGTAGTGCTCGATAATGGCGGATTTTGTGGCCGACAATCGGGTGAGTGGGTTAGGTAGTTAATCGCACTCAAATTTCGACTTGTTTGTGGGTAACGAGTTCGAGTCATCCCCGCAAAGGTGTCGGTACTATTTAATTTGATTAAAATCTGCGTTTATTGGGTGTTTGGGGGTCGCCGGCGTTGGCCGGAATAGTGGCCGGAGAGGGAGAACGGGGCGACGGGCGGGGGGCTGGGTTTTTTTAAAAAGGAATTTTCACTTTTGATCCCTGTGGTTTAAGATGTTATCATTTTATGCTAGAACTTAAAATAAGTTTTAAAATCGTCAAAATTAGCCCCTGGACTTTATTATCATTATTATTATTATTATTATTATTATTATTATTATTATTATTATTATTATTATTATTATTATTATTATTATTATTATTATTATTATTATTAATCGTACTAAATAATAAAATGGATTAATTCGCGGTAGTATTAACCGAAAAAAAAATAATTTCGGGTTATCACATTATCCCCTTGTTGAAGAAATTTTCGTCCCGAAAATTAGAACACACACGTTAACGAACTACTAGCAAGCAAGCTGGTCAGTTTTTTTTTTTTTTTTTTTTGAGTAAGCTGATTAGTTATTTAGGACATAGGCAAGATAGGGTCTCCGGGAGTTTCTCATGCACGACAAACTACAATTACGTGTGCACCCGTAATGGTAATTTGCTTTGCATGGTCACCCCTGGTTCCTCCTATCCGAGCTAACATAGCTTGTCAGGTACAGTGGTCATCAACGATAGGAGTACCTAATTTGTAATTATTATATCGGGTCGATCAATCAAGTATGCGAAAGGATCAGTAAGGTTCAGGAATCGTTGACACGCCAAGGTAATTTGACTCATTTGCCTTAGAGACTTATGTAGTGACCATAGTTTATCACTCATCCCAGAAATCCCCAGGTAAGCATACCAGGTCTCGTAATGAGATATATGCGATATGCTTGCCTTAGCCCGAGGGCCTTTTGCCAGGAAATCCAGAATACAGGTGTCTATGTGTCACACAAATCACGAAGAACATTTAGGCGATGTCAAATGCACACAAACTCTCCCGTGACTCACAGCAACTTGGAGCCACCATCCCGGTAGCCATATGCTCACAGGGATATGTTAAAGCAAAAGTTTTTAGGTAATCAAAAGTTTGAGAAACCTCGTAAGTAACCCTTCCCGTGACTCATAGCAACTCGGAGTCACCCTCCCTGTGGACGAACACTTACAGGAAGACGCCAAAGCAAACAGTTCTTGAGTAGGTAAAAACTAGTAAGGCATGCAAACAAAACCAACTAACAAAACTAAACGTGTCTATATGCGTGTAACTAAGGCAACGACTATAGTCTAAATGCAATGCAAATGAGATGCAATGTCAATTTAGTTCGCTATAACCAATGGCTCTGATACCAATCTGTCACACCCTCAATTTCCACAAACGGGGTATTACCGTTAGGCATGTGACTTCCAGGATCTCAGCCACTAGTTACACCAAACAACACGTTAATTGTAAAACATAATTCATTTTTGAAGTTTGATATTACCAAAGACCAAGTTTTTAAAGTAAACATAACAGAAGTTGCGGAAGCATAATAAATCTTAATTGTTTAAATGGCGCAACACGCGCAAACCGAATAAATGAACGTTACTGAAAAATATTAAATAAGCCACGTGAGATAATAAATGCATGAATGAATGCTCCTAATCGTGCGCGTCTTGTGAACCTGAAAGAAACATGCTAAAGTGTCAACACAAGGTTGGTGAGTTCACAGGTTTTGATAAATAGAACATAAAGTAAACCGATACAGTAAACAAAGTAATATCAGTAGGTAGCTAGTCTACTAAACCAGTTACTCAGTGTATGAAGTTCACAACCGAAGCTGACAATCGAAACTGAACGCCTCGGCTGTGAATACCAGGTCACAGCAACAGAACTTAGGTCAATTAAACACCCGTTTGACGAACATTGTGCTAGCGCGACTAGCCCGGGTGGGGTTTGTCAAACCCAGTAGATCTACTCAGAATTGCCTCGCTATACTACATACATTAACGGTTCGAGAGTGAGGACTTAAGTGGTATCACACTAGTAAACAGGTGATATTACAATAATACTGATCAATGAAAATAAAATTGTTTCCACGTTTCTACTTGCGTAGTAACGGACCGAAGGGCACAGTATACGAACATA
Source organism: Flaveria linearis (assembly GCA_024085815.1). Classification (NCBI taxonomy): domain Eukaryota; kingdom Viridiplantae; phylum Streptophyta; class Magnoliopsida; order Asterales; family Asteraceae; genus Flaveria; species Flaveria linearis. The sequence goes on along the minus strand of CM044001.1, from coordinate 31,339,452 downwards.
GTATCATGTATATGCAGTATCACAACAATCCAATGTAATGTAACGTTTATGAAAACAGCATGTTTCTCTTCCCCGAAAATAGTATAAAGTAAAAGTGGGGCTGTAAACTCACCTGACGTATAAGTACGTATATAAGATGATTGAATAGGATATTAATTGATGTTCCAACGAACTCCTTCACGAGATACCTAAGCATGTATTTATATTTTTAGTTTTAGGTTAATATTAAGGTTTAACGATTAAACGCGAACTAGGGTTTCAATATGAATCTGTATATTTTGGAATTAAATATAAAAAGGTTGTGGTTTAATATGTAATTTATAATTATCGAAGGATAATTACAAATAAGGAAAAATCAGTTATAGTATTTTGATTAATTATAAGGTATTAATCTATACCAATATATTTTACAAGAAATAATCCACAATTTTATTTGTAAATAATTTGTGAGTTTATAAAATATATTAATTTATATTCAAAGCTAATATAGTGTTCATTTTATAGAAATAACTATTTATAATATTTATAAATAATTTATGTATAATTTCTATGATTTTTGTGATTATTGCATAGTTATACACGATTTAGAATTTATTTTATAAAAATAAGCATTTTAATATTTGTAAATAATATTTTATCAAAATTTATTGAAGTTTTTAAATAAAAGAAATTTACAGAAAATAATTTTGTGATATTTAAAATAGGGAGAATTTACAGAATTTATTTTTATAATTTTTAAGAATTTTTCCCATATTTTTAAAGTATTTTTAAAGAGCTTAAAAAAATAAAACAAATAAAAAGAGGTTGCCCGGGTCGAACCCGGGACCTCATACCCGCGCACACATAGCCCCAACCAGTGAACCAATGGCCTAAGCCGCGATAAGCAATGGTTTTAAATCATAAAACCGCATGTTCCAGTAATCCCTAGATTCGAAGAACCCTAGAATCAAATTTGATTCAATTGACCATCGATTCGATTATGATAACAGGAATGAGGTTAGGGCTTTTAATCCCCATGATGAACCGAACGTATAGATGTAATTAATTACCTGATTTGAATCGATTTGATGATATAAACAGTCAAGAACAGGTCGCGGTTCAACTTGAACTCGAATGTGGATCAAACACTGATGAAAATCAAATTAACTTTCCAGATAGCTTCGAATGATTGTAATGGTTGAAAGCCCTATGTTAATTTCAGTAATTATTGCTCGGAGTATGGATTTTGGTAGAGTTGCAGGTCGTGATGATGGTGATGATCGAAATTGATATTTTTGATGATTTAAGGTGCAATTGAACTCATTGGAAGATTGAAGGCAGTTATATACTCGTTTAGGTTCAATTAATTAGATTATTATTAAGTGTAGTGCTCGATAATGGCGGATTTTGTGGCCGACAATCGGGTGAGTGGGTTAGGTAGTTAATCGCACTCAAATTTCGACTTGTTTGTGGGTAACGAGTTCGAGTCATCCCCGCAAAGGTGTCGGTACTTTTTAATTTGATTAAAATCTGCGTTTATTGGGTGTTTGGGGGTCGCCGGCGTTGGCCGGAATAGTGGCCGGAGAGGGAGAACGGGGCGACGGGCGGGGGGCTGGGTTTTTTTAAAAAGGAATTTTCACTTTTGGTCCCTGTGGTTTAAGATGTTATCATTTTATGCTAGAACTTAAAATAAGTTTTAAAATAGTCAAAATTAGCCCCTGGACTTTATTATCATTATTATTATTACTATTATTATTATTATTATTATTATTATTATTATTATTATTATTATTATTATTATTATTATTAATCGTACTAAATAATAAAATGGATTAATTCGCGGTAGTATTAACCGAAAAAAAAAAAATTTCGGGTTGTCACATTTAGATATTCAAATATCAAATTATCAAAGAAAATTTTTATAAAAATTAATAAATAATAAATACTAATTAGAATTTTTGGATATTTGCGGATCTTTCCGGATTTTCCGATATTTTTATAATAACTCTCGATATCCGAAATTTTTTTTAATAGGAATTAGCAAATTTTTATAAAAATTATTAAATAGTACATGTTTTTTATAATTCAGATATTTATTCGGATATTCAAATCCGAATCCGAATCCAAAATTTTAGATTGTGGTTTGAATAGTAAATCCACTTTCAGAATAATTTGCATTTACGAAATTTGCATATATGATTTTAAACACCCGTGCTGCTAAGGTAACCCATGTGAGCGAAGGACCAATGACAGCGGGGCTCCATACACCTCAACACATGTCGATGTCAGCCAAGATGGAATGGTCGTAGCCACAACAACCACCATATCGAAGAAGAGGAAGAACGGTAAAGAGGGAGGAAACCACCGCGTTAGTGAAGCCGAAAGCAAGACATCGGCGACAACCTCCACAAGAGGTTTGACCCGTACAAACCAAAACTAATTGGATGGGGTAATAGGGAGGCTTCTGCTCTTTTTTACTCTTTAAATATGTCTTATGAAAATTGCTTGGCCAAACCACAAACACGCCTGACTTTACTATTTCTTTCGTTTGGTATTTAAACTACTGTGTAATTCCGAGTCTGTGTGTTGGTTGTTCTTCCATTCTAGTTATTGTGATTTAATCATGCTATTTTACATATTAGAGGTAAACAATAGTGTTATTTCACCATTATGTTTTTATAAACTGATCATTTTTTAAAAAAAATAAAAAACACAATGGTGTTAAGGAAACATGTTGAACATACAAGACCTAATGACAAGTAGAAAAGACATAACGATGAACATAATATACAATGAGCTTGAAAAATTAATTTTTTTAAATTTGTGTATACAATGATATTTTGTTTGTTTTAAAGATAAAACACATTTGTTTTAAAGATAAAACACATTTGTTTTTATGGTGTGATTTTTTATAAAAAAATAATATCATATATAAAAGGTACGAATGTTTTAAAAAATCTAGAGAATTTGAAAAAAGTCAATAAAAGTGGGCATGACTAAAATATAATTTCAACAATATTTTCCCTTTAAATTAATTTCAACTATTGTATGGTCTTGTTCCTGATAGACCTTACAGGTGGATTTACACGTTAGAATCATATTTCTCAAAATTCAAACATTTTGGAGTAGAATTTTAATCATCTCTACATCACGGAATTGTCATAAAAACATGCAAGCACATCGTTAAAAATTTCATAATAAGTTCATTTTGAATGCCAAATCTCGATGCACTATTTTATTCCATGCTAAACATCCATCTTCACACCTTAACTCAACCTAATATGCTTATTACAATTCAATATTACTAAGTGAATTTTACTTTTATCTTTAAACCATAACTTAGCATTCAATAACATTTTAGATCATTATTTAAAGATAACATAATAGTTCAAATCATAAATACGTCCATAACATATCATGGCATATCATGATCTTAGCATACGTATCATAGTCAAGTGAGCTAATATAACATATATGCATAAATTGTTTACATTTATTTTCATAGCGATTTGGGACCCAATAACCCTTTCTTGCACAAAGCAAGACTAACCCTTTCTTGTAACACTTATTTCCTTTTCATGCCACCTAGCAAGACTTAACCCTTTCTTATAAAAAAAACCTGACTTATCTATTTCCTGTATAAGACAGTACTTGACCCTATTTTATCAACAGACCAGATTTACCATTTCCTATATGAAACAAGTTTTATCCTTTTTTCAGTGCGAGATAGTACTCGACCATTACCATCCTTCCTTGTCGGTAGATAAAACTTACCCTTTTTTGTACGATTATGACTTATCCTTTTCATATACAAAATAGTACTAGACCCTTTTTCATCAAATGACAAGACTTAATTACTACATGTGCGAGACAGGATTGATTTGCACATTATATTTACAATCATAAATCCCTATATATCTTGCCAAGTTAAATGCCATTCATAGCTTTTTCATTAATTACATACAAATACATTTTCGTACATGAATTCCCGTAAGTTCTATCATACGTGTTAGAATATATCTTTTTGCGAGAAAAATATTTAGTTCTATAACAATTTTATTTGTATTTGTTTGCATACATATCATCCTAAAAAATTAAACTAATAAAAGAGGGCATCTATAACTTATATGTTAGTAACTGTTCCTTAGCTAATAAATCTTGGAAAAAACAGTCATGAAAGTTAACACACAAAACCGCCAAATTTGACCAGTAGCCACTGTCGCCGATAAGGTCGTCAGTGTCACCTGGTTGACGCTAGTATCGTTGGGCTCTATTGTCTAACTTGCACTAGGACTTCCTACTATCACTAAACCTGCTGTCACCTTTGCAAATATGGCCCATTAATCATTGGCAGACCTCAGATGCTATGTGGCCACCACCATCAATCTGTTGAGTTTTGCTAGATTCATGGTAGTTTCGCCACATGAGTGTCGTCGAATGAACTCTCATTGATCACTTAGGGGCTGTTTGTTTTTCCTTAAAAGGTCTTCTCAGCCTCTTCTGTCTTCACCAAGAAGAGGACGCGCAGACATTTGAGCTTGCAGACTGTTTGTTTTTTGGAAGACATTTCACTTAAAAATGTCTTCCCGTCCTCTTTTTGGAGAAGACCTAAACATAAGTATTCTAACCTCTTCCAGATTTCTTTCACAACCCACAACCCCACCTTCACTGCTTCCACAACCCCACCTTCACCGCTTCCAGTTTTCCAGCCGGCGCATACCCCCGCCTTCGACCTTCGCCGCCTTCGACCTTCGCCGCCGCCTTCCACAGCCGCCTTCGACTTCGCCGCCGCCTTCGACTTCGCCGCCGCCTTCGACCTTCGACCAGCTGCGCAGATTTCACCACCGCCTTCGACATTCTCTGCCATCCTCTCTCACTTTCTCCACCTCCATCCTCAGGTAATCCATTGATTCGTTGTTGATTTGGTTTTTGTTTGGTGGGTTTTGATTTCACCACCGCCATCGACCTGCGAATCTTTGAATCTTGCTTGTTAGGGTTTTGATTGCTTCCAGATTGTTGCTTGATCTGGTAATCCATTCTGACGATTTGGTGAACCTTTGAATCTTGCTTGATCTTTTTGTGAAACTTATGGATTTTGCGTATGTTAGCTTCCAGATTGTTGATGTTGGTTAAATTGGCATCTTTTATTTTTTTGTTTGTATGAATTGTTTAGTTGATTGGTTTGTTGTTTGTATGAATTGTTGGATTGTTTTGTAATCCATTCTGACGATTTTTTTGTTTGTATGAATGTCGAATAAACGATTTATAAATGTAATCGTATGATTTTATGAATATTATTGTAGTGTTGTATGACTTTTATTTATATTTTAATGTATTTCTATGACTTTTATTTATATATTAATGTATTAGTTGTTTTTAAAGTTTAAAAAATAAGTTTAGTTTAATTACAGAATATTTCAGCATTCTGCAGATGTTAAACAAAATAAACAGTCTTTTTTTTGCAGACTGCAGACATTTGGTCCACCTCTTCTGCTGCAGATGTCTGCAGATGTGGTCCGCAGACTGCAGACGTTTTCCTGCAGAAAAAACAAACAGCACCTTACTGATTTCAACTTAAAATCCAAACTTTTTATGTCCAAATTGATTGGGTAACACCCATGTAGCTAGATCTATGGTCATATATATATACTCTTTAACTTCTTAATTTGAAACCGTGATCCAACTATTTGCAAGTAATATAATTTGTTTTTAAATTTCTAGACACAACACAGTATGCACAAAACGAAAATATGTTTTGACATATGAAAACAAACCTTATGTTTAATATGCTTGTTTGATACTAACAAAATTAGAAGAGGAACTATGTAGAATATATCACATCAACTTACCTGGCACATTTAGATTAGAAAAATAATCAACCTCTACACTAGTACTAAGAACAACTACATAAAAAAAAACCTTGGCACATTGTACCATGAAATCCGATTAAAATAACATGCACAAAATCAATATTTTTTAGATATGCAAGGAAAACTTACATTTAAATGGTTGTTGGATGCTAAGAAAAACTACATAGGAGCCCCCACAAAATAACATTACATCAAATTACAAGATTTTACATTTTGGTCACAAAAATTGCTCCTACAGCAGTTCTAAAAAACCTACATACAAATTAAACTATACAGATAGTATGGAAATTCACTACACATAATATTACGAATTCATACACATCATGCACAAACTCAATTAAAAGCACCAAAAAAGAAAAAAAACTCAACTATCGAAATAATTAACAATGTCCTACATTAAACTCAGAGCAACGTACACATGGTATCTTGGTTTTTTAACACCTAGTTTTTTGGATGATTCTGCGAATTGATTTTTGAAGAAAAGTTTGGAGAGAAGAAAACCTTACATTTAAATGGGTTGTTAGATGTGAAGAAAGAAAAGGGAAGCTGCACAAAATAACAGTACATTAAATTAATATATTTTGCATTCAAATCACAAAAATAATCACCCTACTATTTTTAAAAAGTTAATTTCAATTTTTCTTAAAAGATTAAAAATATCAATTTACCTCCAAAAGTTTCATATGTTGTTTAAATTTTACTCTAAAACTTTCATTATCTTGGATAAAGTTAAAACAACTAATGAGATTTCTGAACTGAAATTGAAACAAATTATAAAACTTTTGGAGGTAAATTGATAGTTTTAATCTTTTGAAGAAAATAGTTATTTTTAACAAACCTAAGGAGTAAAATTGAACTTAACTATTTTTAAAAACACCTACATAGAAAATAAACCTTACATATACTATGAAAAATCACTACATATAATATTGCAAATTATTACACATAATACATAAACTCTATCAAAAGTACCTACACAGAAGAAAAAAACAGCTCTCTAGATAACCAACAAGATCCTATATTAAACTTAGAGGAGCCTACACATGATATCTTGGTGTTTTATTACTTATATAACTTTGGATGATTCCATGTATTGATTTGGAGGAAAAATATTAGAGGGAAGCAAACCTTACAATTAAAATGTTGTTGGATCCTAAAAAAAACTAAAAGGGAGCTATATAAATGAACATTACATCAAACTACATGATTTTACATTAAGATCACAAAAGTAATCACCCCTACATTAGTCCTAAAAACACCTACATTGAGAATAAACCTTACAAATAGTATAGAAAATCACTACACATAATATTTAATATTTCTACATCACGAGCACTAATGTAAACAAATCAACTCTCCAAATAACCAACATTGTCCTACACTGAACTTATAGTAGCCTACACATTATTTCTTGGTATTTTAACACAATAAATCATTTTGGATCATTATATATGAACTAAATATGGAAGAAAAATCTTGAAAAGAATCATGTTTATTAAGTTATCTTGGTAACTATATATTAGATTTTAAATGTTTTTGACCTACAATTTGACTAATATGCTCTTACACTCACTAAAAACAAATTACAATTTTTATACTATTTACATTACTACCCTTGCTGATCTTATACATTAATTTACTTCCATTAATGGTTGAGATTCGTTTCCTATGTTGTTGTAAAAAATTGTGTGCTGCGTAGAACACTAAATTGGTTTTCTAGCATACAATGCAGCACGTGTTGGCATACTATCACTTAGAAATGTTGACATTAGCAGGGATGTCTTTAGCACTGACGTTTTTAGCGGCGACTACTAGCATTAGCGGCGATAACCTTTAGCGGCGACATCTTTAGTAGCGACATCTTTAGCGGCGACTGTCGCCACTATTGATTGTCGATCCGTTTGAGTTTTATTAACTCAGATTTGACCGTTGAACGTGCACTAGATCTAACGGTCAGGGTTGGACCGTACCAGAACTATTAGCGGCGACACCTTTAACGGCGACATGTTGCCGCTATTGGTGCAGACATAATAAAATCGGGTTTGCCCTCTTTTTTGCCATCTTTCCCTCCACACCACACCTCCATTCCCGCGACCACCATTGCTGAACCTCTGGCGGCCGCTAGTTCGCAACCACTAGTCCGCCACCACCACTCCTCAACCTCCAAATGCATGTTTAACTATAAACTAAATATGTAAGATGCTATTTACAGGTAGTCCCACAGTTGATTTCAAACATCACAACAACAATTGTTATAACTAAAGGGTGAGTTTATTATACAAAGTGTATTTTTGCTATAAAGTGTGAGAATAAACAATTAGGCTAAAAAAGTTACAAAAAATTATATCTCACAATATAAACTGAGTTTTAGAAAATACTTCGGAGTCTCTGTTCCTCTCATCGTCCTCTTTCAGAAAAAAATAAAAAAATAAAAAAAAATTATTGTATCTTTTTATGACACAACGACGTTATTGTGTCTTTCATAATGTGACACAATGACGTCATTGTGTTTTTCATAATGACACAATGATGTCATTGTGTATTTTCATAAATGACCTAATAAAAAAATGTTAATTTTTATTTTTTTTATTTTTCGTTTATTTTTTTCTTAGTGAGACGGCTAGGGGAACAGATGCTTTTTGAAATTCAATTTAGATTGCGAGATATAATTTCTTTGTGACTTTTTTTGACTCATTGTGTATTTTAACACTTTCTAGCGAAAATACAATTTATATTTGAACGTCTTTCATAACTAAAAATTTCATATAAATTAATAGCGGAATCATAAAAGTCAAACAAACAACCAAGTCACACATAGACAAATCTATTACATGAAAGAGTTCTGGTTTAAAACATTCATAACATAAATTCTTTAATACGAGATGCTAATTTTTATGTCGGGTAGCTTCTTCATGCCAGATCCTCATATGCTCAATTATACTTGGCTTTACCTGACATGCATACTAAAATTCAGTGTTACTAAGTAAGTTTTAGCTTTTGATTCAATCCTTAATTTTTTGAAATCTTTGATTTAGGATCACAGTGAAGTAAAATAACTTGTGACACATAATATCATTGAAATATTTGTAACTTTGCAAACATATCCTTTATACTTTTGTAAAAATAATCTTTTGGGTAACATACCTGTACCTATGTACAAGACTATAGTGATCATGCCATGCATTTAAACAAAGAAATCTAATGCTAGCACAAAGCAAGCTACCATAACCATACATTGCACTAGGCAAGGCAATAAAATTCTAGCACAAAGCAAGCTACCATAATCGAGCAATACACTAAGCAAGGCAATCGGATGCTAGAACAGAGAAAGCTACCATAACCTTGCAATATACTAAGCAATAAAATGCTACCATAGAGCAAACTACCATAACCATACAATACACTAAGCAACACAATCAAATGCTAGCATAGATTAAGCTATTATAACCACACAATGCACTAAACAAGATAACCAAATGCTAGCACGAAGCAAGACTTGGAGTGAAGGGGTAAAGCACAGTGAAATCAATGTAACAATGACTTTGATTAGTATATATTGGGCATAACTAAGCATGAGTTACTTGCATATAAACTTTAGGCAAACGTAGGAGATTTATTCTCGTTACACTCAATACAGATGACCATCTATCAATGAAATTGAATATAGGTTCATTGCAGCCAAGTGTGGGTCTATTGCGGATTGGTTAGTTAAATACGGGTGAGTATTGGCTTACTACGGATGGTTTGACCCAATACGGATGAAACTTTGAATGTTTGTTTAAGTATAGGCTTAACGCGGATAGATATAACCTAATGTGGATGAGTAAATCCAATACGGAACCTGACAATGTAGTTAAGTATGGGTTAATGCAGATGACATAGTCAATGCGGGTAACAATAAGTTGATGCAGGTGAGTAAACATCTAATGTGGATGAACTCTGGTTAGTCGACTAAGTGTTTAACACAATTAATGCGAGTAACAATAGATTGAAGCGGGTGAGTAAACATCCAATACAGATGAACTCTGCTTTTGATACTCTGTAGAGGATAGTTGGTGTGACATCCAATCCGAATTTTGATTTTGTATTTGGTTTTTACTATGTTGTATCTATGAAATTTGATTGATTAATGTGTAATTTTGATTTTGTATTTGGATTTAAGTATGTTGTATTTTTAGGGTTGAATTTATATTAACCCTTTTGGACTTCTTTTAGTTGCCTTTTTTAAATTAGAACTCAAATATTCTTCTTTATTTTAAAACTAGTTTTAGTAAAACCGTGTATTACACGGGTCGAATAAATAAAATATTAAATAAAATAAAAATTATTAATTATAAATGATAGATTAAGACATGAACTGATTGAAATTATGCATGAGTAATAACTATAAGTAATAAAACAATAATATGAATTTTTTTTTCAAAGATAAATTAAACATTTTGTTGTAAAATATTAAAAAATTTTATTTTTAAAAATTTCCTTACTATAACTCCTTATGTTAATTATTTTTGTTTTATAAAAATTTACTTTAAAAAAACCAATTTTAAAATATTACATAAAAATAGTTTTATTTTTAGAAAAAACATTTTATAAAAACCATCTCTATAGAAATAACATTAAAAAATTATCTTTCTTAATCTATTAAAAAACTAATTGTAATATAAAAATAAATAGATAATATTATTAGTAATTAATGTGGTTATTTAATACGAGAGATAAACGAGAAAAATTTTATGAAAATAAATGTGGTGGTGACAAGTGGCACACCCATTTGCCCTTTTATTAGAGTATGAAGATGAAGATTTTGGGACGCTACAAAATGCACACTAGAGTTGTTTATGTCTATGAGTTGTGGCTATGTTTTGTTTGAGTAATATTATCAAGTTTATTTGCATCCACAACGTTGCGGCGGTTGGGTTATAAATAAAGTTTATATAAAAGAAACATATAAATAAACAATATATTTAATGACAAACAAAATATGTAACATCCAACAACAAGCGTTAATCGATAATGCGGTACATAAGTTACATTATTCTGAAGGCAATTCATTTTATTACTATACAGTACCCGTGCTCTGTGTGATGTAAACAAAAAAAATTTTTGTTTTAAAAATGATTAAACAATAACGATAATGGTATTGATTTTCTTTAGTTCGTATCAGTTCTGTTCATCACGATACCTGTAGTGTTAACAGCACTCGATTTATATAACAATACAAAAAAAACTTTATTTTGAATGAAACTTTGTTTTTAATAAAATTCATACCACGCATCGATAAAAAAATAAAAATCAGATTAGTAAACAATTCAATGTTTTTGAAAACGTATATTATATATGGAAGGGTAAATATTACAATCACACTCTAGAATATAAATGTATTATTCACATTTCATTCAATTTAAATGTATTGCTAAGTCTAATTGTTATAGGAAAATTGTAAATGACAATCACACTCTAGTAGTAGACGGTATCATCTTGTTAGATCCAACCTAGCATTAGGGCTGTTCACGAGCCGATTCGAATCGAGCGAACCTTTGCTTGTGTTTGATTCGTTTTCAAACCGAACCGAGCCGATCGGCTCGTTTACAACCGAGCGAAAATCGAATGAGCATTTTTCGAGCGTTAAATTTTCGAGTGAGCGTCGAGCGAGTGTAAAAGAATGGTGAACAACTTATACAACCTAACTATCTTATGCATCATACAATTTATACTACAACGAATAAGGTATAGTGATTTAAAAATCAACCACAGTTCATTACATAGTATTTTCATGAATGATAATTGCAGGACCGGGTGAAGGGTTTATGCACTTTTACAACACAGCAACACAAAGAGGAGAGTGTATGACAATACTTAACAATTCAAATGGGGAACTGGTAAACTGAGTTTAGAGAATTAAGAAATACAAAATGTAAATGAGACATAAACTAGAACAATACACAAGAATTTGGTTTTTAAGGTTGATGTATAGTTCCTTACAAAATGGTTTACAAAGTTCTACCAAAACTTACTATGTTACAAGGACCAAAAAATACTTATACTATAACCTACAGCCGACCATACTTTGAAGGCCAGCTGGATACATGAACTAGACAACAAAATTCATATAGAGTCAAAAGGCAGATTGCCTTTTGACTAGTGACTATGACATGCCGTAGCTCACATCCTAATATATTACAAAAAGGATAAAGTACATAAAGTGGAAAGTTACAGACTCAAGACCTCAATATACAGTTTACCAAAAGCATGGACCTTTCACCAACTCGTGAAAGGTTGGTGACTTATCAGAGTGGCAGCGGAAAGTGGTTCAACTTTAGGTAAAAAGTAAATCAGATAAAGCATGTACTAGAAAAGTCTTCTGAAGAAATCTGTCTTCAATGGTTGGCTTCGGAAGACTTTGTCCTTGAAGCTTCGGAAGACTTCATCTTTTGGTTTCGGAAGATATTGGTCTTGGCTTCGGAAGATTTCACACTTAGAATAATTTCTAAGGCAGTGTGAAACTTCCGAAGCATTCCACTTCAGTATACTTATGCATGCATGCAGGAAAGTCTTTGAGTGTTTGGGTTGCATCAGCCTTACTAATAACCTTACAAACTCCCCTTAGGCTGATGCTACCAAAACACTTGAAGACTTCAGATATTGACAGTCCTCATTATGATGATGACTATCCCTTTCTTCATGAGATGGTCAGGATCACTCAGACTCTCATAATATCTTCTCATGTCAAAGAGATCATGCAGAGGTAGATTGAACATATCCTGCCATGTGTAGACATGTTCAATACCTTGATCTCATATGACATGCCATCTTTCTGGATTTGTGGTGTATGTCCAAGATAAGATGGGTCTTCCTGATGCTAGAGGAGTTGCTTGAATTGGAGTTGGTGAGGCATCCTCTTGTTGAACATCCTCAGGATGTTCTGACTCATCCTGAGGTTTGGTGGTAGATGTTTCCTTCTTCTTCTTCTTTGACTTGGTTTGGAAACCATCCTTTTCCTCCTCTTTGAATTCTTTAACTGAGAAGACTGGCCTGCAGCACCTGATTTGTCACACCCCCGCTGAGAGCGGAAACACGGGGATGCGAGCGAGACGGGATCGTCATAACACATTGTTAACAATAAAGATGCAATGTATGTATAATTGATGAATAACGTGTCATGACGACACCCGACACAAATGGAGACTTGTGTCGTGTTTAGTCAATATTCACGACAGCATAGCCATAAGCATAACTTGTAAATGATTCACATAACCAAAAATAACATCACTGTAATGTAATTCCCACAACCCGGGAACAAGTATCAAAAGAATAATTGTGTGAAATCAGACTACAATGTTTCCAAAAGAATGTTTGTCAAGTATTGTATAGTCTCAAAATGCATCCTAGGGTCTCCACTAAGGCAGCACGCCTAGCTCTTCAATTATCATTGTCACCTAAAAAGATATGCTCAAAATGGTCAACAAAATTGTTGGTGAGCTCGCAGGTTTAAATTGTAAATATGTAATTGATGCTGTATAGTGTTTGTTGCGGAATACCGTGCATACAGTTATAAGCAAGCAAAATCACATAACCATGAGTTTTACAACCAAACCTAATGACGTACACATAACAACTTCTCAGAATATATTCACCCAAGACCCATTCCTGGCAAAATGATGGTACCAACTAGTAACCATCTGACAAGGGTGGGGGTGTCAACCCAGTAGTACTACCAATACCTATCCGTCGGTTCCAACACCGGAATTAAATGGTTGTAAGAAAGAACCACACAACAACTCATGTATGTATGAGATAAGTACTCACAAAATAGTATCACGTTGATTCCAAGTATGTAAATTGTATGTAAGTTATACAACATAGAAAATGGGTGAGCATACTTTTCCCCCATGTTTGTAAATGTTGAAATATTGTATAAGCATAAAAAGGGGCCATGAAACTCACTTGTTAAGTGGTAAGTATGTATGATAAAAGCTTCCCAAACGTTGTATGCAATGAACGGTCAAACACCTATTGACAGTTATGTTAAGCATTAATGATGTGTCTAATGTTAATAGTAATGTTCAGTCGGGTCGGGTCGTATCGGTTCGGTCGCGGACAATACACACACAGACACACGCAATGGATCTTATGTAGATCCAAGTACTAGAAACGTTGCCATTGCTGATGATGTTTGTGTAAAAGTGTCGTTGTTGTTAGAGAAATACTTAGTAGGCATTAGTGTTACAAATCGATTGTTGTTAGTTGTAAAATGTTAAGTTAATTCAATTTGGTTTAACTTCAGTGAATTTGATAGTGTTAATTTGAAGATTGTCATTAGCAATGGCAACCGTGTCGATGTCACCTTAACATCACATGACAAACACACCGCACATAAGAGGAAACCACACACACTAACTCTAATCGCACGACAGGACCAGGCGCACGACTCAACATCCATTCGCACGATTCAACCTTCATTCGTATGAATTAGCTTCATTCGTACAACTGAACCTCCATTAGTGCGACTAGGCATTCAGTTAGGGGTGTGATTGGGTTAGTTAATCGGGTTTCGGGTTAATCGGTTCGGGTTATTCGGGTTTTTCAACATTGAAAGTCTACCCGAAACCCGACCCGAATAACAAACGGTTTAATCGGTTTCGGGTTGTTCGGGTAACGGGTTGTTCGAGTCGGGTTTCGGATATTAAACGATAGACTTAATTCAATAGATTTTAGTGAGTTTTCATTTGAAATCTTATAAAACTAGTGGACTTAAAATAAGTTTACTTCTATAATTTATAAAATGTGCTTAAATATATATTTATATACAAACCATTTGATTAATTTGAACAATCTAAACAAGTGTATATATATAATTTGCTTAATTATAATATGAGTTGATCGGGTTATTCGGATTTCGGTTTAATCGGTTCGGGTTATTCGGGTTTTTGAGGTTTGAAAGTTTATCCGAAACCAGACCCGAATAAGAATCGGTTTAATCGGTTTTCGGGTTGTTCGGGTAACGGGTTGTTCGGGTCGGGTTTCTTCGGGTACGGGTAAGATTGGGTCGGGCGGGTTAATCGGGTACGGATAAAATCGACGGGCCTACATTCAGTCGTGCGATACACGCACAATCGCACACATTCATCCGCATGGACTCAATGCATGACAATATTCATTCGCATGACTCAATCGCACGACACACACAATCACATGGACTCAGTCGCATGACACACTCAGTCGCATGACTCAGTCGCACGACTCCCTCAGTTGCATGACTCAATCGCACGACACACACTCAGTCGCATGACTCAGTCGCACGACTCACCCAGTCGCACGACTCAGCCGCACGACAGACCCAGTCGCGTGAACAGCAGAATTGCGACTGTAGAAGTGCAGAGCAGCCTCCAGCTGCTCCGTGCACGGGTTTTGCACTTCAAGGACTTCCAGAAACACTTATCTAACATATCTAAACAAGATGCACACGCAGAAAGGCAACACACGCACCCGCACGACCTCATGTGCTCGGGTTGAACCCGAGCACCCAAAACCCTAAAAACGCAATAGTAAACGAGCAAGAAAAGGGACAACCAAGGTTGTCTACCTGCTAGAAATGAGTAGTCTTAGCTGTAGCCGAGGTTTAACCGGTGAAAACGCGATGAAACGAGGCGATTTTGGTGCAAGGATGAGGAAGAAATGGAAGGAGAAGAAGATAAAGAAGAAGGTGAATGAAGGCTAGGGCTGGAATGTGGGTTTTTATACTCAGCCCTAGTTTGGCAAATCATCACATTTGGTCCCTGAACTTAGCCCCTGAGTTACCAAATTTGTTTCGGTTGATAACGATGTAAATAGGCTAGTTATATTAATGCTAGGGATGTATTTAATGATATTTGTATCTTAAAATGATGTTATTAATGACGTTAATATTATAACATAATATATTTAATGATGACGGTGGCGATATTTGTAAACGTTTTAGGTGATAACGATGCAACGATGATAACACAAGTGTATAAGATAACCAAGCAAGTATGATATCCACACGAATAGGTTATGTTGGATCATGATAAGGCTGGTGCAACCAAAATCACTTCATAGTCATCTTTTGGTACTACATTCAAAGGCTTCCGAAGCTGAGAAGAGATCTTCCAAGAGTCTGAAGGACAGCTTCCGAAGACAAAGTCTGAAAGAACTTCCGAAGACAAAGTCTGATGAAAGAGCTTCCGAAGACAAAGTCTGAAAGAGCTTCCGAAGACAAAGTCTGAAAGAGCTTCCGAAGACAAAGTCTGAAAGAGCTTCCGAAGACAAAGTCTGAAAGAGCTTCCGAAGACAAAGTCTGATGAAAGAGCTGAAGACAAAGTCTGCTTCCGAAGACAAAGAAGACTCCAAGCCTCGGAAGAAGCAGTCTTCCGAAGTATAAGTGGCTTCGGAAGAAGTTATTCTTCCGAAGCACTTTATCCTTCGGAAGACATTGCTATGTCCAGCAGATAAAAGTATGGTCCCTGACAGTCCGCTGCAGACCTCTGATACAGCATGGCATCTTCCTAAAGAGCCATGTTGTTGACCATACTTTATTCTACTGTTCACCTTTTTATGATAGTACATGTTACCAACTTTAGTTGATGACAAAAGGTAAGTCAGGGACATGTCCTAACTACCAACTTTCAGACAAAATGTCTGAAAGACCTCACCTAGAGTCTTGTAGTATAGATGTAATGTTAGAGGTGTCCAGCTGGTATCAAAGTATATCCGGCTGTAGGTAGTATTATATATATCTTCTCCATGTAACTCTTCATGTAAGTGATTTGAGTCCAAGTGTCTTGTAATCCTTTGAGTTGAGAAGCAATATATAAAAGTACCTTGAAAATTTACCTGCTGTGTTAATTTTCTTACGACTTGTTACTTGTTATATTGTGATCAACTCTTCATAGACTGCTTGCTGAGTGTTGATTCAAAGTGAGTTGAGAGAAAACCACCCGAAATCCGATCCTGTAATTGGTATCAGAGCTCCAGGCTCTCGATTGTGAGATCTTACCATCCTAATCAACCTGTTTTTCACTCCTCACCACAATCCACTCACTCAAATGGCTGCTCTCTCCAAGGCTGATATGGAAACTGGTACCTTGACCAAGTCCCCTATGATCACCCCTGAAGACTTTGACACATGGTGTATCAGGATGGAAGGCTTTATCAAGTGTCAAGACTCAAGGATGTGGGACTCCATTGTCAATGGTCCTTTCATACCAAGCACTACATCTGCCACTGGTAATCGCATCATTCCAAAAGATGTTGATGATTACTCAGAGGAAGACAGGAAGAGAATAGAGCTAGATCAAAGGGCTATGACTTGTCTCCAAACTGCTCTCCCCAACTCCGTCTACAGACGCTTCAAGAAGTGCAAGACTTCTAAAGATTTATGGGAAGCATTGAAGCTGATGTATGAGGGATCCAAGGAAACCCAAGAGAACAAGAAAGATCTCTTGAAGCAGCAGTTTGAGAACTTTACTTTCAAGGATGGTGAGACCTTGACTCAACAATACTTCAGGTATGTTGAGCTAGTAGATACTCTGGCGGATATTGGAGTAGCTCTTGAGAACAGAGACATAGTTAGGAAGTTCATGTCTTCTCTTCCTAAACTATGGACTCACTACTGTGTTGTCATCAAGAGAACTTCGGACCTTAAGACTCTTTCTCTCACAGAGTTGTATGGTATCCTAAGTGCATTTCAGATGGAGATGAACATGCAGAACTCCTCTGACCACTCCAATAACCAATAGAGTTCAGCCCTTCATGTGGTTGAAAGGGAAAGCATGGAACCACAACATCAGTTGCTATGCTACCCTGACAACTCACATACTGGGCCCTTCATCACTCTACCTGAGACTCCAAAGTCTTAAAAGGTTCAACACAACTCCTTTCAGGATAGTTGTGCCTTTGTCTCTGGAAGTGGACACTCTGGTGATTTTCAATACTGCTTTGATGATCTTGAGTGCTTCAGTCCAGATGATGTGGAGTATATGGATATTGTCCAGCAGATGGCTCTTTTAACTTACAGAGCGAAGAAGTTCTTCAAGAGAACTGGAAGGCAATTCCCTCAAAACCCAGTCAACAACAAGTTTGGGTTTGATAAGAGCAAAGCAAGGTGCTACAACTGCAACCAACTTGGTCACTTTGCTAGGGAATGCAAGGCTCCCAAAAACAACCCGGGAACCCCACAGGCCTCCACACATCCCACTGCTCCCAAGCATCAAGAAAAGTCAACTGAAACAGCTGCTGTTGCTCAGGAAGTTGACTGGAGCTTCATGGTACAGGATGTGACTCCCGCTCAAGCACTCATGGCCGGAACAGATGATGATCAGGTATATGAACATCTCTGTACTGCTGCCTGTATTGCTAAAGTTAAATTGTATAAGGATTACATTTCGGAAATCAGATCTGAGGTTGAGTCTTTAAATGTGCTAAAATCTGTCTTTAAAAGAGCTGAATCTGACTATCAAAGGAAAATTGATGAGTTAGAGAAAACTGTGTCTCTTTTGAAACATGAAAAGACTAACTATAAGACTCAAATCAAAGATCTGATCTCCAAACTTTCTGAAGTTCAAGCCCAGTTAGTCACAGCTGAGGCTCAGGCCAGGAAGCAAGCTATTGCTGAGCAAAGCTTCCAAACTATTCTTGCATCAACCTCTCATTCCAAAATGTTTTATCAAAACAAAGAAGGGTTGAGAACCAGTGAAATAGCTCCACCACACTCTTATGAGTCTATTAGACTACCTAGATGTGGTACTGAAGAGCAAGAGGTTCCAACTGCTGACCCTTCTCCATTGGAACTAGAGGATGAAGCAAAAATAGTGGCCTCCACAGGGGAGAAACAGGAGGATACACCCATCTCCACCTGTGATGATCAAATCCTGACCACCAAGGCAAGAAGAAGCAGAGCTAAAGCTGCTAGAAGGACTGCCAAGAAGGTTGCAGAGTCCAAGCTTAAGTTTGACCCTAAGCAAAAGGGTGTCTTCATTTCTGCCGGATTTCAAGTGGTAGGTACTCCTGATTCAGGAAAGGAGTGTAGTACCAGCACTCCTGTCCTACTGAAGGATCAGAAGTTGAAAGGGAAAGTTGCTGATGAAGAGAAGAAACCCAAGAAACAGCAACATGCAAGTTCCCAGAAGACTAACATTGCATGCATAATGTGTGGTCTGCACAACCATATGGCTAAAGATTGTTACTACAATCCAGCAAGCACACATTATGCAAATAATGTTAGAAAGGAAGGAGTCAGAGAAGGTTTCTCCATTGGACCACTTCAAAAGGTCCAAATGATGAAAAAGGGAAAGTTGGTCTCGGAAGCCAAGTTGCTTTCGGAAGAAACTACTTCTTCCGAAGGGAAAATGGCTTCGGAAGCCAAACCTTCTAAGGTTCGGAAGAACAAGAAGGCTCCCTTGAAACCATCTCAGAAGAAGACTACTTCGGAAGAAAAGGTGGTGAAGGCTTCTTCCGAAAAGAGAGAAGCTTCGGAAGAAGACCATGCTGCAAAAGCTTCAACAAGCTCATCCTCAAAGATCAACCAAAGGATGGATTGGAAGATCAAGGAAGATGCTGCAGCCCAAACCTCTTCTTCAACAATGACCTCTATTGAACCCCATTGCATATCTTTTGGTTCAATTATGTCACTATCTTTGTAAGAGCTCGAGACCTGCAAGGCTTGGGCTTCCAAACAAAACTAACCATCTCATCTTATGTGTAGGGACATCCATTTGACAAGAACAACAATATCTGGATTGTAGATAGTGGATGCTCCGGGCACATGACAGGGAACAGATCTCTCCTTCAACAATTCCAGAACTTTGATGGAGGGCCTGTCCAATTTGGAGGTGAGGCCGGAGGATATATTTCTGGCAGAGGAAGTATATCCAATGGCAGAATAAACATTGACAAAGTTCACTTTGTCAAACAGCTTGAACACAATCTGTTAAGTGTTTCTCAATTCTGTGACCAGAAGCATCAGATGCTTTTCACAGAACATGAGTGCATTATCCTCAGACCAGGGATGACAATTCCTCCAGAATTGGTGCTTCTCAGATCTCCCAGGAAAGGGGATATGTAAAAGCTAGATATGAACAATGCTTCTCCTATGGGTGAAGTATCATGCTTTCTTTCCAAAGCTGATAGTGATGAGTCAACACTATGGCATAAACGCATGTGTCATGTGAATTTTAAAACAATGAATAAATTGGCTAAAAATAACTTGGTACATGGTTTGCCTAAAAAGGAATTTTTCTGCAAAGATAACTGTGTTGCATGCCTGAAAGGGAAACAACACAGATCATCTCATAAATCCAAATGTGTTAACTCTATCACTACTCCATTGCACTTATTGCACATGGATCTCTTTGGTCCCACAAGTATAATGAGCATTGGAAGGAAATCATACTGCCTTGTGATCGTTGATGATTTTACAAGATTTACATTGGTATTCTTTTTAAGAAGTAAAGATGAAACTGCTGAAACTTTAAAATCTTTTATTCTTAAAATAGAAAATCAAATTGATCACAAGGTTAAGATTATTAGAAGTGATCAAGGGAATGAGTTTAAGAACTTCGTTCTTGACTCATTCTGTGACTCAAAAGGGATTGCCAGACAATATAGTGCTCCCAGAACTCCTCAACAAAACGGTGTTGCTGAGAGGAGGAACAGGACACTTATTGAGGCTGCTCGGACCATGTTAGCTGATTCAAAACCGCCTCTAACATTCTGGGCAGAGGCAGTCAGCACTGCATGCTATGTGCAGAACAGGGTTCTTGTAGTGAAGCCCCATGGAAAAACCCCTTATGAGTTATGGAACAAGAGGCCACCGTTCATTGGCTTTCTAAGGTCCTTTGGCTGTAGGTGTACCATACTTAACACAAAGGACAACTTGGCAAAGTTTGCTGAGAAGTCGGATGATGCTATCTTTATTGGATACTCTTCTAGCTCTAAAGCTTATAGAGTATACAATATCAAGAATCAACAATTTGAGGAGTCATCCAACATAGTTGTTAATGAGCACACTCCTTGTGTTAGGGGGAATGGACCTGAGTATATCTTTGATTTAGAATTGTTTCCAAACTATTCTAAACCATCTTGTGAGAATGTTTCAGCTGGAACAGGTGCTCAAAGTGATGCTGATGCTGATGCAGGTCAACTATATGAGCTTCCCAGACCTATTCCAAATTCTCCAAGAGCTGAAGGGCAACAAGCTTCAACTATTCACAGATCTGACAGTGTAACTATCTCCAGAAATAGTGAAGCTTTAACAAGTGAATCACTGGATCAACCTCAAAGTTCCTCAGGTGATCCACTACAACACCAGGTTGAGGGAAGTGGTATTCTGAAGGAACAGGCAACTGTTGATACTACTTCACAACCAACCATTGATGATGTTTCTCAATCATTCAATCAGTCCTCATTGAATGACTCTGAAGCAGCAGTTGGACAGAGTGTTCCAGTTCCTGATCAGAATATGTCTAACCTAGACCTATCTCTGCAACTGGAAGTGATTCCTCGTCTTAGGATTCACAACACTCATCCAACTGAGAACATCATAGGGAATGTCTCTGAGGGTGTGAGAACAAGATGACAAACTCATCATGGGAATGTCTGCTTGTACTCATGCTTCCTGTCTCAGATGGAACCAAAGAAGGTAGAAGATGCCTTAAAGGATAGTAGTTGGGTTGAATCGATGCAGGAGGAGCTGCTTCAATTCAGAAGACAAAAGGTCTGGAATCTATGCCCACTACCATCTGGTCAAGTACCCATAGGCACAAAATGGGTATTCAGGAACATGAAAGATGATAGAGGCTTGATTATCAAGAACAAGGCAAGACTAGTAGTTCAAGGGTACACCCAGGAGGAAGGAATTGATTATACTGATGTCTTTGCACCTGTTGCAAGACTTGAGGCAGTTAGAATCTTCCTTGCTTATGCTGCATCCAAGAACTTTACAGTCTACCAACTTGATGTCAAGTGTGCTTTTCTATATGGGGATATAGACAGGGAAATCTATGTGTGTCAACCTCCAGGATTCGAAGACCCACAGCACCCCAACTATGTGTGCAAGCTGGATAAAGCTCTATATGGGCTGCACCAAGCACCTAGGCTGTGGTATGAGACCTTGTCTCAGTTTCTCCTGAAGAATGGATACACTAGAGGTACCATTGACAAGACACTTTTCATCAGAAAGAGTGGAAAAGACATTTTGCTTGTACAAGTCTATGTTGATGACATCATATTTGGTTCTTCAAACGACCAAATGTGCAAGGACTTTGAAAACATTATGAAGCAGAAGTTTGAGATGAGTTCCATGGGAAAAATGGACTTTTTCCTTGGAATCCAGGTGAAACAGATGAAGGAAGGGTTCTTCATAAGTCAATCTAAGTATGTCTTAGACATCTTAGAAAGATTTGAAATGAAGAACTGTAAACCAGCCAAGACACCCATACCCAGAAACCATAATCTTTGCCCTGACCTTGAGGGGGAGGATACTGATCAACATCAGTATAGAGCAATTATTGGTTCTCTGATGTATCTCACTGTAAGTAGACCAGATATCATGTTTGCCACATGCATTTGTGTAAGATATCAGGCTGCTCCAAAGGTGTCTCACCTAGCTGCTGCAAAGAGAATCCTCAGATACCTCAAAGGAGCACCTAAACTAGGTCTCTGGTATCCAAGAAATAGTGATTTCAATCTCTATGGATACTCTGACAGTGACTATGGTGGCTGCAACATTGACAAGAAATCAACATCAGGAGGATGTCAATTTCTTGGTGGAAGGATTATCTCATGGCAATGCAAGAAACAATCCTGTGTCTCTACATCAACTGCTGAAGCTGAATACATTGCTGCTGCTAGCTGCTGTGCTCAACTGCTATGGATTCAAAATCAGATGTTAGACTATGGATTCAACTTCATGACTACTCCTATCCATATTGACAACAACAGTGCTATCTCCATTACTAGAATCCGGTGAAGCACTCCAAGACAAAACACATTGATATCAGGTATCATTTCATTAGAGATATTCATGAGAAACAGCTGATAAAGTTAATCAAAGTTGACTCAAATGAATAATATGCTGATTTGTTCACAAAGGCATTTGATGAACAAAGATTTAAGTATCTCATATCAGCAATTGGGATGATAAACATTGAATAACTACCTCTTTTAAATACCTTTTTAAATGAGTAATGTCTTGTGTCAATACAATTTAAGCCCTGTTACAAAAGATCTTTAAATTATTCCAAGTGTAAACTCCTTCCGAAGAGGAATTAACTCTCGGAAGATATTCCTGAATATCTTCAGAAGTCAAATTTCTCAATGGAAATTTTCTTCTCGGAAAAGTTTTTGGTCTCGGAAGAAGCGATTGATTCTATATCAGATCTACTTCCGAAACTTATTCAACTCTCCATTCGGAAAGACAACTTTACCTTCGGAAGCAATGCCTTGCTTCGGAAGATAGAGTGATTTCAAAGGACAATTTTACCTTCGGAAGCAATATCAAGCTTCGGAAGATAAATTGCCTTCGGAAGAAAATTACCTTCGGAAATGTTTTACCCTCGGAAGTAAAGGTTTTTATATGTAACGGATATCTTTTGGGCCCCACTCTGTAAAAAGTAAAGATTTTGTTGATAATGTCAGATTATTTAAAATTATCCTTGCCGCCAACATCATTTCTCCGCCGTAAACCACCATACCACCCACAGTAACCCAAAACAGTTACCCTATTACCACCACTACCACTATTCACCCCTTTTAAATAATCTTGACTCATCAATTTCATTTCTTTTACCACTTTACAGCCCTAACTGTTCCCTTCACTGTCAAACCCTCAATTTCACTCAAAATTTCAAGCTTACCTTTTCTCCAATGGCGCTAAACCCTCAGCACAACCAAGTCGCATTACTTGACTCGTCAAGAGATGCCGACTTCACCCAAATCATCACCTTTCTCACCGAATCCACCTACCTCACTGCACTCACAGTTAACCCAACCGTATACTCCAACCATATGTCAGAATTTTGGAGCAACGGTGAAACTACAGTGATGAATGGGGTTCGAGTCCTGAGAACCAGAGTTTGTGGCCAAGAGTTGGTCATCAGTGAACAGCTCATCAGGGAGCATCTCGAGCTTCACGATGATGGGGCTCCTACTGAGTTCCCCAAGGAAGACTTGGAAGGCACCTATATCCTCATGGGATATGGAGGCGATGTCAGCAGGTCTACAGTATACAAGTTCAACTTCTCTTACCATTGGAAGTTCCTGCTGCACATTGTTCTACATTGCCTCTCCAACAAATCAGGGGGTTGGGATCAAATCCCATATGAACTAGGATGCCTAGTTCATGGGTTGGTGAGAGGCCTCAGATTCAACTACTCACGATTTGTGTTGAACAACCTAATCGCCAATCTGAGCAGGGATACATTCTTCATGTATCCCCGATTTCTTCAACACATAATCAACTGTGAGATGGAACCAAGCAAGCTTGTCTGCGCAGCTGCTCTTCCTGTTCCACACATGAGGCCTACCATCTTCAAGATACTGAAGAAGATGTCCACCAACTTCACTGGACGGTACACTCCATTACCTCCAGAGATGACTGAGCGCATAGCTCCTGGTGACATCCCTGTTCTCCCCACAGGTGATGAACCCACACCAGCAACATCCACCACAATACCAAAAGCCTCTTTACCCATCAAAGCTACATATCAGAGACGCCCCAAACGAATCCTTGTTCAATCTACTCTGATTGAACAAGCTCCTTCTGTTCACACCCAAAGGACTAGAGTGGAATCATGGGCTCCTACTCAGTCCGAGGTCACACCATCCTTCACAATTGACCTCAATGTGGGTTTTGAGCCTCCTCAATCTCAAACCCCTGAGCCCGAACCCCAAGCCTTTAGCCCACAGGGTGAGTCTCTACACTCCCCTGTGCAGCCTTCTAGGGACAGCCCCACCATAGGCTCAATGCCTGTAGACATTGATCAAGGTCCCGGGTCAGTAGGACTAACCACCCTCTCTTTCACTGACCTTTTACTCCGAACTGATGAAGAGATTACATCTCTCCATGGCCATGAAGTTGATCTACAACACCCACTGAGAGATCAACAGAGCCAAGAGGGATCCCTTGTCTCTAGCCCCCATCAGAAGCCAGCTACTGAGGTGAGTCCCACTGATGTGGAGGGGACTCATGTAGACTCAGCTGCCACTACTCAGAGTCTCTCATTGAGCTCTCAGGACAGTGGTAACATGATTAGGACTGAGTCTACGGCAACTTTGCCCATTGACATCTCTGAAAGTGATGACTCTGAGCAAGGGAAACCAGGGTGCCAAGAAGCCACATCTGGTGGTGAGAGTGAGCATACTAGGTATGTTATCTCATCTCCCCATGATTCTTCTCAGGAAGATGAGGGAAGTATGCAACTAACACTTTAGTAGTTGCTTTCTAAGGTCTCCAACCTGGAATCACAGGTGAAGATCTTAGAATCAAGGACTGCCACTCAGCAACTTGAGATTAACTCTTTCAAGGCTAAACTAGCTGAGAAACAGACGGAGAGGTCTGTTAGGCATGTACCAATCCAGGTCTCAATGACTTCTTCCTCTAGCTCATCTAGCTCTCAAGATGATGCTACCAAAAAGGGGGAGAAAGTTCAGAGACAAACACCACAGGAACCACAGACCCAACTCATTTCTTCCCAAATCATTACACTACCTGAGTCATCTCAATCCTTTCTGGAGATTGACTCAAGGATGCTTCAAGATCTCTACAGACTTTTCACAAAGTTTGTATTGAGATCATCCCTAGAACAGCCCAGCCCCGACACCACACTTGCATACTTTGGGGCTGAGGAGCTTCAAAGACTGACTGCACCTTCTACCACTTTGGAGGAAGTTGGTCAACCTAAGGTCTTCATGGAACCTGAGATTAGGTTCAAAGGGGAAATGGGGACTGATGGCCCAGCAACTGAAACAGATGGGACAGAATCTGCAGCAGTCTCATCTTCCGAAGCTCTAGCTGAAGCTTTCGAAGCTTAGATGGAAGCCTCGGAAGAACAAGACAAGTCTTCCGAGGCCGAAATAGAAGCTGCGGAAGGCTTATTTCAGATGTCCGAGGAACTGACCATCACAGATGTCATTGCTGAAATTGCATCTGAGGTGAGCAGGGAGGACATTTCTGACATTCCTCCAACCCAAGCACCAGCTGAACTTCTCTCTCAATCACAACCCTCCATCCAAGAACCACCACAGTCAAGCACCATCAAAGACAAAGGCAAAAGAAAATTGACTGCGGAAGAGCTTCAGGAGGAAGAGAAGATTGAGAAGGCCAAAAAGAAAGGTCGGTTTCCTACTGAGAAGCTGCTAGCTGCTAGTTCTAAGGCAGCTGTAGCCAATCAGGAAGAAATCAACCAGAAGAGAAGAACAACACTCATTGACCAGCTCATCAATCTAGGATCTGCCAATAAGGAGATACTCCTGCTACCATTAGAGGAGTTGGTGACTTTGGAGAGGTCAGCCAGGCTACAACAAGAAAAAGAAGCCAGGTTGGCCTTGGAGAAGGAAGAACAAGAGCAAAAGGAGGCAGCCCTGAAGCTGAGAGAGGCTAGGATCAAGTTCCTACTCTCAAGAGGCTTCAGTCTTCCTGAACTGTCTCCACATGATGATGACATAATCCTGCTGCTCCACAACAAAGAGCAGGATCAAATGGAGAAGGAAAGGAAGAAGGCTGCTAGGGAGAAGTTGAAGGTGAAGAGGAAGAGGGAGGAAGAGAAGGAGGTCACTGCTGCCAAGAAGTCAACTGACAAAGCCTGGATGAAGGACTACCTCCGGGCTCATGGCTTCTCTGGTAGGCAGGTGGGACCTATGTCCGAAAGGACACTCCAGCGGATAGTCAGTGAAATTAAAGCTGACATCTGTTTGGGGAAAAGGAAGGAGATGTACAGGAGGATGAAAGGAATGGTCTTCACCCCGGCCACTCAACCACAGCCACAACCCACACCAGAACCAACCCTTTTCCCGTTAAACCCGAACCCACTGATGAAACCTTCACCCTCAACCCACAACTCTACCCAAACCTACCACATCACCTCAACCACCTAAACTACCCATCCTAAAACCCAAGACTCAACCTAAAACCACTAAACCTAAGCCTACCCAACAACAACCAAAACCATCCCCTCAGCCTCCTAAACATCTCTCCTTTGAGGAAA
Organism: Flaveria linearis; assembly: GCA_024085815.1. Classification (NCBI taxonomy): domain Eukaryota; kingdom Viridiplantae; phylum Streptophyta; class Magnoliopsida; order Asterales; family Asteraceae; genus Flaveria; species Flaveria linearis. Next base: position 31,312,385 of record CM044001.1, on the reverse strand, counting down.
TAAAGGAGTTCAAGACGAGGCTCATCAACTGCACTACCTTGAGCAGCATCTCCTGTGAGGGAGAAGTTATCAACATCACCTATGTCGATAACTCTTCAAGCTCCCTCACCCTAGGCCAATTTCTTGAATTGCCTAGAGACACTTTGGGCCAGGCTGCAAGACTTCTTGGTCTCAACTCCGATACCCTCAATGCTGAGGAGAAGAGGCTAAGAAGAAGACTGGTGACTCTGCTGGATACCAGGAAAGAGGACAGGATTTCTGGTCAATCTCCTGGACCTAGAAATGCAATAATCCAGTGGAGGTTCGATGAACCTTCTCACAACTTTGTTGTGGAAAGGGAGAATGGTGAAACCAACAGGCTCAATGCCACTTCTCTACTGCATCTCAGCAGATTTGATCTTGCTGAGCTTGCAGAGAAGCCATTCTCCAATCCCTCCAACTCTGAGACTGCTGCACACATCAGAAACCATATCAGTGGTCTCCACTTGGCTGAACGAAATAGAAGAGCCAAGATTGAAGAAGAGTTGAAGCTGAAAAGAGTGGAAGACAAGGAAAGACCAACCACCAAAGGCACAGCCTTTCTACAGATGGTGGAAGGTCCTGAACTGGAACCAATAGTTCGATGGGAATATGACTATACTTCCGATCAACTAACTCTTTTAGAGGGCCACAACAGAGGGTACATATAATCCAAGGTGACAGAGTAGAGGTTCTGTCCACCAAGGACCTGTACAAGATTCTCAGCACCACAGCAGGAAAGAATGAAGACACTGATAAACACCTGCTCTCCTTGGTGCTGAGAGCTTTGAGAAGAAGAGGGAAGTGAAGTTTTGGTAGCATCAGCCTAGGGGGAGTTTGTTGGATCATGATAAGGCTGGTGCAACCAAATCACTTCATAGTCATCTTTTGGTGCTACATTCAAAGGCTTCCGAAGCTGAGAAGAGATCTTCCGAGAGTCTGAAGGACAGCTTCCGAAGACAAAGTCTGAAAGAACTTCCGAAGACAAAGTCTGATGAAAGAGCTTCCGAAGACAAAGTCTGAAAGAGCTTCCGAAGACAAAGTCTGAAAGAGCTTCCGAAGACAAAGTCTGAAAGAGCTTCCGAAGACAAAGTCTGAAAGAGCTTCCGAAGACAAAGTCTGATGAAAGAGCTGAAGACAAAGTCTGCTTCCGAAGACAAAGAAGACTCCAAGCCTCGGAAGAAGCAGTCTTCCGAAGTATAAGCGGCTTCGGAAGAAGTTATTCTTCCGAAGCACTTTATCCTTCGGAAGACATTGCTATGTCCAGCAGATAAAAGTATGGTCCCTGACAGTCCGCTGCAGACCTCTGATACAGCATGACATCTTCCTAAAGAGCCATGTTGTTGACCATACTTTATTCTACTGTTCACCTTTTTATGATAGTACATGTTACCAACTTTAGTTGATGACAAAAGGTAAGTCAGGGACATGTCCTGACTACCAACTTTCAGACAAAATGTCTTAAAGACCTCACCTAGAGTCTTGTAGTATAGATGTAAGGTTAGAGGTGTCCAGCTGGTATCAAAGTATATCCGGCTGTAGGTAGTATTATATATATCTTCTCCATGTAACTCTTCATGTAAGTGATTTGAGTCCAAGTGTCTTGTAATCCTTTGAGTTGAGAAGCAATATATAAAAGTACCTTGAAAATTTACCTGCTGTGTTTATTTTCTTACTACTTGTTAATTGTTATATTGTGATCAACTCTTCATAGACTGCTTGCTGAGTGTTGATTCAAAGTGAGTTGAGAGAAAACCACCCGAAATCCGATCCTGCAGGTTATAAAGATGAGGAATGATCAATTAAAGATAAGATAATAGAAACACGTCAATTGATGGACCTTTGGTGACGGATGTCACAGTATCCCCCAGTTGAGAGAATTTCGTCCCGAAATTCAGCTAGAGTTAGGTCCTAGTGTGTCATCCTCGAATAGGTGTGGATACTTGCGTTTAATTTGGTCTTCCCTTTCCCACGTAAACTCCGGTCCTTGTTTGGAGTTCCATCTCACGCGGACAATCGGGATCTTGCTGCGCCTTAATCGTTTGACCTTTCGGTCCATGACCTCTATAGGTTACTCTATAAAATGAAGCTTCTCGTCGATCTTGATTTCCTCAATTGGTACATGAAGGGACTCGTCGGCCAAACACTTTTTGAGGTTCGACATGTGAAAAGTATCATGTACACCGCTAAGTTCTTGTGGCAACCTTAATCGATAAGCCACCGGACCGATTCTTTCTGTAATCTCGAATGGCCCTACGTATCTTGGGGCTAGCTTCTCTTTCTTCCCAAATCATACAATCCCTTTCCAGGGAGAGACTTTGAGTAGAACATGATCTCCCACGTTGAATTCCGAAGGCTTTCGACGGTTGTCGGCGTAGCTCTTTTGGCGATCTCTGGCAGCTTTTAGTCTGTCTTTGATTTGGAAAATCTTATCGGTTGTTTCCTAAATGATCTCTAGGCCTGCCAGCTGGCTTTCACCAATCTCAGCCCAACAAACTGGGGATCTACATTTCCTCCCATACAATGCTTCAAATGGAGCGCATCCAATACTTGTATGGTAGTTGTTGTTGTAAGAAAACTCAATCAGCGGTAGATGAGTGTTCCAACTACCACCAAAGTCGATAACACCCGCCCTCAGCATGTCTTCTAGTGTCTGTATGGTTTGTTCACTTTGGCCATCTGTCTGTGGGTGATAGGCGGTACTCATATCAAATCGTGTGCCCATCGCCTTCTGTAGTGTCTGCTAAAATCGTGAAGTAAATCGGCTGTCACGGTCGGATATGATTGACACCGGCACTCCGTGCCTTGTCACGACCTCCTTTATGTATAATATCGCCAACTTTTTTATCTTGTAATCCTCTAGATTGGTAAGAAATAAGCTGACTTAGTCATCCGATCCACTACAACCCATATCGAGTCGTGCCCGCTACTTGTTCTAGGGAGTTTGGTAATAATATCCATGGCTATATTCTCCCATTTCCACTCGGGAATTTCAGGTTGCTGTAATAATCTCGATGGTTTCTGGTGTTCAGCCTTAACTTTCGAGCACGTCAAGCATCAGCTTACATACATAGCAATGTCTTTCTTCATGCCTGGCCACCAGCACAGATCCTTAAGATCGTGGTACATCTTGTCCACACCAGGATGAACAGAATATCATGTCTTGTGCACTTCATCCAAGACCAAAGTACGTACACCTCCCCATTTGGGTACCCATATACGATCCATGAAATACTGTGTACCATCATCCTTGTATATCAACTGTTTATCCAACCCTCGGAATTCTTCTCCCGCAAGGTTTTCTTCTTTCAACGCCTCACTTTGTGCAATTTGGATCTGAGCTTTCAGGTTCGTTTGAATAGTCAATCCCAACACTCGAGCACGTAATGGTTTCACACGTTCTTTACGACTTAAGGCATCAGCCACCACGTTCGCTTTCCCCGGGTGATACCGGATTTCACAATCGTAGTCACTAAGTAACTCTACCCAACATCGCTGGCGCATATTGAGTTCCTTCTGATTCAGGATGTGTTGGAGGCTCTTATGATCTGTGTAGATGATGCATTTGGTGCCATACAGATAGTGTCTCCATATCTTGAGTGCAAATACTACTGTGCCCAACTCCAGGTCATGAGTTGTGTAGTTCTTTTCATGCACCTTAAGTTGTCGTGATGGGCAGGCAATCACCTTGTCTCTTTGCATTAACACACATCCCAACCCTTGATGTGAAACATCGCAGTACACCACAAAATCATCGGTTCCGTTAGGGAGGGACAATATTGGTGCATTGCACAACTTTTCTTTTAATGTTTGGAACGCTTGCTCTTGTGCATGTCCCCAATCAAACTTCTTGTCTTTCTGAGTCAACAGAGTTAATGGTTGAGAGATCTTTGAAAAATTCGCGATGAAACGACGATAGTATCCGGCCAATCCTAAGAATTGCCGTATCTCTGAAGGTGTCTGAGGTGTATCCCATTTCTTCACCGCTTCAATCTTTCCGGGATCTACATGAATCCCATTTTCGTTAACCAAATGCCCTAAAAACTTCACTTCTCGAAGCCAGAACTCCTACTTCGAGAATTTAGCAAAAAGTTTCTTTTCTCGTAATAGACGCAGTATTGCCCGAAGGTGTTCCTCGTGGTCCTCTTTCGATCAGGAGTAGATAAGTATATAGTCTATGAATACGATCACGAACTTATCCAAGTAAGGTTTGCACACTCGATTCATCAGATCCATGAACACAGCTGGTGCATTAGTCAGTCCGAACGGCATAACTAAGAACTCATAGTGCCCATAACGAGTCCTGAACGTTGTTTTCGGTATGTCATGCTCGAAAACCCTTAGTTGATGGTACCTCGATCGAAGGTCGATCTTGGAGAAATACGAAGCTCCTTGTAGCTGATCAAACAGATCGTCGATTCTGGGAAGAGGATATCGGTTCTTCACGGTCAATATGTTCAACTCGCTATAATCGATGCACATACGGAATGATCCATCTTTCTTCTTGACAAATAATACCGGTGCTCCCCATGGTGAGTGACTCGGTCGAATAAAACCCTTCTCCGGTAGTTCTTGTAATTGGCTGGATAACTCTTGCATTTCTGATGGTGCCAACCGATACGGTGCTTTTGCTACCAGCGTAGCTCCAGGAACTAACTCTATATGAAATTCCAACTGTCGTGGAGGAGGCAAACCCGACAAGTCATCAGGGAATACATCCGGATAGTCTCGTACTACAGGGATATCTACCAACTGGTTGTTCTCTTCTTTCTTTTCCACTACATGGGCCAGAAACACGTAACACTGCTTTCGCAAACATCGACGTGTCTTCATGCAAGAAATAAGCTTTAGGGTTCTTCCCGATCGTTCCCCTTGAATTTTGAGTATTTCCCCGTCTGGCATGGGGATTCGTACTACTTTTTCTCGATATACAATCTCAGCTCCGTTTTTCGACAACCTATCCATTTCCACAATCACATCGAAACTTCCCAGCTCAAAAGGTATTAAGTCTATATCGAAGGCATGGTCTTCCAATATCATTGGGCATTTTCTAATAATCTCATCGGCCTGTACAACTCTACCATTGACCATTTCTACAGAGAAGCTAGTTTCTAGTTTACTAGGGTTCAAGGCAAGCATTTGAGCAAATTCAGAAGATACAAAACTATTATCTGCTCCAGTATCAAACAATATAGATGCGAAGTGGTGATTGAGCAAGTACGTACCCGTAACAACATTTGGGTCCTGATGAGCAACGTTATCTCCGATGACAAATGCACGTCCTCGAGCGGCATTCCCTTGATTAGCCGGGCCTTGATTCCCAGCTATGGCCATCACTTGCTGTTGGTTATTCCCTTGTTGACCCGGTGCCCTATTCAGTTTGGGGCACTTGTTTCGGTAGTGGTCAAGGCTTCCACACTCATAACAAGCCCTGGCATTCCCGGTGGGGTTAACCGCATTTACGGGTGCCACCAGGTTCGGCGCCACTCTGCAGTCTCTCGCTTGATGCCCCGGGCGTCTATAGTTCAGACACACCCGACACGGCATTGCTGGGGGATGATGATAGTTGCACCTATCATATTTGGGGTACAGCCCGACATACTCTCTCTTGCCCGAAGTCACAACCACAAAATTTTGGGTCGTCTTGGCCCTCTTATCAAACCTCCCGACGATCGACCGGCTCGTTTCTCCAGCCTCCTTTCTCTTCTTTGCTCCCCTACCCAAAACCCCTGTTCTTACCACATCAGTTAGGGTGCCAGCCTTCAGAATTACGCTCTAGATCGTTGGAGGAGCAGCTGCTGTTACCATTGTCTGGATTTGAGGCGCAAGTCCCAAACTGTAACTCTCGATTCTCTTTGACTCCGGGGTCACAAGATGTGGAACTAGCCTTGCCAGCTTGTGGAATCGATTAGTATAAGCTGTGTGCCCAGCCCCCACCATAGCATGATCCTAGAATTCATGCTCTAGTTTCTGAATTTCATTGAGGGGGCAGTACTCCTCAGTAATCAATGGCTTAAACTCATCCCATGACATCCGCATTGCGGACTCTCTTCCTCTAGCTTGAACCTGGGTATTCCACCAGGTTAGTGCCTTGCCCTGTAGTGAACACGTGGCATACTTAATTCTTTGACTGTCGAGGCACTCACTGATGTCAATCACTGCCTCCATCTTTTCAAGCCACCTAGTTAGGGCTATCGCCCCACCTTCCCCATCAAATTCTCGGGGTTTGCAGGCCACGAATTCCTTATAGGAATATCCCCGTCTTGTATTAACAACCCCAGTTTCATTACCAGCTGTTCCACCATTCTCAGTATCTTCCCCTGTTCCTTGGTTATGCTCATTGTGAGTATTACTATCCCCGTGGAGATTATGATTCAGAAGAGTATCGCTCACTTGAGTCACTATCGTAGGAATCAGTGCGGCTAGCTGCTGAGCAATCATGGCAGCTATATCGGGGTTTTCAGTCCACTGATTGTTGCCAATGGGAGCACCACCTGTTCTTGGTGGCCTTCCTCTACCTCTGCCTCATGGGGTCTCACCCTCGCGATTCGTGCTATGGGTGACTCTTCGAGGTGGCATTTTCTAATCACAAAAGGAGTAAACATGTAAACTTTAGTCATTTTAAGATACACGTATAACTCCACTAATTAAGTTCCAACATTTCATGCTCCGGTCAATCAAGATCATCATGTAGACCATTTCAAGCACATTCTTGGTATACTGGTGATGCTTATATATAGGGTTCCCCGCAGCGTTCCCGCCACATCCACGATATACCTAGAAAGATGCTTAAACTGGTTACATGACATCCAATTTTCCTTAACATCATCTCAATGTATAACGTAATGTATGTGTAGAGAGTATCATCACTCTTCTACAACTCTTTGAAGTCCACATTCATTCTAAGCAATTAAATCAGTTCCATAGTTACTGAAATGCTAAGCGGGGGAATGTTTCATGGAGAATAAAACCAATGTCATGATTGAAATACCATGAAGGCTCTAAGTAGGATAGGACTTAGGTAATAGTAGAGGTTAGTAATGTTTTATCACCCTTAACAAGGTATTACTAGAATTATAACCCTAGTGTCCTTAGGTATAGAATGGGAGGCTTGTGCTAACTATGATCGTTACCTTAGGGTAAGATTGGCCAGACTTCACATGCACTGCAAATTGCAATTACGTGTGCACCCGTAATGGTAATTTGCCCAGCATGGTCACCCCTAGCTTCACCTACCCAAGCTAACCTCACAGTATTGACAACATTCATCAAGCACGATTCATGTAATGTCCTCACGTCCATGAGTCAATAGTATTCCAATAGTAGTCCGTCATAATAAATAGATTCTAAGTACGTAAGCTCAATTAGTCTAGCAAAAGTTGCCTATCCTTCATTCTTTCGGGAATTCAGGCATAACTATCTCAGGGTTGGATTTAATATCCGAGATTGACGCTGCGCCTGATTTGTGAAGATCCCTTCAGGTTGGGTATCCTGACCTAATGGTATAATGCAGCGCGCATAAGATTTGGAGATTCTAGTAAAAGACATCCCGTGAGGTAGGTGTAAGAGTAATAATGCCTTCCTTAGGATGGTCAGATTACAAGACATAGAGACAAAGAGCACGTATAGAGATATAGAACAAGTATAGAGTATGAAGACAAAGAACAAGCATAGAGGAACATGTAATATCAGATGCAAGCCAATCCTAGCATGCATTCTATATGAAGGTTCCTAGGTTATAGTCTAGGTTAAGTGAATTGCCTAATTCTCTATAACCAATGGCTCTGATACCAGTCTGTCACACCCCCGCTGAGAGCAGAAACACGGGGATGCGAGCGAGACGGGATCGTCATAACACATTGTTGACAACAGAGATGCAATGTATGTATAATTGATGAATAAGCGTGTCATGACGACACCCGACACAAATGGAGACTTGTCTCGTGTTTAGTCAATATTCACGACAGCATAGCCATAAGCATAACTTGTAAATGATTCACATAACCAAAAATAACATCACTGTAACGTAATTCCCACAACCCGGGAACAAGTATCAAAAGAATAATTGTGTGAAATCAGACTACAATGTTTGCAAAAGAATGTCTGTCAAGTATTGTATAGTCTCAAAATGGATCCTAGGGTCTCCACTAAGGTAGCACACCTAGATCTTCAATTATCATTGTCACCTAAAAAGATATGCTCAAAATGGTCAACAAAATTGTCGGTGAGCTCGCAGGTTTAAATTGTAAATATGTAATTGATGCTGTATAGTGTTTGTTGCGAAATACCGTGCATACAGTTATAAGCAAGCAAAATCACATAACCATGAGTTTTACAACCAAACCTAATGACGTACACACAGCAACTTGTCGGAATATATTCAACCAAGGCCCGTTCCTGGCAAAATGATGGTACCAACTAGTAACCATCTGACAAGGGTGGGGGTGTCAACCCAGTAGTACTACCAATACCTATCCGTCGGTTCCAACACCAGAATTAAATGGTTGTAAGAAAGAACCACACAGCAACTCATGTATGTATCAGATAAGTACTCACAAAACAGTATCACGTTGATTCTAAGTATGTAAATTGTATGTAAGTTGTACAACATAGAAAACGGGTGAGCGTACTTTTCCCCCATGTTTGTAAACGTTGAAATATTGTATAAGCATAAAAAGGGGCCACGAAACTCACTTGTTAAGTGGTAAGTATGTATGATAAAAGCTTCCCAAATGTTTTATGCAATGAACGGTCAAACACCTATTGACAGTTATGTTAAGCATTAATGATGTGTCTAATGTTAATAGTAATGTTCAGTCGGGTCGGGTCGTAGCAGTTCGGTCACGGGCAATACACACACACAGACACACGCAATGGATCTTATGTAGATCCAAGTACTAGAAACGTTGCCATTGCCGATGATATTTGTGTAAAAGTGTCATTGTTGTTAGAGAAATACTTAGTAGGCATTAGTGTTACAAATCGATTGTTGTTAGTTGTAAAATGTTAAGTTAATTCAATTTGGTTTAACTTCAGTGAATTTGATAGTGTTAATTTAAAGATTGTCATTAGCAATGGCAACCGTGTCGATGTCACCTTAACATCACACGACAAACATACCGCACACAAGAGGAAATCACACACACCAACTCCAATCGCACGACAGGACCCGACGCACGACTCAGCATCCATTCCCACGATTCAACCTTTATTCGTATGAATTAGCTTCAATCGTATGACTGAACCTCCATTCGTGCGACTAGGCATTCAGTCGTGCGATACACGCACAATCGCACACATTCATCCGCATGGACTCAATCGCATGACAATATTCATTCGCATGACTCAATCGCACGACACACACAATCGCATGGACTCAGTCGCACGACACACTCAGTCGCATGAATCAGTCGCATGTATCAATCGCACGACACACACTCAGTCGCATGACTCACCTAGTCGCACGGCTTAGTCGCACGACAGACCCAGTCACGTGAACAGGAGAATCGCGACTGCAAAAGTGCAGAGTAGCCTCCTGCTGCTCTGTGCATGGGTTTTGCACTTCAAGGACTTCCAGAAACACTTATCTAACATATCTAAAAAAGATGCACACGCAGAAAGGCAACACACGCACCCGCATGAGCTCATGTGCTCGGGTTGAACCCGAGCACCTGAAACCCTAAAAACACAGTAGTAAACGAGCAAGAAAAGGGACAACCAAGGTCGTCTACGTGCTAGAAATGAGTAGTCTCAGCTGTAGCCGAGGTTTAATCGGTGAAAACGCGATGAAACGGGGCGATTTTGGTGCAAGGATGAGGAAGAAATGGAAGGAGAAGAGGATAAAGAAGAAGGTGAATGAAGGATAGGGCTGGAATGTGGGTTTTTATACTCAGCCCTAGTTTGGCAAATTGTCACATTTGGTCCCTGCACTTAGCCCCCTAGTTCCCAAATTTGTTTCGGTTGATAACGACGTAAATAGGCTAGTTATATTAATGCTAGGGATGTATTTAATGATATTTGTATCTTAAAATGATGTTATTAATGACGTTAATATTACATAACATAATATATTTAATGATGACGGTGGCGATATTTGTAAACGTTTTAGGTGATAACGATGCAACGATGATAACACAAGTGTATAAGATAACCAAGCAAGTATGATATCCACACGAATAGGTTATAAAGATGAGGAATGATCAATTAAAGATAAGATAATAGAAACACGTCAATTGACAGATCTTTGGTGACGGATGTCACATGATTGATCTTTTTTGTCTTTCTCAGTTGGGTCTTCCTTTCTCATAGGTTCAGATTGAGAGGGGACAGATCCCTGCTGTGGATCAGAAGTGGAAGTTTGCTAAGGTTCAGCAGGAGGTTTAGGTTGTATTGTCTTAGATGTTTCAACCTTAACCTCCACTTCCTTAGGGACCTAACTTGGTGGGGAGTGTAAGTCAACAAGTTCACCTCTTTAGATCTTTTGCTTGATCACCCTGATGTGCTCATCCATGGTGGATAGAGACATGGGACCAAGTCTCCTTCCGGAGAATCCATACAGCTTCAAGAAGCTCATCATCTTCTGCCTGTCAGTAGACTTTTTCAAGTTCTTATGGATGATGGCTCTCGATTTTATAGCTTCTTCCCTTAACTTCCTTTTGGTGAGTTTTCTTTCTTTGGCTACATCAAGTTCAAGTTGTTTGAGGTACTCAAACTCAATGTAGTCAAATGGTAAGGGAAGAAGTGTATCAGCTTGATAAAGGCCTGTGGCACTCAGGTAGTTGATCATATTGATCCTATCCATTTCTTTGTCTACTTGAGGTTCTTGTGGTACCACATCCTCTTGTTCCTGAGTTTCTCGAACTGGTGAGAGAGTAGGCATATGCTTATAGAGTCTCTTCCCTCTTCTTTCTTCTTTGATTTTCAGAAGAAGCTCTGCATCCTCTTCTTCCTTTCTCTCTTTTGATTGTTCCATGTCAGCCAGTTCATTCAACTCATTGAAGGGGAGAGAGATGATATTATTAATATCATAGTTCCTGGTCTGCAATTAGTTTATCCTGACTGCCCTTAACTCATCATCCTAAGTATTTGGTCTGGGGGCAGCCCTGATGGCACTTTCCATGAGCCTTGCAGACCCAGTAGAGGAACTTTCTCCCCTTAGCTTCCTTTTCCTCTCTCTCTCTCCTCCTCCTTAATCTCCTCAGAAGTTGATTTCCTTTTCCCTTTGTCACTCACAGACCTTTATGACTCAGGGTGGAGAGAACTTTGGCCTTCATTGCTTGGTACAGCTTCCAAGCTCTGGCCAGAGAAAGGTTAAGATGCACCTTCACCGGCAGGGGTCTCATCAAGGTTTTGAACATCTATAGCAGTTGGTGGTGAGACAGGGCTCTCAGGTTCTACCACTAGGCCTTCAGTCAAGGTTTTCTCTTTGAAGCTAATATCAGGGTCTGCCTCAACATCCAGTTAACCGATGGTATTGCCTGATTGCCTTTGTCTTCCTCTAAGGCTAAACTCTGCAGTGTTCCTATCTTGATCTCTTTAAAGAATAAGAGTTCTTCTAGTAGAATCATACCTCCACCCAAAAATGTGACTTAGAGTTGGTGGGGATGATACTGCTCTTGGGATGCCTTTCTTAAATAGACTCCTAATGACTGAGTATATACTGTCCACATCAATGTGAACTTGAGAAAGTTACTGAGCATGCACAATTGCAAGTGAGGATCATGAGTCCTCAGTGTCCATACTCCCTAAGGAACTCCCAGGTTCTGTGATTGTAATGACTTCCTCCCCCTTTTTGGTAGCATCACCCTCTTGCACAGGGGAGCTAGGAGTTAGGTCAATTACATCCACAGGTTCTTGTGTTCCTAGTTGAGCTTCTCTTAAGGGTCTCCTAGCTAGTTTTTCCTTGAGATGAGATATCTTAAGTTGCTGATCATTGACCCTGTGTTACAAGGTAGTCACTTGAGATTCAAGATGACTAACCTTAGAGACTAAATAGGTGCATGTTTTTGATAGTTTTTGCACTTTTAGTCTCAGATTCCCCTCATCTTCATTAGAAGAATCATTGGGGGATGAGAGAATTGGACTAAGGTCCTCTTCCTCATCACCAGCATAGTGTTCTTGGCTGCTGGATTTCCTCTGCTTAGTGACAGCTTCAGTTGAAGTGTCAATAGGCTGAGTTGCCATGGTTGAGGTCTGAATGATATAATCACTTGCTGAAGTGAGAGCCTCTTCCATATGGATCTCCTGAACAGGTTCAAAAGTATCTACCTCAGTGATAGGTGACTGATATGGGCTAGACCTAGGTGACTCGGGAGCACTCATCTCCCTTTGAGGAGTGGTGTAGTAATAAGACTCATGGTACTCACTGGCATCTAAGTCCTCATCAGTATAGAAGTCAAGGTTGGGAATTGGTTGGTTTAAGTCTAAAGGCTGGGGATGGTAGTTGTCCCCTGAAGGTTGTTCACTTGAGTGTTGAGACTCAGAGTGAAGGCTTAAGGCTGTTGGGCTTGTGAGTGTATCAGGCTGAGCATGAGGAACCTCAGCACTAATTCTTGAAGTGATGGGAGTGGTTTGCTCCTCATGGGAAGTGGGAGCTCCAGTGTCCACTTCCTCCTATAAAGGTGAGTATATGGGGCCTACACAGACTCAATAGCTTGTGCAGGGGTTTGTTTGTATTTTCTTTGGTAGGTGAGGGTGATTTGTGGCTGTTTTGGTGGTTGGGATGTAGAAGGTGTAGGTTCAACACTAGTTTGTGTTGCTAGGTTGTCACCTTGAGCAATGAGCTCTAACATTTTTGGGACAAAGGCTGTTTCTACCCCTGAGAAGTCAACAGTTGGCTTCTTCAAGATTTTAAACATGTCGGGCATCATCTGTTCCAATTTAAGAATATTACCTATTTCCCTCAACTGTGAGCCCAGTTCACAGTTGAGAATGTATTGAAATATCTAGGAAACATGTAATACTCTAAGGAATCTAAGTTTGCTACCAAATTTGTATAGACAAATTGAGAATACCTGAACTTGACCCCTTGAACCATTCCATGTACTATGAAGGAGAGATCTTTAGTAATCTGGTCCCATCCTCCATGCTTGTTGGACAAGCTGTGGATGACCACATGAAGCAGGTACTTCCACTTAGATGAGACCTTCCCTTTCCTAAAGGTCTTTATAGAGAAATCTCCTTTGTAGCCCATCTGCTCAAAGGAATGATTTACAGCTTCCTTTGGGAAGAACACCTCACCTTCTTTATCATCCAGCTGAAGATGAGTGTTGATGATGGCCAGAGTGATGAAGACTGTTCTCCTCTGCACTATGGCAGATAGTGCCTTCTCCCCATCCATAATGACCTCTTGGCAGGTCTTCCAGAATTCAAGAAAATGATCCTCATAGAGAGGAGGATCAATGGTAAGGGAGGTGAAGTAGTTAGACAAAGCCAAGAATTGGCATACCTCTGAGAAATGGGGATCTTTCTCAGAGTTTAAAAGGGCAACCTGATTGTGTTGCCTGTGTAACTGCATAGAAAAATCTGGGTCATTTCGTCTGTTAAGGTTGACCATTTTGAGTAAGCTTAGAGGTGAAGGAAGGATGAACGAAGGCGGTTTTAGAGAGAAATCTAGAGTTTAGGTTTGGAGAGAAGATGAAGATGATAAAAAGAGGGTGTAACCGACAGGGTTTATATGTGAAAAGGCTTTGAGATAAAGTTAATGAAAGAGGATAAACTTTGAAATCTGGAAGGCGGTCCCACCTCTGAAAAAGTAGTTTGCTGTTTGCTCAAAAGGTTGTTTTCTTGGAATTCAAAAATCTTCCGAAGGTAAATTGTTTTCGGATGTTTTAATGAAAATGCTTCCGAAGCCAAAATGACTTCAGAAGAATTTCTCAAAGAGTTTTGACAAATTTGCTTCGGAAGAGAATTTTAAACTTGGATGCTTTGTTCCACAAAACAAAGCTTCCGAGAGTTATATCCTTCGGAAGAAAAATGGTCCTTAAAAACATATAATTGCCTAAGAGAGTTTTAAGCTTTGAAAGATATTTTAGAAATTGCTTCCGAAGGCAAATTTTACTTAGACTTTTATTTGTCTTGAAGGTATATTTTCTTCCGAAGATAAAATCATATCTTCCGAAGGATGAAGATTTTGTCAAAAATCTAAGAAAATCTCTTCAAAAAGTTTTTATCCATAGAAAACATGAGCTTATGAAGGTAATAGACTAGACAACTTAGGACACACAGATCTTAAGAAATAAAATGAATTAGTTTTAAGAAAAAGCTACTCAAATTTAATCATCCCAATAGCTGATATAAGATACTTAAATCTCTGTTCATCAAAGGCTTTTGTGAATAGATCAGCATATTGTTCATTTGTGTTAACTTTAACTAGTTTAATTAATCCCTTTTTAAAGTTATCTCTAATTAAATGATACCTGATGTTTATGTGTTTTGTCCTTGAGTGCTGCATAGGATTCTCTGTGATAGAGATAGCACTGTTGTTGTTAATATGAATGGGAGTCTCCTTGAAGTTAAAACCATAGTCAAGCATCTGATTCTAAATCCAAAGCACTTGAGCACAGCAGCTTGCAGCAGCAATGTATTCAGCTTCAGCAGTTGATGCAAAGACACAAGATTGTTTCTTGCATTGCCATGAGACAACCCTTCCCCCAAGGAACTAACATCCTCCAGATGTAGACTTTGCAGTCGTATTACAACCACTATAATCACTATCTGTATATGCATACAGATTAAAGTTAGAATTCTTGGGATACTAAAGACCAAGTGTTGAAGCACCTTTGAGGTATCTTAAAATTCTGTTGAAAGTGATGAGGTGAGACATCTTGGGGTTGGCTTGATATCTTGCACAAATACATCTGGCAAACATGATATCCGGCCTGCTAGCTGTAAGATACATAAGAGACCCAATCATAGCCCTATAAAGGTGTTCATCCACACACTCCCCTTCAAGATCAGGCCCAAGGGAGTGGTTTCATTCTATGGGTGTCTTAGCAATCTTACAATCAGTCATGTTGAATCTTTTCCTGAACATACTTTGACTGACTTATGAAGATTCCATCTTCAACTTGCTTCACTTGAATTCCCAGAAAGAAATTTAGTTCCCTAATGGCACTCATTTCAAATCTGTCTTTCATCAGCTTCTCAAAGTCTTTGCAGAGCCTTGGATTAGTTGAACCAAAGATGGTGTCATCTACATACACTTGAACTAGCAGTAAGTTATTTCCCTGTCCTTTGATGAAGAGAGTTCCATCTATAGTACCCCTTCTGTATCCATGCTTGCAGAGATACTAAGATAGAGTCTCATACCACTTTCTTGGTGCTTGATGTAGTCCATAGAGAGCCTTATCAAGCTTGTAGACATAATCAGGATGGTCAGGATCTGTAAAACCAGGTGGTTGTTTGACATACACCTCTTCATCAATCACCCCACACAGAAAAGCACACTTGACATCAAGTTGATAGACCTTGAAGTTCTTGGATGTAGCAAAGGCCAAGAATATCCTAACAGCTTCTAGTCTTGCTACAGGAGCAAAGACATCAGTGTAGTCAATTCCTTCTTCTTGTGTGTATCCTTAAACAACTAGTCTAGCTTTGTTTTTGGTGATAATACCTCTATCATCTTTCTTATTCCTAAATACCCATTTGGTTCCTATAGTAGTCTTCCCATGAGGAAGAGGACATAGGTTCCAAACCTTCTGTCTCTTGAATTGAAGTAGCTCCTCTTGCATGGCTTCAATCCAACTTCCATCCTTCATAGCCTCATCAACTTTCTTGGACTCTATCTGGGACAAAAAACAAGAGTGAAGACAAACATTTGCTTTATGGGTTTGTCCTCTTGTTCTTACCCTGGTGTCAACATCTCCAATGATGTTTGTGGTAGGATGAGACTTATGGATCCTTAGCTGAGGGATCACAACAAGTTGCTGAAAGAGATCTAAATTAGAGAAATTTAGATTTGGCATAGATGCTCTTTCCACCACTTCATCACATTTATCAAGAGAAACTTGATCTAATAAGTGTGTGACATCATTGATATGTTCATCTATGGAGTGGTTATCAGCATCAAGAAATTCTTGATCACTGTCACCACCACCATCATCTTCTTTTGCATTTGAAGTTTCTTTGTTAGTCTGTTGAGCCTCTGAGCTGGAACTTGAAGGCACCTCAGATGTATCAGCTAAAATTTGTCATTGTTTTACTGATAGAAACTTCATTTGCTGAAGTAGTTACAACTGGAGCTGAAGATGTGTAACTTGAAGGTCTTCTCATCTTAAAGCTTGGATCAGGATCACCTGGAGGTAAAATGTCTGTAGACCCTGAAACATTCTCACAAGATTTGTTAAAATAGTTGGTAAATAAGTCAAGATCAAATAGCCAATCCAGACCAGAACCTTTCACACTAGGAGTGTGCTCATTGAAAGTCACATTGGCTGACTCCTCAAGTACTCTAGTTCTAAGATTGCATACTCTATAAGCTTTAGCTTGAGAAGAGTATCCAGTAAAGTGTCCATCATCTGCTTTCTCAGCAAACTTGGCAATTTGATCTTTGGTATTCAAGATGCTGCATGGACATCCAAATGACCTGAGAAAACCAATGAAAGGTTTTCTCTTATGCCAAAGTTCATAAGGAGTCTTACCATGTGTCTTAACCACTAAAACTCTATTTTATACATAGCAGACAGTATTGACTGCCTCTGCCCAGAAGGTGATGGGCAGTTTAGAGTCAGACAACATGGTTCTAGTAGCTTCAATCAGTGTTCTGTTTCTCCTCTTAGCAACACCATTTTGCTGAGGAGTCCTGGGAGCATTGTATTGTCTTGTAATACCCTTTTTATCACAAAATATATCAATGATTTGGTTCTTAAATTCAGTTCCTTGATCACATATTATGGTTTTGACCTTGTGATCACATTGATTCTCAATCCTTAAGATGAAATTCTTCAGAATCTCAGGGGTCTCATCCTTAGTTCTAAGAAAGAAGACCCAAGTGAATCTTGTAAAATCATCTGTGATCACCAGACAGTAAGAGATCCTTCCTAGACTCATTAGACTGGTGGGGCCAAAGAGATCCATATGTAACAAGTGTAGGGGTGTAGTGATGGAGTTTCTTTCGTTAGGCTTGTGAGATACCTTATGTTGCTTCCCTTTCAGGCATGCAACACAATGGTCATCACTTGTAAACTCTTTCATTGGCGTTCCAGTTACCAAATCATTCTTAATTAGCTTATTCATTTTCTTAAAGTTTAGATGACACATTCTTTTATGCCAAAGAAAAGACTCATCACTATTGTCTTTAGATAGAAAGCATGAAACTTCTCCTGAGGGAGATGTTTCTTGCAAATCCATCTTATACATGTTCCCTTTCCTGGGGGCTCTAAGCAGGATATGCTCATGAGGAATAATCACCCCGGGCTTGAGAACAATGCACTCATGCTCAGTAAAGAGCATGTTATGACTCTGATCACAAAATTAATATACACTCAGAAGATTGTACCCAAGCTCCTTAACAAAGTTTACCTTCTCAATACTGAGCTTACCATTTGTGACCTTGCCCCTTCCAAAAATGTAACCTCCTTCATCTCATCCAAAAGAAAATGATTATTGCCTGTCATGTGCCTAGAACAGACACTATCAATGATCCAGACATTTTTGTTTGTCTTGACCTGTTCCTGCACAAAGAAAATAATTAGTTACATTTGGAAAGCCAAGCCTTATTGGTCTTGGGCTCATCAAAGGAAGTAGAATGTAATAAAACATTAATAGATCCTATAGTTGTGCTCTGAGGATCTCTTGCTGTTTTTGATGGAGAACTTTCAGTTACTTGGTCTTTCCTTGACTTCCACACCACCTTTGGAAGTTTGGACCTGACCTTCAACACTTCAGAAGCTTTTGAGACTTTAGAAGTTTTGATGACTGAACCTTCAGAAGATCCTGCTAACACTGTGGCAGACTTCAGTGCTTCGGAAGTATTCCTTTCTTCCGAAGGCAATTTTGCACTTGCCTTCTTCTTTCCTTTGGAGCTTTCGAAGGAAACTGATTTTCCTTCTGAAGTTAAGTTCTTCTTGAATCTCTTGGGAGTCTCTGCAGGATCGTATGTTGGTCACTCAACAAGTGGTTCTTCTCTCAAACTCACCTTGAACGATACTCAGTAAGAGTCTAAGAAGAGTTGATCACAATATAACAAGTAACAAGCAGTAAATAAACACAGGATGTAAATTTTCAAGGTACTTTTATATATTGCTTCTCAACTCAAAGGATTACAAGATTCTTACAAGCTCAAGTTTTGGCTCTAACTCTTGCTCTCTACTTAATAAGTTACAATGAGAAGATATATATAATACTACCTACAGCCGGATATACTTTGATACTAGCTGGAAACCTCTAACCAAACATCTATACTACAAGACTATAGGTGAGGTATCTCAGACATTTTGCCTGAGATTTGGTAGTTAGGACATGTCCCTGACTTACCTTTTGTCACCAACTAAAGTTGGTAATATGTACTATCATAAAAAGGTATACAGTAGAATAAAGTATGGTCAACAACATGGTTCTTTAGGAAGAAGCCATGCTGTATCAGAGGTCTGCAGCAGACTGTCAGAGACCATACATATGTCTACTGGACATAGCAGTGTCTTCCGAAGGATAAATTTCTTCGGAAGAATAACTTCTTCCGAAGCCACTTATACTTCGGAAGGCTGCTTCTTCCGAGGCTTGGAGTCTTCTTCTGTCTTTGGAAGTAGACTTTGTCTTCAGCTCTTTCTTCAGACTTTGTCTTCAGAAATCTTTAGACTGTCTTCGGAAGATAGTCTGAAGCTCTTTCTTCAGCTGATGACTTCAGCTGTTGTTCTTCAGACTTCGGAAGATCTCATACTTAGCTTCAGAAGCCTTTTGAATGTAGCACCAAAATGACTATATGAAGTGGTTTTGGTTGCACCAGCCTTATAATGACCCAACAAACTCCCCCTAGGCTGATGCTACCAAAACTTCACTTCTCTCTTCTTCTCAAAACTTTCAGCACCAAGGAAAGTAGATATTTGTCTGTGTCCTTGTTCTTCCCTGATGTGGTGCTGAGAAGTTTGTACAAATCCTTGGTAGACAGAACATCCAGTCTGTCACCTTGGATTATGTGTACCCTTTGTTGTGGCCCTCTGAAAAGAGTTAGTTGATGGGAACTATAGTCATATTCCCATCTAACAATAGGTTCCAATTCCGGAACCTCCACCATCTGTAGAAAGGCTGCGCCCTTGGTGGTAGGTCTATCCTTGTCTTCCTGTCTTCTCAACTTCAACTCTTCTTTGATATTGGCCTTTGCAGTTAGCTCGGCTAGATGAAGACTGCTGAGATAATTTCTGATGATAGCAATAGTCTCAGAGTTAGAGGGGTTGGAGAATGGCTTCTCTGCAAGCTCAGCAATGTCAAATTTGCTGAGATGCATTAGAGAAGTGGCATTAAGCCTGTTGGTTTACCATTCTCCCTTTCCACAACAAAGTTGTGAGAAGGTTCATCGAACCTCCACTGGATTATAATTTTCCTAGGTCCAGGAGACTGACTAGGAATCCTGTCCTCCTTCCTTGTATCCAGTAGAGTCGCCAGTTTCCTTCTTAGTCTCTTTTCTTCAGCATTGAGAGTATCAGAGTTGAGACCGAGAAGTCTTACAGCCTGGCCCAAAGTACTTCTAGGCAACTCAAGAAATTGACCTAGAGTGAGGGAGCTTGAAGAGTTATCAACATAGGTGATGTTGATAAGGTCTCCCTCACAGGAGATGCTGCTCATAGTAGTGCAGTTAATGAGCCTTGTCTTGATCTCCTTTATTTCCTCAAGAGAGAGATGTTTAGAAGGCTGAGGGGATGATCTTGGTTTTTGTTGGATAGGTTTAGGTTCAGTGGTTCTAGGTTGTGTTTGGGGTTTAAGGATATGAAGTTTAGGTGGTTGAGGTGATGAGGTAGGTTTGGGTAGAGTTGTAGGTTCAGGGGTGTAGGTTTCATCTGAGGGTCCGGTTTTGATAGGAAATGGAATTGGTTCTTTTGGTGTGGGTTGTGGTTGAGTGGTTGGCTGTGGTTGAGTGGCTGGCTGTGGTTCAGTGGCTGGGGTGAAGACCATTCCCTGTCCCCTCCTATACATCTCCTTCTTTTTCCCCATACGGATGTTAGCTTTTATTTCACTGACAATCCGTTAGAGTGTCCTTTCGGACATAGGTCCTACCTGCCTACCAGAGAAGCCATGAGCCCTGAGATAGTCTTTCATCCAGGCTTTATCACTGAGCTTCTTGGTGGCAGTGACCCTTTCTACCTCCTCCCTCCGCTTCTTCTCCTTCATCTTCTCCTTTGCAGCTTTCTTCATTTCCTTCCCCATTTGATCCTGCTCTTTGTTGTGGAGCAGCAGGATCATATCATCATCATGTGGAGACAGTTCAGGAAGACTGAAGCCTCTTGAGAGTAGGAATTTAATCCTAGCCTCTCTCAGCTGCAGGGCTGCTTTCTTTTGTTCTTCTTCTTCTTTCTCCAAGGCCATCCTGGCTTCTTCTTCTTGCTTTAGCCTGGTTGTCCTCTCCAAAGTCACCAACTCCTCTAGTGGTAGCAGGAGTGTCTCCTCATTTGAAGCTCCTAGGTTGATGAGCTGATCAATGAGTTCCTCTCTCTTCTTATTGTTGATAGCTTCCTGCAGCTACCTTTGAACTAGCAGCTAACAGCTTCTCAGCCGGGAATCTACCTTTCTGTTTCAGCTTTGCAATCTTCTCCTCTTCCTGAATCTCTTCCGCAGTCAATTTTCTTTTGCCTTTGTCTTTTGACTACGGTGGTTCTTGGATAGAGGGTTCAGATTGAGAGAGAGGCAGAGATGGTGTTTGGGATGGAGGTAGATCAGAAATGTCCTCCTTGCTCATCTCAGATGCTATTTCAGCAATAACATCTGTGATGATCAGGTCCTCGGACATTTTGAACAAACCTTCCGCAACTTCTATCTCAGCTTCGGAAGACTTATCTTGTTCTTCCGAGGCTTCAACTTTAGCTTCGGAAGTTTCAGCCAGAGCTTCAGAAGAAGAGGCTGATGCAAGTTCTGTCCCAACTGTTTCAGTTGCTGGGCCATGAGTCCCCATTTCCCCTTCGAAGTTAATCTCAGGTTCCATGTGGACCTTAGGTTGACCAACTTCTTCCATAGTGGTAAAAGGTGCAGTCAGTCTTTGAAGCTCCTCAGCCCCAAAGTATATGAGTGTGGTGTCGGGGCTGGGCTGTTCTAAGGAGGATCTCAATACAAACTTTATGAAAAGTCTGTAGAGATCATGAAGCATCTGTGAGTCAATCTTTAGAGTTGATTGAGATGACTCAGGTAGGGTAATGAGTTGGGAAGTAGAGGATTGGATCGGTGGTTCCTCAGATGTTTGTCTCTGATCTTTCTCCCCCTTTTTGGTAGCATCATCTTGAGAGCTAGATGAGCTAGAGGAAGAAGTCAATGAGACCTGAATAGGTACATGCCTAACTGACCTCTCCGTCAGTTTCTTAGCTAGTTGAGCCTTGAGATTGTCAATCTCAAGTTGCTGAGTGGCTGTTCTTTGTCTAAGATCCTCACCTGAGATTCCAGGTTTAAGACCATAGAGAGCAAGTACTGAAGTGTGAGTTGCAGACTTCCCTTATCTTCATGTGAAGAATCACGGGGAGATGAGAAAACATACCTAGTATGTTCAGTCTCACTACCAGATGTGGCTTCTTGGCACCCTGGATACCTCTGCTCAAATTCATCTCTTTCAGAGATGTCAATGGGCAAAGTTGTCGTAGACTCAGTCTGATTGATGTTACCACTGTCCTGAGAGCTCAATGAGAGACTCTGAGTAGTGGCAGCTGAGCCTACATGAGTCCCCTCCATATCAGTGGGACTCACCTCAGTAGTTGGCTGCTGATGGGGGCTAGAGATAAGGGATCTCTCTTGGCTCTGTTGATCTTTGAGAGGGTGTTGTAGATCAACTTCATGGCCATGGAGAGATGTTATCTCTTCATCAGTTCGGAGTAATAGGTCAGTGAAAGATAAGGAGGTTGCACCTACTGACCCGGGACCTAGATCAATGTCTACAGGCATTGAGCCTCTTGTGGGGCTGTCCCTTGAAGGCTGCACAGGGGAGTGTAAAGACTCACCCTGTGGGCTAAAGGCTTGAGGTTCGGGCTCTTAGGTTTGAGACTGAGGAGGCTCAAAACCCAAATTGAGGTCAAATGAGAAGGATGGTGTGACCTCGGACTGAGTAGGAGCCCATGTTTCCACTCTAGCCCTTTTGGTTTGAACTGGAGGAGCTTGTTCAATCAGAGTAGATCGAACAAGGGTTCGTTTGGGGCATCTTTGGAGGTAAAGGAGTGTACCGTTCATCACCTGTGGGGTTAACAGGGATGTCACCAGGAGCTATGCGCTCAATCATCTCTGGAGGTAAAGGAGTGTACCATCTAGTAAAGTTGATGGACACCTTCTTCAATGTTTTGAAGATGGTAGGCCGCACTTGGGGAACAGTAAGAGCAACTCGCAGTTGATAATGTGTTGAATGTATCAGGGATACATGAAGAATATGTCCCTTCTCAGATTTCCAATCAAATTGGTCAACACAAATCTTGAGTAGTTGAAGCGCATACCTCTCACCAACCCGTGAACTAGGCATCCTAGTTCAAATGGGATTTGATCCCATCCCCCAGATTTGTTGGATAAGCAGTGCAGAACGATGTGCAGCAGGAACTTCTAATGATATGGGAAGTTGAACTTGTAGACGGTTGACCTGCTCACATCCCCACCATATCCCATGAGGATGTAGGTGCTATCCAAGTCTTCTTTGGGAAACTCAGTAGGAGCCCCATCATTATTGAGCTCTAGATGCTCCCTGATGAGTTGATCAGTTATGATCAACTCCTGTCCACAAATGCGGGTTCTCAGGACGCGAACCCCATTTAGGACTTCAGCTTGACCGTTACTCCAGAATTCAGTCATGTGGTTGGAGTAAACGGTGGGGTTAACAGTAAGCGCCGTGAGGTAGGTTGATTCAGTAAGAAAGGTGATTATTTGAGTGAAGTCGGCATCTCTTGATGAATCAAGTAATGCGACCTGGTTGTGCTGAGGGTTTAGCGCCATTGCAGAGAAAGTAAGCTTGAATTTGGGTGAAATTTCAGGTTTGACAGTGAAGGGAATAGTTAGGGCAGTAAATTGGTAAAAGAAGATGAAATTGAACAGTCTGGATTATTTAAAAAGGATGAATTGTGGTAGTGGCAGTAATAGGGTAACTGTTTGGGGTTTATGGGTTTTCGGCTATGAGATGACAGTGGCGGCAAGGGATAATTTTAAATAATCTGACCATCATTAGCAAATTTTTACCTTTTACAGAGTGGGGTTCAAAGATATCCGTTATACATAGAAATCTTTCTTTCCGAATGTAAAACATTTCTGAAGGTAATTTATCTTCCGAAGGCAATTCTTTCTTCCGAAGCAAAACATTGCTTCCGAAGGTAAAAATTGTCTTTCTGAATGGAGAGTTATATAAGCTTCGGAAGTAGATCTGATGTGAAATCAATCGCTTTTTCCGAGACTAAAAACTCTTCCGAGAAGAAAATTTCCATTGAGGAATTTGGCTTCGGAAGATATTTAAGAATATCTTCCGAGAGTTAATTCCTCTTCGGAAAGAATTTACACTTAGAATATAAAAGGATCTTTTGTAACAGGGCTTAAATTGTATTGACACCAGACATTACACATTAAAAGCTTTCAAAAGAGGTAGTTAGTCAATGTTTATCATCCCAATAGCTGATATGAGATACTTAAATCTTTGTTCATCAAAAGCTTTTGTGAACGAATCAGCATATTGTTCATTTGAGTCAACTTTGATTAACTTTATCAGATTCTTCTCATGAATATCTCTAATGAAATGGTACTGATATCAATGTGCTTAGTCTTGGAGTGCTTCACTTGATTTTCAGTAATGGAGATAGCACTGTTGTTGTCAATATGGATAGGAGTAGTCATGAAGTTGAATCCATAGTCCAACATCTCTGATTTTGAATCCATAGCAGTTGAGCACAGCAGCTAGCATCAGCAATGTATTCAGCTTCAGCAGTTGATGTAGAGACACAGGATTGTTTCTTGCATTGCTATGAGATAATCCTTCCACCAAGAAATTGACATCCTCCTGATGTTGATTTCTTGTCAATGTTGCAGCCACCATAATCACTGTCAGAGTATCCATAGAGATTGAAGTCACTATTTCTTGGATACCAGAGACCTAGTTTAGGTGCTCCTTTGAGGTATCTGAGGATTCTCTTAACAGCAGCCAAATGAGACACCTTGGGAGCAGCCTGATATCTTGCACAAATGCATGTGGCAAACATGATATCAGGTCTACTAGCAGTGAGATACATCAGAGAACCAATAATTGCTCTATACTGATGTTGATCAGTATCCTCCCCCTCAAGGTCAGGGCAAAGATTATGGTTTCTAGGTATGGGTGTATTGGCTGGTTTACAGTCCTTCATTTCAAATCTATCTAAGATGTCTGAGACATACTTAGATTGATTGATGAAGAATACTTCCTTCAATTGCTTCACCTGAATTCCTAAGAAAAAGTCCATTTTTCCCATGGAACTCATCTCAAATTTCTGCTTCATAGTGCTCTCAAAGTCTTTGCACATTTGGTCATTTGAAGAACCAAATATGATGTCATCAACATAGACTTGAACGAGCAAAATGTCTTCTCCAGTCTTCTGAATGAAGAGAGTCTTGTCAATGGTACCTCTGGTGTAGCCATTCTTCAGGAGAAACTGAGACAAAGTCTCATACCACAGCCTAGGTGCTTGGTGCAGCCCATATAGAGCTTTATCCAACTTGCACACATAGTTGGGGTGCTGTGGGTCTTCAAATCCTGGAGGTTGACATACATAGATTTCCCTATCTATATCCCCATATAGAAAAGCACACTTGACATCAAGTTGGTAAACTGTGAAGTTCTTGGATGCAGCATAAGCAAGGAAGATCCTAACTGCCTCAAGTCTTGCAACAGTGCAAAGACATCAGTATAATCGATTCCTTCCTCTTGGGTGTATCACTGAACTACTAATCTTGCCTTGTTCTTGATAATCAAGCCTCTGTCATCTTTCTTGTTTCTGCATACCCGTTTAGTGCCTATGGGTACTTGACCAGAAGGTAGTGGGCATAGATTCCAGACCTTTTGTCTTTTGAATTAAAGCAGCTCCTCCTGCATCGATTCAACCCAACTACTATCTTTCAAGGCATCTTCCGCCTTCTTGGGTTCCATCTGAGATAAGAAGCATGAGTACAAGCAGACATTCCCATGATGAGTTTGCCCTCTTGTTCTCACACCTTCAGAGACATTCCCTATGATGTTTTCAGTTGGATGAGTGTTGTGAATCCTAAGACGAGGAATCACTTCCAGTTGTAGAGATAAGTCAAGGTTGGACATATTCTGATCAGGAACTAGATCACTCTGTCCAGCTGCTGTTTCAAAATCATTCAATGAGGACTGATTGAATGATTGAGAAACATCATCAATGGTTGGTCGTGAAGTAGTATTAACAGTTGCCTGTTCCTTCAGAATACTACTTCCTTCAACCTGTTGTTGTAATAGATCACCTGAAGAACTTTGAGGTTGATCAAGTGATTCACTTGTTGAAGCTTCACTATTCCTGGAGATAGTTACACTATCAGATCTGTGGATGGTTGAAGCTTGTTGTCTTTCAGCTCTTGGAGAATTTGGAAGAGGTCTGGATAGCTCAAATAGTTTATCAGTATCAGCATCATCTTGAGCACCTGTTCCAGCTGAAACATTCTCACAAGATGGTTTAGAATAGTTTGGAAACTATTCTAAATCAAAGATATAATCAGGTCCATTCCCCCTAACACAAGGAGTGTGCTCATTAACAACTATATTGGATGACTCCTCAAATTGTTGATTCTTGATTTTGTATACCCTATAAGCTTTGGATCTAGAAGAGTATCCAACAAAGATAGCATCATCCGACTTCTCAGCAAACTTTGCTAAGTTGTCTTTTGTGTTAAGTATGGTACACCTACAGCCAAAGGACCTTAGAAAGCCAATGAACGGTGGCCTCTTGTTCCATAACTCATAAGGGGTTTTTCCATGGGGCTTAACTACAAGAACCCTGTTCTGCACGTAGCATGCAGTGCTAACTGCCTCTGCCCAGAATGTTAGAGGTAGTTTTGAATCAGCTAACATGGTTCGAGCAGCCTCAATAAGTGTCTTGTTCCTCCCCTCAGTAACACCATTTTGTTGAGGAGTTCTGGGAGCACTATATTGTCTGGAAATCCCTTTTGAGTCACAGAATGAGTCAAGAACAAAGTTCTTAAACTCAGTCCCTTGATCACTTCTAATGATCTTAACCTTGTGATCAATTTGATTTTCTATTTTAAGAATAAAAGATTTTAACGTTTCAGCAGTTTTATCTTTACTTCTTAAAAAGAATACCCATGTAAATCTTGTAAAATCATCAACAATCACAAGACAGTATGATTTCCTTCCGATGCTCATTATACTTGTGGGACCAAAGAGATCCATGTGCAATAAGTGTAATGGAGTAGTGATAGAGTTAACACATTTGGACTTATGAGATGTCCTGTGTTGTTTTCCTTTCAGGCATGCAACACAGTTATCTTTGCAGAAAAATTCCTTTTTAGGCAAACCATGTACCAAGTTATTTTTAGCCAATTTATTCATTGTCTTAAAATTTACATGACACATACGTTTATGCCATGGTGTTGACTCATCACTATCAGCTATGGAAAGAAAGCATGATACTTCACCCATAGGAGAAGCGTTGTTCATATCTAGCTTGTACATATCCCCTTTCCTGGGAGATCTAAGAAGCACCAATTCCGGAGGAATTGTCATCCCTGGTTTGAGGATAATGCACTCATGTTCTGTGAAAAGCATTTGATGCTTTTGATCACAAAATTGAGAAACACTTAACAGATTGTGTTCAAGCTGTTTGACAAAGTGAACCTTGTCAATGTTTATTCTGCCATTGGATATATTTCCTCTGCCTGAAATATATCCTCCGGTCTCACCTCCAAATTGGACAGGCCCTCCATCAAAGTTCTGGAATTATTGAAGGAGAGATCTGTTCCCTGTCACGTGCCTGGAGCATCCACTATCTACAATCCAGACATTGTTGTTCTTGTCAAATGGATGTCCCTGCACATAAGATGAGATGGTTAGTTTTGTTTGGAAGCCCAAGCCTTGCTGGTCTTGGGCTCTTCCAAAGATAATGACCTAATTGAACCAAAAGATATGCATTGGGGTTCAATAGAGGTCGTTGAAGAAGAGGTTTGGGCTACAACATCTTTCTTGATCATCCAATCTATCCCTTGGTTGATCTTTAAGGATGAGCTTGTTGAAGCTTTTGCAGCATGGTCTTCTTCCGAAGCTTCTTTCTTTTCGGAAGAAGCCTTCACCACCTTTTCTTCCGAAGCAGTCTTCATCTGGGATGGTTTCAAGGGAGCTTTCTTGTTCTTCCGAACCTTAGAAGCTTTGGCTTCCGAAGCCATTGTCCCTTCGGAAGAAGTACTTTCTTCCGAAAGCAACTTGGCTTCCGAGACCAATTTTCCCTTTTTCATCATTCGAACCATTTTAAATGGTCCAAATGAGAAACCTTCCCTGACTCCTTCTTTTCTAACATTATTTGCATAATGTGTGCTTGCTGGATTGCAGTAACAATCTTTAGCCATGTGGTTGTGCAGACCACACATTATGCATGCAATGTTAGTCTTTTGGGAATTTGCAAGTTGTTTTTTCTTTGATCTCTTCTCTTCATCAGCAACTTTGCCTTTCAACTTCTGATCCTTTGGCAGGACAGGAGTGCTGGTACTACACTCCTTTCCTGAATCAGAAGTACCTACCACTTGGAATCCAGCAGAGATGAAGACACCCTTTTGCTTTGGGTCAATCTTCAGCATGGACTCTGCAACCTTCTTGGCAGTCCTTCTTGCAGCTTTAGCTCTGCTTCTTCTTGCCTTGGTGGTTAGGATTTGGTCTTCACAGGTGGAGATGAGTGTATCTTCCTGTTTCTCCCCTGTGGTGGCCACTATTTTTGCCTCATCCTCCAGTTCTGATGGGGAAGGGTCAGCAGTTGGAACCTCTTGCTCTTCAGTACCACATCTAGGTAGTCTAATAGACTCATAAGAGTGTGGTGGAGCTATTTCATTGGTTCCCAACCCTTCTTTGTTTTGATAAAATATTTTGGAATGAGAGGATGATGCAAGAATAGCTTGGAAGTTTTGCTCATCAATAGCTTGCTTCCTGGCCTGAGCCTCAGCAGTGACCAACTGGGCTTGAACTTCAGACAGGTTGGATATCGGATCTTTAATTTGAGTCTTGTAGTTGGTCTTTTCATGTTTTAAAAGAGACACAGTTTTCTCTAACTCTTCAATTTTCTTTTGATAGTCAGATTCAGCTCTTTTAAAATCAGATTTTAAGATATTTAAAGACTCAACATCAGATCTGATTTCCATATTGTAATCCTTATAGAGTTTAACTTTAGCAATACAGGCAGCAGTACAAAGATGTTCATATACCTGATCATCATCTGTTCCGGCCATGAGTGCTTGAGCGAAAGTCACATCCTGTACCATGAAGCTCCAGTCAACTTCTTGAGCCATTGCAGCTGTTTCAGTTGATTTCTCTTCATGCTTTGAAGCTGAGGGATGTGTGGAGGCCTGTGGGGTTCCCGGGTTGTTCTTGGGAGCCTTGCATTCCCTAGCAAAGTGACCTAGTTGGTTGCAGTTGTAACACTTTGCTTTGCTCTTGTCAAACCCAAACTTGCTGTTGACAGGGTTTTGAGGGAATTGCCTTCCAGTTCTCTTGAAGAACTTCTTCGCTCTGTAAGTTAAAAAAGCCATCTGTTGGACAATGTCCACATACTCCACATCATCTGGACTGAAACACTCAAGATCATCAAAGCAATATTGAAAATCACCAGAGTGTCCACTTCTAGAGACAAAGGCACAACTATCCTGAAAGGAGTTGTGTTGAACCTTTTGAGACTTTGGAGTCTCAGGTAGAGTAATGTAGGGTCCACTATGTGAGTTGTCAGGGTAACACAGCAACTGATATTGTGGTTCTGTGATTTCCCTTTCAACCACATGAAGGGCTGAACTCAGTTGGTTATTGGAGTGATTAGAGGAGTTCTGCATGTTCATCTCCATCTGGAATGCACTTAGGATACCATACAACTCTGTGAGAGAAAGAGTCTTAAGGTCCGAAGTTCTCTTGATTACGACACAATAATGTGTCCATAGTTTGGGAAGAGAAGACATGAACTTCCTAACTATGTCTCTATTCTCAAGAGCTACTCCAATATCCACCAGAGTATCCACTATCTCAACATACCTGAAGTATTGTTGAGTCAAGGTCTCACCAGCCTTGAAAGTGAAGTTCTCAAATTGTTGCTTCAAGAGATCCTTCTTGTTCTCTTTGGTTTCCTTGGATCCTTCATACATAAGCTTCAATGCATCCCATAAATATTTGGCTGTCTTGCACTTCTTGAAGCCTCTGTGGATGGAGTTTGGGAGAGCAGTTTAAAGAGAAGTCATAGCCCTTTGATCTAGCTCTATTCTCTTTCTATCGTCTTCTGAGTAATCATCAACATCTTTTGGAATGATGCGATTACCAGTAGCAGAAGTAGTGCTTGGTATGAAAGGACCATTGACAATGGAGTCCCATATCCTTGAGTCTTGACACTTGATGAAGCCTTCCATTCTGGTGCACCATGTGTCAAAGTCTTCAGGGGTGATCAGTGGGGACTTGGTCATGGTGCCAGTTTCCATATCAGCCTTGGAGAGAGCGGCCATTTGAGTGAGTGGTTTGTAGTGAGGAGTGAAAAACTGGTTGATTTGGATGGTAAGATCTCACAATCAAGAGCCTGAAAGATCTGATACCAATTGCAGGATCGTATGTTGGTCACTCAACAAGTGGTTCTTCTCTCAAACTCACATTGAACGATACTCAGTAAGAGTCTAAGAAGAGTTGATCATAATATAACAAGTAACAAGCAGTAAATAAACACAGGATGTAAATTTTCAAGGTACTTTTATATATTGCTTCTCAACTCAAAGGATTACAAGATTCTTACAAGCTCAAGTTTTGGCTCTAACTCTTGCTCTCTACTTAATAAGTTACAATGAGAAGATATATATAATACTACCTACAGCCGGATATACTTTGCTACCAGCTAGAAACCTCTAACCAAACATCTATACTACAAGACTATAGGTGAGGTATCTCAGACATTTTACCTGAGTTTTGGTAGTCAGGACATGTCCCTGACTTACCTTTTGTCACCAACTAAAGTTGGTAATATGTACTATCATAAAAAGGTATACAGTAGAATAAAGTATGGTCAATAACATGGTTCTTTAGGAAGAAGCCATGCTGTATCAGAGGTCTGCAGCGGACTGTCAGAGACCATACTTATGTCTACTGGACATAGCAGTGTCTTCTGAAGGATAAATTTCTTCGGAAGAATAACTTCTTCCGAAGCCACTTATACTTTGGAAGACAGCTTCTTCCGAGGCTTGGAGTCTTCTTCTGTCTTTGGAAGTAGACTTTGTCTTCAGCTCTTTCTTCAGACTTTGTCTTCGGAAGTCTTCAGACTTTGTCTTCGGAAGTCTTCAGACTTTGTCTTCGGAAATCTTCAAACTGTCTTCGGAAGATAGTCTTCAGCTCTTTCTTCAGCTGATGACTTCAGCTGTTGTTCTTCAGACTTCGGAAGATCTCATACTTAGCTTCGGAAGCCTTTTGAATGTAGCACCAAAATGACTATGTGAAGTGGTTTGGGTTGCACCAGCCTTATAATGACCCAACAGTCTCCTTCTTGGTCACATGGAGAGTACTCTTTGGATTGTATGGACAATCCATAGTAAGATGAGAGGTACTTTCACACATGACATAACTTATCTTTTTCTTCCCAAGAGTTTTCTTCTGAGAACAAGGTTGACTTTGATCACTTCCCTTTTCCACCTTCATCTTTGCAGATGCTGAGACAGTCCCCTTGGGTTCAGGACTGTTCTTGGAGTTAGATGGTTCAGGCTGTGTAGCAGTGGTACACAACAGATCAGCCTTCTTTTTGATGCTGAGATGATTTGAACATGAACCAGAACTCTTGGTAGAAGAGTTGAGGTTTATGTCTTCAGTCTTAACCATGTCAAATCCTGTAGAAATAAAGATTTGTTTCTACTTAGAGTTAAAAGTGGCCTTGATCTCTTGAGCCCTCCTGGCCTTTCTCTTGCTCTTTCTGATCAAGTTCTTCCTCATAGACTTGGTCATATCAGGCTTTCTGCTCTCCTCAGAAGGATAGTGACCCTTCTTAGAATCCTCCTCTTCACTCTTCTCAGAGGAATTCTTCACTACCGCTTCTTCATCCTCTTCACTCAAGGGGTCTGTGTGAGGAAGCTCATCTTCACAAGTTCTATACCTAGGTGATCTTACAGACAAGATTGTGTGTGGAGGAGCTATCTCACTAGATCCCAGTCCCTACCTATTTTGATAACAAACTTTTGCATGCGAGGATGAGGATATGATGTTCTTGAAGGTTTTTTCTTCAAGAACACATTTTTCTGCCTTGGCTTTGCTGTCACAAGCTCAGCCTGGCATTCAGTTAACTTAGTTATGAGATCCTTGATCTGAGTCCTGTAATTTGTATGCTCATGTTTTAAAACTGAAATTGTTTTCTCTAAGTCCTCTATCTTTAACTTATAATCATTTTCAGTCTTTCTAAAATTAGATTTTAGGATGTTCAAGGACTCAAGATTAGATCTCATCTCTAAGTTATAGGACCTGTATCTGTCGACTTTAGCAATACATTCAGGAGTGCAAAGATGTTCCAATACCTTGGTTTCATCATGGTCAGCCATCAATGCTTGGTTTGGAGATGCATCTTCCACTTCAAAGCTCCAGTCAAAGCCTCATTCTTCAATAGCAACTACATCTTATTTCTTTGGCTTCTCATTCTGGGTAGCTTTATCGGTGTAGTTTGGTCTGGATTGCGCCTGTCCACTATTTGTTCTTAGTGCCTTGCACTCCCTAGCAAAGTGACCCATCAAGTTACAGTTGTAACACTTAACTTTGCTTTTATCCAGTCCAAACTTTCCATTGGCTGTATTGCTGGGAAACTTCTTTCCTCTCCTCTGGTCGAATCTCTTGGCTCTGTGAGTGAGAGGAGCCATTTATTGGACTATCTCTATGTACTCCAGGTTATTTGGATGGATACAGTCCATGTCTTCAAGGGTGAATAGGAAGCTGCCATAACTTTCATCAGAAGACACATAGGCTTGAGAAGAACTTGTCTCTTGGAATGGGCTTCCTTGAGTATAGTTCTCCCTTGGTGTCTCCGGGAAGGTGATGAAAGGACCCTTTTGTGAGATGTCAGGGTAGCATATGAGATGATGCTGGGGTTCTATGCTATCCCTTTCAGTCATATGAAGGGCTGAACCCATTGATTGCTGGATTTACCAGATGAACCTTGCATGTTTATCTCCATTTGGTATCCACTGAGAATGCCATACAACTCTATCAGAGTGAGAGTCTTAAGGTTCTTAGTTCTCTTGATTACAACACAATAATGTGTCCATTGCCTAGGAAGAGAGGACATAAACTTCCTTACAATGTCCCTGCTCTCAAGAGTTACTCCAACATCCACTAGGGTATCCACAATCTCAACATACCTGAAGTATTGTTGAGTCATGGTCTCACCTGTTTTAAAGGTGAAATTTTCAAACTGCTGCTTCAGGAGATCCTTCTTGTTTTCCTTGGCTTCAGTAGAACCCTCATACATTAGTTTCAATGCATCCTACAGCTGCTTAGCTGTTTTATATTTCTTGAAACCTCTGTCTACAGAGTTTGGAAGAGCAGTCTAAAGGGTTGTCATGGCTTTTTGATCAATTTCTACTCTCTTTCTATCTTCTTCTGAGTAGTCAGCCACATCCTTGGGGATCATACCACCTCCAGCAGCAGCTGAAGGAGTTTTTGGTATGTAAGGTCCAGAGACAACAGATTCCCACATTCTTGAATCTTGACACTTGATGAAACCTTCCATTCTTTAGCACCAAGTGTCAAAGTCATCAAGAGTTATCAGTGGGGACTTTGTCATGGTTCCATTTTCCATATCAGCTTTAGAGATAGCTGCCATTTGAAGGGTTAAATATTTTTGTGTGTGTGAGGGATCTTAAGATGGTGAGATCTTATATTAAGAGCCTGAGTTGCTCTGATACCAATTGCAGGACCGGGTGAAGACTTTATGCACTTTTACAACATAACAACACAAAGAGGAGAGTGCATGACAACACTTAACAATTCAAATAGGGAAACGGTAAACTGAGTTTAGAGAACTAAGAAACACAAAATGTAAATGAGACAGAAACTAGAACAACACATAAGCAGTTGGTTTTCAAGGTTGATGTATATTGATCTTCTAGTTCCTTACAAAATGGTTTACAAATTTCTACCAAAACTTACTAAGTTACAAGGACCAGAAAATACTTATACTATAACCTACAACCGACCATACTTTGAAGGACCGCTGGATACATGAACTAGACAACAAAATCCATATAGAGTCAAAAGGCAGATTGCCTTTTGACTAGTGACTATGACATGCCATAGCTCACCTCCTAATATATTACAAAAAGGATAAAGTACATAAAGTGGAAAGTTACAGACTCAAGACCTCAATGTACAGTTTACCAAAAGCATGGACCTTTTCACCAACTCATGAAAGGTTGGTGACTTATCAGAGTGGCAGCGAAAAGTGGTTCAGCTTTAGATAAAAAGGACATCAGATAAAGCATGCAGTATAAAAGTCTTCGGAAGAAATCTGTCTTCAATGGTTGGCTTCGGAAGACTTTGTCCTTGAAGCTTCGGAAGACTTCATCTTTTGGCTTCGAAAGATATTGGTCTTGGCTTCGGAAGATTTCACACTTAGAATAATTTCTAGGGCAGTGTGAAACTTCCGAAGCATTCCACTTCAGTATACTTGTGCATGCGTGCAGAAAAGCCTTTGAGTGTTTGGGTTGCATCAGCCTTACTAATAACCTTACAATAATACTTTATGGCTGACGATAAAGCTAATGCTGTAGCCGATAAAGCGGAGAGAATATTGCAAATAACGATCGGTTCATTTTTACGTTTAACATAGAATTTTTTATTAGGTTGATTGATTAAGTATGCATAAATATATTATATATTTGTATATAATGGGTAAAATCTACTATAATGATACGTATAAACTATATATACATATTAATTCGAGCCGAACTGAACCGAGCGGACTGTTAGTCGTGCTTGGCTCATTTACAAACCGATTTGATCCGACCGGTTCATTTACAACCGAGTAAAAATTCGAACGAGCGTTTTTCGAGCAAATTCCGAACAAATATCGAACGAGCGTCGAACCGTTTGTACAACCATACCTAGCACGTTTTGCTCAATTAAGTTGGTCTAATTTTAGTAAGGTCTAGACCAACCTATAAAGGTTTAGGCTCAACATCTCCTCCATACATATATATATTAAGGGTTTCTTACCGTCTTAGAATTATGATTGATATTTTTTGTTGTCTAATCTTCACATTATTTCTTTCCATACCATACAAATATTGAGTTTAACGTTAAAGTACCCTTAACTAAATCTCCAAGTCGGCTCTAGCCGTATGGATTTTAAAGCAACACACAAAGATTTGTTATACTTGGTGACTATAATTATTTTAATTTAGATTTAAGTTTAGTTTTATTCTATAAGCTTTGACAAAAGTAACCATTTTCCTCTAAAACATTCAAAACATCAATATACCTTAAAAAGTTTCTAACATATTTCAATTTCAGTTCAAAAGTTTTATCAGTTGTTTCAATTTAATTCAATATAATAAAACTTTTGGATTTAAATTAGAATTAATTTTAATTTTGCTCCTTAAGGTTTGAAAAAAATAGCTATTTTTCTTTAAAAGATTAGAAATCATCAATTACCTCCAAAACATTCATAACCTGTTTCAATTTTAAATCCAAAAGCTTCATTATTTTGGATTTAAATTGAAATATGAAACTTTTGGATTAAAATTAAAACAAGTTATGAAACTTTTAAAGATAAATTGATGTTTCTAATGTTTTGAAGGAAAATAGTTATTTTGGTCAAAGCTAAGGGAGAAAAAACGAATTTAACTCTTTAAATTAAAATAATTTATGATACTTTTGAATGTAAATTGATATTTTTAATGTTTTAGAGTAAAATTGTTACTTTTTCTAAATCTTAAGAAGCAAAATTGAAGTTGAATCATGTATCGGATACCTTTGTTGGTGTTTGTTTTCCAAATACCCTTCACATAACTTACTTTTCCAACCAAAGGAAAATAAAAAGAAAACATAACATGTAAACAAGAGTTCCTTTCGGAGCTTAATTGTATTTTGATTGTTTTTTAGTGTCAACATATATATATGTATGTATGAACTATTCAATTAATTTTTTTAAAACATTTTGAATGGTCTGCGAACTGACTTTCTGTATTATTTTTTTTCCAGAAATAGAATATATCTTAATTTAATTCATTACAAATTGCTAGACAAACTCAATAATTTCATGAATATAAATAGTTGATTGATGACTTATATATGATTAGAGGTGTTGGAGAATAAAACACCGGTCCGATTAAACTACAGCTTGATTCGTCATTGATTCGTTTAGAAATTTAGAGCTTAAGCTTGGTCCCCTTCATATTTAACTTAAAAGCTCGAGCTTAGTCATGGATAGCATTATAAGTTAGAGTTACATCGGGCTCATGTCATTTATTATTTAGCGATCATTTAACTTATATTTTTATCAATATCTGTAACTTTATTAGTATATTTTTATTATTACATCTATATATGTCACACACCAAATACAATTTAACTTTTACTACTTTATATATTACATAATATATATTATGTTATCTTATATATATGTTATATTTGGTTATTTGGTAATAAACTCGAGGCTTAAGTTCGTCTATCTTAAGAACTTTAATTTATATTTAATTTTGTTTAATCGTGTACAGACACAACTTTATGAATGACTCGATTGCATTTACGTCGATATGAGAAGTAGAAAATAGAGGGTGAAATGTGTTTTCTTCAAAATTTTCAATAATATTCCCGAACCGTATATCTATGCTTTTTCCTCAATTGTATATCAAGTAATAAGCTGTTAGACAAACTCAATAACAATATGTCATGATTTATTAAACAAATAATATCAAGTTACACAAACAAACGTTATAATATTACAATAATAACAATTTACATATTTAGCATCCTACAGACCAAGCTAAGTAGAAGAAACCATAATTATGCTTCCAGATTGTAATCAAGTAGTAGATAAGAAAGTAATTATCAATCAAATCATTTTTGTTATTATCAATCAAATCAGTTTCGTAATAATTTCAATAAAATCACTTTAATAAATTATTAATCCGGTCAATAAACCCAGCCCATAATATAATAATTTGACAAGAGAATGTTAGAGTACCAATAATTCTTCATTATTCTTCTAGCTAAATGATTAATACTAAACAAAACTATTGTTTGTCATTAAACGTTTTTATACAAGTGTACTAGCTAGCAAAAAAAAAGTATACGAAAATTAAATAAGGTTTCCTCCATCAATTAAATAATGACGTTGATTGTCAATAAATAATAATACGAATAAGAATCACGATTAAATTCATCCTTGTTTGAAAATGAATCAAAACAAAATAAAATAAAATAAAATAAATTGACAAATGAAGCCTATTTACACGACTTTAAAATTAAAATAAACCAAAAGAAAAAAAGACATGTAGAAGGCACACACCAGTATGATCCTGAAGTCGTTGAAAGTCTATGAAAAATGCCCAAAGCTCGTTGAAATCCTCTTCAAATGTTCCGGTGTGACACCAAAACTGACATCTGGTTTACTCTCAATCGATGATTTCCCCATCAAAAATGGAAGAAACTGATCATTCCATTTGATGTAATCTTGTTCCGCTTCAATCGCTTGAACTTGATTTTGACTTTTGATTCCATCAGTGAACCCAAATGGATTATACCCATTGGATGCCTGATAGAAACCACCCCAATTATTCTGGTGGAGATTATCGGAGATGTGAGTGTTGTATCCAGATATCATCTCCGATACAGCGGGCGGTTGGGTGTAACTGAATGGAACGACTCCGGCTAACTGGAGGTTGCAATTCGGTTTCTTGATTGTGGTGGTCTCGTGAGTTGTTACGAATCGGTTGAGGAAAAACTCATGACTACTGTCGGTGGTGGTGGTTGTTGTTGCAACAGCAGTTGGTTGAGGTTTCTCGATAATCACTGATGGAGGTTTATGATCATCATTATTCACCTCTGAAATCGGTTTATGAGTGTTGGGATCAATCCCACTTTGCCTTAACTTCTTCTTAATAGATGAATTCCATAAGTTCTTGATCTCGTTATCTGTTCTTCCAGGCAGTTGAGCAGCAATTTGAGACCACCTGTAAAGAGAACATAATAATAATAATCAACCAATTTTTTTTAACGACTGCTCATAGTAATCAATAAGTGCTTACTTGTTTCCTAGAACTGCGTGTAATTCGATGATTAGTTTCTCTTCTTGAGGTGAGAATGTGCCTCTTTTAAGGTCGGGTCTCAGGTAGTTGATCCATCTGAGCCTGCAACTTTTTCCGCATCTTTCGAGACCTGCAAGTTTAGGTACGGAGCTCCAGCAGCCATGGCCGAATTTGGTGATGTGTCTTATGAGCTTTTCATCTTCTTCAGGGGACCATAGACCCTTTCTTAGCTTTTGTTTGTAACAACAAGAGTGTCTCCCCATGTGGATGATGCTGATTCTGCCAAAAAGGTTTTGTATTTTAAAATTACTATTATGAGAATTGTCACCCAAACAAGAGAAATTGAGAGAGAGAGAGAGAGAGAGAGAGAGAGAGAGAGAGAGAGAGAGAGACTTGTAGCAGGTTTTGCAAATGAAGGGGGTAGAGTGGAGGCTGAGGGTTCAAATTAATAGGAGGGGTGTTGAGTGGGGGGGGGGGGGGGGGGGGGGTTGGAGGTTGAGGAGGCTCTCATGATATACTAAACTACATTTCTAACATTTTTGCATCTTGTTTTTTGCTTTGGATTTGTCTCACAGTCTTGAACTCATGTCGAATTTCATCTACTGATTTAAAAGTGTTACATGGTTGACTTTTAACATTTTATCTTTATATAACAACGTTTTTCATGACTTGCTAAAATTTCCCTTACAAACAATAGTGTTTGAACCAATTAAATGCATCGAGTAAAATACATATAGTGTGATTAGTTCAACTTATTTTTTTTTCCTAAGAAATTATGTGCATGACACGGTACATGTTTGTTTAGATATACCAATGTTTACTTTGACAAGACACTCAGACGGAAGAGTGAGGGAGGGAGTTGCTTAACTCATTCCATTTGTGAGCGAATCTGTTAACAATAACTTTATGACGTGTTTATATGCTAAGATCAAATCATGTTCTCGTTATGATTCAAAGTTGCTCATCTTGAATGGTCAACATCATAATTTGAATATTAACAAGACTAGATACTGATATTAGGCATTTTAATTCTAAAAAAAGATTAAACAAAAACAAGACGAATAGAAATTTCTTAACTGCCATTTATGCATCTTCGTAGGAAATTATAGCAATGCTGTCTTTTAACTTACCAATTATAAGAAGGTAGTGTAAGAATAAGAACTCCATCTACAACACGTCTTATACATTTTTTTGGGTCATAAGCTATACAAATATATGTATAAAGACACGAGGGGAATTTTCATGAAACATATGAGACGAAGATCAAAAACGTCTAGATACAAAACTGAAGGGCTTAGAGTGAAAATTTTGAGAGCCATTGTGATGGGTGAAATATATAGGAATCGATGAGGTGACTTGTGACAGCAGTGGTGGGGTGGGGTTCTAGAAAAGGACAGATATTTTTTTGGTAAATACCAACAGGAACCAGAGAACATATCCTTTTCCCATACGGTCCACGTCACAAAAGCTTCACATGAATACACTTTCTAAATTGGAATTAAGAAAAAATATATAGAAGGCTTTAAATATATAAACATCTTAAAATTATAAATTAACACCCCTAAAATTTCTATACGGTCGTATAGCCCCATACGCGTCATATAGAGGGGTCGTATAATCATATACGGGGCATATAACCCCTCTGACAGCCCCCTGAAATTTTCCTCGTAGTTAGTGTCGAAATTTGTTATACGTGTCGTATAGCCCTATATGTGTTGTATAAGGGGTCGTTATAGGGCTATATGAGGCGTATAGCTCTCTGACACCCCCCCTGAATTTTCCTTGTTTTCAATATATTCAACCCTATACGCCGCGTATGGACCCATACACGACGTATAGAGAGATGTCGATTTATTTTGGTGGGTGTCTCTATATTCATTAGAATTAATGTGTAAGATTGAATTATGTATGTACATGTGTATGCGTGTCCCTTGAAAACAAGATATATCGATAACAATACTATTTATGTGCACACACGTGCGTAGGAAACAACTACTTTGTTATTGTGATATGTATTGTAGAAGAGTAAATTACGCTTTTCGTCCCTGTGATTTGGTGGTTATAACCATTTTCATCCAATAGTTTAAAAACGCCCGATTTAACCATCATGGTTTGAGATTTGTCACAATTAAGTCCGGGTCACTAACCTCCATCCATTTATTCCGTTAAGTGTATGTAAAAAGACAAAAATACCCTTGGAGATTATATACGTGTATGTATACACACCCCACCAAGCACCACCTGCCAAACCTCCCACCGGCCAAAGCTCCACCGCCGGTCTCCGCCTCCCACCGCCGGTCTCCGCCTCCCACCGCCGGTCTCCGCCTCCCACCGCCGGTCTCCGCCTCCCACTTCCGCTCTCCGCCTCCCACCGCCGGTCTCCGCCTCCCACCGTTGGCCACCATCTCTCTCTCTCTCTCTCTCTCTCTCTCTCTCTCTCTCTCTCTATGCACGCAACATCAGAGACTACCAAACGAAGATGCATCTTAGGTTGTAGATGGATTTGAGAAGCATCGCACAGATCACCACCTGAAAATCACGAACCGGACCTTTAATCAGGGCGTCGATTGAGGGTGTACGAATGTGAAGAGGTTTAGGGTTTGAATCTGGAAGATGGAGATTTGAATTTGGGATTGGTTGTGGTTAGGGTTTCTAATTTTTTTATGGTTCCGATGTCTGTGGTGATGGTGTGATGTTGGTTGTGCTGGTGCTATGGTTGTGTCGGTCAGATCATGAAGGAACTCGGATGATGGTGGCGGTCGTTGGTTTGATTTAGGCTTGATTTCGGGGGCGGTGGTGTTGTGGTGGTGGTGGTGGTGTGTGGTGGCAGTGGTGTTATGGTGGTGGTGGAGACGAGAGTGGTGTTGTGGTGGTGTTGATGGTGTGGTAGCAGTGGTGTTATGGTGGTGGTGTGGGTGGTGGTGTGGTGGTAGTGGTGATAATGGTGGTGTTGGGGTGGCGGCGGCGGTGGTGGTGGTGTGGTGGCAGTGGTGGTGGTCGTGGTGGTGGTGGTGGTGTTATGGTGAAGGTGGTGGTGCTGGCCGTTGGTTTTTAAGAAAGTACAAACATATATATATATATGTGTGTGTGTGTGTGTGTGTGTGTATGTGTATGTGATGGTGGTGGTCTGATAATGCTGGG
This sequence comes from Flaveria linearis, assembly GCA_024085815.1. Lineage (NCBI taxonomy): Eukaryota > Viridiplantae > Streptophyta > Magnoliopsida > Asterales > Asteraceae > Flaveria > Flaveria linearis. The sequence continues at coordinate 31,271,624 of CM044001.1, read as the reverse complement.
GGTGGGGTTGGGGTGTGATGGTATGATGATTAATTTAAGAGTAACAATTTTTATCCAAGGGCATTATCGTCTTTATTAAAATATTTAACGGTGACATTGGATGGAGTTAACAGTTTGGACTTAATTGTGACAAATCTCAAACCATGGTGGTTAAATCGGGCGTTTTTAAACTGTTGGATGAAAATGGTTATAACCACCAAACCACATGGACGAAAAGCGTAATTTACTCATTGTAGAAAGTTATTTTTAATGATAATTAGGTGGTGAGTGTGTGTGTATTTTGTGTTGTTGTTTTAACATTGATATGATTGAATACGTAGAGAAGATATGATGATTCGTTTTTTATGTTTGAAAATAAATAAAGAAAAGTAAATTGCGATTTTTATATTTAGATTTAACGTATAGTCATATTATATAATGGTAAATAAACATGAAAACGATTTAGAAAATTCAGTATAACCAAAATTAAAACTGTAGAGAGGGATTATAAAAGTTGAAAAATGTTTAAATACAAAGTGTATTTTTGCTACAAAGTGTATTTTTGTTACAAAGTGTAAGAAGACATAATGAGTAAAAAAACATAAAAAAATTATATTTCACAATCTAAATCGAATTTCAAAAAACTAATTCGGAGCTTTTATTTCCCTAGTCGTCCTCACTAAGAAAAAAAATTAAATTAAAAAATTTAAAAAAAATAAAAAAATTAACTTTTTTTTATTGTGTCATTTATAAAAGACACAATGATCTAATTGTGTCATTATGAAAGACACATTGACGTAATTGTGTCAATATAAATGACACAATGACGTCATGTGTCATATAAATACATAATGATTTTTTTTTATTTTTTTTATTTTTTTTCTGGAAGAGGACAAAGAGATGAATAGAGCCTCCGAAGTACTTTTTTAAAATTCAATTTAGATTGTGAGATATTTAATTTTTTTATGACTTTTTTAGACTCATTGTGTCTTCTCACACATTGTAGCAAAAATACATTTTGTAGAATAAACTCACTCATGAAAGTTTAAGTATTAAGATTTAATTACATGTCTCCCCATTTGGTGAGAAAATAAAGTCATAAAATGTTAAAAAGTATAGAGTAAATTGTCATTTTCGTCCCTGTGGTTTGGTGAAAATTGTTATTTTAATCTAATAGTTTGTTTTTTCGCATCTGAGTCCCTGTGGTTTACAAATCTTGTCATATTCATCCAGACCGTTAACTCCATCCAAAATTTCCGTTAAATGAGGGGGTATATTGGTCATTTTACATATATGTTTTTATTTTTCTTTTTTTTAAACCTGATTTAATATATACTCTTTAAATACATTGCTATTTTAGTCCCTATGGTTTGAGCGTAATTGCCAATTTAGTCCAAAAATAACCACCACACCACTACCCGTCACAAGAACCACCGAACCACCACCACTGCCCCATCACAAAGCCACCAACACCACACCAGAGCGCCCACCACCACGCACATTGGATCGTAGCTACCATGTAAACTCTAAAAATCGACAATCAATATTGGACTTATATCATACTACTTCGAAAATGCATATCAAACCCTACTAATAGCTCTACAATACTCATTTTCAAGGGTTCCATATACGTTTTCGAAGGGGTTTGTTATAAGTTCGAGATTAACGGTTTGTTTCTAGGGTCTACATGGTGGTGGTGATCTAGTGTGTGATGGCGGAGATCTAATGTGTGGTGGTGATCTAATGTGTGGTGGGTGGTGCCCGTCTGGTGTGGTGTTAGTGGTTTTATGATAGGGTGGTGGTGATGATTTGGTGGTTCTGATGGAGTGGTGGTGGTTTTGCGGCGTGGTGGTGGTGTGGTGTGTAAATACGAGGTCCAACTCTAGATGGTTCCGGTCTTGTTGAACTTCGATTTACCGATGCTCTCTGAAGCTTCACACCTACGCACAATGAAAACAACACCAGTTAAGGCGTTCCAAGGGGAAAATATCCCTGGAACGACCCTCCGACGTGAGAGTAAGTATTGGTTGAATGGAAATATGTGATAGGGATAATTAAGGGGGAGCTTTTGTGTGTATTCTTTTATGAGGATCTCGATCCTCCTTACCTGGTATTTATAGTGTTTGCCTGCTGCAATCGTGTGCTGATTTACAGGGATTATTCCCCGACAAATCCATTACCTTTTATATTCTCCGACCGTTACTGAATTATCGGTTATGATTGGGGTGATTCCGATGTAATTAAATGTGGGGCACATGTCCTGCTGGCTTGCCCGTTCCGCCCACATGGGTCGGGCTTTCAGGTTCGGGTACCCGGTCTTGTGTGGTTATTTGTACCCTACATCTACATGGTGGTTCCATCACGGGTGGTGGTGTTATGGTGTTTTATGCCAAGGTGGTGGGATTTTTGGACTGAATTGACAAACATGTCCAAACCACAGGGACTAAAATAACAATTTATTTAAAGTGAATTTATTAAATGGGGTTTAAAAAAATAGAAAAATAAAACATATATGTAAAATGACCAATATACCCTTCATTTAACGGAGAATGTTGGATGGAGTTAATGAACTGGATGAATATGACAAGATTTGTAAACCACAGGGACCCAGATGCGAAAAAATAAACTATTGGATGAAAGTGGTAATTTTCACCAAACCATAGGGAAGAAAATGACAATTTACTCAAAAGTATATAAACACATGTTTATGCACATTATTATGGACATGATAGTAATAATACTAATTTTTATAATTGTTATTAGTAGAACGACTCCAAATTTACTTTTACATCTACCGAACCTTTCTACGGCAATAATTAAAGATTGACTTTGAAATAAGTGAATATTTTATGGGTCCATTTATTTAGACACCCCCAAATTTTAAATCAACATCCCTGCACCCTATACGTCGCGTATACGCCGCGTATGTGTCCATACGCGGCGTATAGGGTGCGTTGTAGATTTGACGTTTTATACCCTATACGCGGCGTATGGGTCCATACGCGGCGTATAGGGTGCGTTGTTGATTTGACGTTTTATATCCTATACGTCGCGTATGGGTCCATACGCGGCGTATAGCTTATATATATATATATTTTTTTTTTAATTTTTTGAGTTTTAATATATATATATATATATATATATATATATATTTTTTAATATTGATATTTTGAAAGGTTAAAAGATATTTTGTTTTTTTTATTTTTTTATTTTAATATATACATAATTTGAATTAAAATTATTTAAACAGTTTAATATTAATAATACGAATACAATAATAAAATTAAAATTAAAATATATAATTCGCATATTACAAATTATGAATTAAGATAAATTTATATAAGCTGGGGCTTCTCTGTTATTATCTATTATTGCGTTGTATTTCGAGAAACGAATCCTATACATAATCTCCCATTCTGCAGCACGTACACTTCGGTTAAGAATCCAAAGATTACTTAATGTTGGCATCGGATAATCTCCTTCTAACTTAACGTGGACAAAATGATTATTGTTGACATGAACAATCGACACGACATGATGAGGTATGACAGTTTTCGGATCAGCCCATAATGGGAAAAATGTTTGACAACCATTATTGCTTAGTAAATAAAGAATAACCCCAAACTTTTGAGCAATCACTATTCCCGTATACGGCATTATCATCTAATGTTCTTCTGGTGCAAGTTCCACACTTTGCCAATTCCCATCGGGTCGGACATCTCGTATACGTGAAATATACTGATGAAAGATTGATGGAATCCAATTTTTTAACCTGTTTATATTGTTTAATTGGCGATCTCCGACAATCGATGAAAACTCATTAGTACCCTGTGATACTTTAAAAGACGTTAAACGACTACGTTGCATGGCAGGCTTCCGAGGCTTTACAGCTGAACTTGTTCTTCCGGAAATATGAGACGCAATAAACGAGCTATGTTTTGGCATGTCGCACGTACTTTGTTGAGTGTCATACTTTATGTGTGTGTGTGTATGTATGTATGTATGTATGTATGTATGTATGTATGTATGTATGTATGTATGTATGTATGTATGTATGTATATATGTATGTGTGTATGTATGTGTGTATGTATGTGTGTATGTATGTGTGTATGTATGTGTTTATGTATGTGTTTATGTATGTATGTATGTATGTATGTATGTATGTATGTATGTGTGATGTATGTGTTTATGTATGTATGTATGTATGTATGTGTGTATATATGTATGTGTAAAGATTTTTGCATATAAACATATAAGATAAACATAAACTGATAATAAACATATAAGATAAACATAAACTGATAATATAAATAACAAAGTTTTTAAATTACATAACAAAATAAAAATTACAATGCTATAAAAACTACGGGGAGTCAGGGTAATGTCGAGGCGGTGGCAACGGCGGAGGATCAATACCAGCAGCACGGGCTCACGCAATCTCTAGCTGAACGTGCCACTCCATAAGATCCTCAACTCGATCGAGCCGACGACTCTGCTGCCGTAAACTTCTAGAAATGTCCTGCATAAATGTCTCCATACGTGCAGGCAGCCTCACATCTCTGTAAATATGTCGGGGGAACTGTGGCTGAGGTGGCGGCTGATGTGGCTGAGGTGGCGGCTGATCATGTGGCTGCTCGTCGGGTGGTGGCTAATCATGCGGCTGCTCGTGCTGCTGCTGTGGATCGGCAATGCCGAGCTGCTGAATAGGTGCAGGCTGCCAGATCTCCCCGGGTCGAAGAGAGAATCGTATGCCACCCGGAAACTGGCGTACAATACGCATGCCGAATAGCGTACGACGATCTAATCTCACCGGCTCGATCGGCGGAGACACGCCACCAAGATGCCGGGGAAGATAACCTAAAGCTCGGGCAATCACCGTGATGTACGTGCCGCCGTACACCGCTCCTCGCTCCTGCCGATAATAATACGACGCAAAATACTCCGCCAAACATCTCGCCAGGTTGCACCTGGTCCCCGTAATCAAACAGTATAAGTAAAATAAGTCGGGAATGGTACACCAATCCCGACTCTTGCCACGTCCCGTGATGGACGTGGCGATCATACGATGCAAGTAACGGATGAGAGGATCTCGAATGCCAGTGACCCTGCCTTTAGTCCTCTGAAACAGACCTCCGGTAATCTGAGGCCACCACTCTCTCAATCAACTCTCCTCTATCTCAGTAATACCCTCGGTGAACAGAGGGGTAACAGTCTCCGGCTCAAAATACAGCCCCGAGAGAACGGCAAACTGCTCAATGGACATCTGATGTGCATGTCCACAAAGCATAAAAGAAATCTCGGAGCGCTCATTGTCCTCCTCCATCTCGTCAAGACAAATATAGGTAAATGTGGATAAAAACTCCACAGTCAGCTCACAGTAGGATGGTAAAAACGCGATCTCAAGAGACGTCTCCACGGCGTATCGTCTCCGATAATAGCATCTAGACGATCGCGCTATCCTAGCTCGGCCATAACCTCCCAATCTACGGCCTTTTGATGACCGATCTTCATACGTATAAATTTTGAGCACTTAGCGTGCTCAATGGAACCGGCCTCAAACTGCAGCCAAGGATGCTTAGCAATATGGTCAACAACGTCAGCCTCAAAATCAGAATCGGAAGACATATCTGCATAAGAAAACAAATAGGTAAAAAAAAAACGTATACGTATATATATACATGTACATATGTATATGTATATGTATATGTGTATGTATATGTGTATGTATATGTGTATGTATATGTGTATGTATATGTGTATGTATATGTGTATGTATATGTGTATGTATATGTGTATGTATATGTGTATGTATATGTGTATGTATATGTGTATGTATATGTGTTGTATATGTGTATGTATATGTGTATGTATATGTGTATGTATATGTGTATGTATATGTGTATGTATATGTGTATGTATATGTGTATGTATATGTGTATGTATATGTGTATGTATATGTGTATGTATATGTGTGTATATGTGTATGTATATGTGTATGTATATGTGTATGTATATGTGTATGTATATGTGTATGTATATGTGTATGTATATGTGTATGTATATGTGTATGTATATGTGTATGTTTATGTATATGTATATGTTTATGTATATGTATGTGTATGTATATGTATATGTGTATGTATATGTGTATGTGTATGTATATGTGTATGTGTATGTATATGTGTATGTGTATGTATATGTGTATGTGTATGTATATGTGTATGTGTATGTATATGTGTATGTGTATGTATATGTGTATGTGTATGTATATGTGTATGTGTATGTATATGTGTATGTGTATGTATATGTGTATGTGTATGTATATGTGTATGTGTATGTATATGTGTATGTGTATGTATATGTGTATGTGTATGTATATGTGTATGTGTATGTATATGTATATGTATATGTATATGTAAATGTATATGTGTATATTCATATATATGTATATGTATATGTATATGTATATGCATATGTATATGTATGTGTATATGTATATGTACATATACATATGTATATGTATATGTATATGTGTATATACATATATGTATATGTATATGTATATGTATATGTATATGTATATGTGTATATACATATATATGTATTTGTATATATGTATTTACCCTATACGTCGCGTATAGAGCTATACGCCGCGTATAGGGTACCGGCGTATGGGTCATAGGCCACGTATAGGTCAACCCCGCCCCTATACGCCGCGTATAGACCTATAAGCCACGTATAGGGTCCCACGTACGGGCCACAAGTCACGTATGGTCACCCCACCTATACGCCGCGTATAGAGCTATACGCCGCGCATAGGGTACCCACCGATGAGTCTTCTTCCCCAACTATAGAACTATACGCTGCGTATAGCCCTATACGCGGGGCTGTAGTAGCGTATAGTTCTATCTACCAGTTTTTAAATCACCCATTATAATGCATAAAACACTACTTTAACGTTTAAATCAGTGAACGATTAACATAATAATAATGTATGAACAATAATGTATACCTGGATGTAGAATAATCGAAGAACAATACGTGTAGTATAGCGCTATACGAGAGAGTTTTTTTTTCGAAGTGAGTGTTAAAATGAGAAAGGTTAAAAGATATAGTGGTTCCGAGGATCTATACGCCGCGTATGGGTCCATACGCGGCGTATAGCTTATATACTTTTTTAAATCGACACCGACCTATACGTGGCGTATGGACCTATACGCCCCGTATAGGTAAACTGATGTGACGTCGAGTGTCAGTCATTAATGTCGCATTAATGGTCGATACCTATACGCCGGGCATGGACCGCGTATGGATCCATACGCGGCGTATAGGGGGGGTGTCAATTTAAAAAAGTGGATGTCCCTTTATTAGGACCATATATGCCTGCATATCATGAGTCAGATACCCATTGGCATATGATTATTATTAGTAATAGTAACAAGGATTAGGACTATTAAAAAACAGTTCATAAAATTAAATACGTACTTAATTTTCATTTACATAAAACAAAAGTACAATTATGATTTTCATCTATGGGGTTTGGTCGGATGTCATTTAGAATTAGTGTGATAAAGCTTCTTTTTAAAGTAAGGATTTGAGTTCCGTTTATGATATGTTTATTTAAATTGTTGTGGTGCATAATTTTTAATTAAGAAAATTACATGCTGTGTTCTGCATCACATGCACGGACACCTTATAGTGTGTGTGCAAGGAATCTATACATAAAATCTTTCATGCCTCATTTTACTTATTTTTGAATGACAGGATATCCTGATCATTGTGACAAATATGTTAAATCAGTGTGTCAGATTTGTTTGGTAATTATGTCAAACTTTAAAGGTCGCTAGTCTTGTTTGGGATGTTATACGCAATAAACTAAGAAGTAAGAAGACTTCCTTTCATGTTTTAACTAAAATGACCATCCATCATCCATACAATATAGGCATGCAAATGACTATGTTTCCAACAAGATAACATTGTAAAGGTAGGAAGTTATTGATGGTTCATAGTAGTATAGCTTTCATCATAAAGCTATCCCCACAGTAAGCATCCCAAGTATTTAAGAGCGCCATACTCATGCAACATCTTCAACTCTCTATTAAAGGATAAAGAAACACACCGTTTTCATTTTGGGACTCTTTCTGCTCAGAATGACTAAGTAGAGATAAGCGTAAGTTTGTCTTAAAGACATCCAAGGAGGCAAAGTATAGGCGGTAAGAAAGGTTGGCCAACATAAATAAGCCTTCACATTGGAAGTATTCGTACTGAATCCATTCATCCAAAACTCTTTGAGTTTTCACAAAGCTTAGAATGTGCGAATCGAAGTGCTTCCAAGTCTAACCATCACTTAGATCTGCCATTATACCTTGTTGTATAACCTACTTTTTAATTGGGCCAACCTAGTTTAAAAACACAATAATGCATGGATACAGTTCTCAACCTTTTCGTTTTGAAATAAATATACTATTTAAATTAGAAATCACTTCTCACCTTAAAACACACAACATATGCTTTCATAGTAAAATTATAACTTTGTAAATACATTAAGACACTTAAATATGATCACTCTCCAATAAGTTGTTGCTTCATATTCTTTGGCACACGCAATCCATCCCGATACTTATTATCACCATGTGACTTGATAGTTTCGTTTTTTACTACTTGAAGGAGCATTCAAAGTATATTCTCCATCTTTATTCATATAATTACACTAAAAATCACAACATTTTCTTTCTAGTTTTCAATTAAATAATTTTTTATACATTTATCATTACTTTTCTTTTTCTATCCTTCACTTACAACCACTTTCAAAAATATTAAAAGAATTATAGAGATTGAACAGTTATTACTCAAATATATAGATAAAAATATTATTTACTCTTTACTTTATCACAACCACTCAAAACCATTCCCTATAGTAAACAAACTCACATGTTTTAGGGATTCCACTGTGAATGCTCTAAATATGAATTATAGGAGGCATAAACATAATTAATCACAAAATCTAATCAACATAGCCACAAGGCCTTAAATTTTTAGTAAATGCGTCACAAGAACCAATTACATGTTTAATTCAAGATCTATACGCATATACATACATAAACATAGACGTATGCATGCACATATACATACACATATCCACACACGTATACACATATACATACACAAATACACACACAAACACACATAAATACACATACATACACATACATATACACACATATACATATGCATATACACACACATACACATACACATACACATACACATACACATACACATACACATACACATACACATACACATACACATACACATACACCTACACATACACATACACATACACATACACATACACATACACATACACATACACATACACATACACATACACATACACATACAC